>CM052189.1:16738883-17076760 GCA_028455805.1 Lasioglossum figueresi
CCCGGTGATTCTGTTTCCACCCGCACCCGCGAGGCAGCCGCGACGCTCGGCGTCTCCGATGAAAGTGGACTTTCGCGTCCATTCTCGTTTAATGCGGTTTCGCCGGTACACTTTGTGTAATTAGCGTTCGACGCGGGGCCGAGCCGTGGATTCACGTCGCTTTCCGCCGCGAGCGCGTTCCTGTTTCCAGAAGTCGTTGTAATTGAACCTCCACGGAACGGATCCGAAGCCGTAAATAAAAACCGGCCGTCCCGCGGCGAAGTCTTTGAACAATTAACGCGTCCCCGGACCGCTTATTGTGATCAATTAGAGGACTAATTAGGGACCCGATGGAATCGTCTCAGACTAATTAGCATTTTTGAGGAGCTGTTGGTTGCGTCTTTGTCGGGGCTCGCTACCTGGGATAACGAACTCGTCGTTACACTTTCACGTAATATCGCCTGATTGGCCATCTGCTTCGGGATCCCGATTGTTCCGGAAGTTTGCGACGATTTCGTCGACTTCGAGGACTCCGACCCGACGGATCCTAAGGCAAAAATTTATAATCAATCGTTATACATTGTACAGGGTGAAAAAATGGATCGGAGCAAACTTACTTGGTATCGAGGCGCTTATAATCTGATATTACTAATTTTTTATAGGTAGAGACATCGAGGCGATACGAAGGTCAACTCTGTTTTTTAAATGGAACGGTATAATTTTTTATTCGCATTTTGCTGTTACAGTGTTTCGAGACGAATGCAATGACCTATTATGGAGGTCATTCAAAGTCGCTCAACGTCAACGGCAATAGAAAATAAATTGTTTCAAAGATTATTTTTGATTATTTTTTTTAAATGGCACTACACATTTTTGACAGTGACAGGTTCGATTTCAACGTTAGGACGACGGGATGTATCTCGAAAACTATCGGAAGAAGAGGACGCGAAAATGCGTTCGAGCGATGTTCCGATGATTGAAACCGGCTGATTACTATCATGCCTTTTACTAACACGTAGGTAGCAGCGATCGATCGGTCACCGAGCCCAGAACTGTCTCGCGTTATAAATACATCGCGATTCGCGATCCATCACTGCGCGACAACATATTCTCCGATCTAAATAGCCGGTCCTTTATCCGTTTTTGAAAGTTCGACTTTTCATCCTGTAACGCATCTGATAGATCTCTTTCGAGTATTTTTTCTACAATTATCATTCGATCAACGCTGTTGGTAAATTGCGTTAACGATCGAACGCTGTTCCCGCAGGTTGGAACTTTCCAAAGGAAAACTCAATTAAATGAAACAATTAACTATTACATTTGACGAGCGGCAGTGTATTCGGTATAATAGCGTTCTAAAGTTGAATTACCGTGAAGTACCGAAGGGTTGATAATCAAAGGAGAACGGTCAGATTCCGGTTCCGGGGTAGCCTAAAGAGTAACCATGCAAAATTCAACCTAGACCGGTCAAAGGCTTTCGGAGTTAATACAGAGTGTAGAGACAGACATTCTATTCCGCGTGTACATATACGTACGTGCTCCCGGTTCAAATTCTATCTCTTTGAGTAACTAATAACGCCCAAATACTTGATACACTTGAATCTGTATCCACTAAACAGCGCCGAGCGAACGTGTACATACGTTCTAAATAAGCTCTAGGCAAACTCACACAATTCTAAGCGAGTTTCATCGGTCTTAAGAGGGTAGACTCGCGTTTGGAGAATTTTAAGGGTGTGGAACGCGTCTTCTCGTTTCTCGATAACGCAAAGATGAGGTTTTTCGGTAGTCGAAAGTAAGTCGCATCGTTCGGCCGCGTAATTTGCATTATTCGGAAGTATACAGCTACGCGTGTAGCTATTTCTAGAAAGCTGCGACAGCTATCCACATACTGCCGAATAATGCAAATTACGGCTTGTAAACGTAAAAATAGAACTTTTATATAACGCTTTCGACTGTTGAAAAATCCCGTCGCATGCGTTATCGAGAAATGAAAAGGAGCATCCCGCACTCTAGCAATCTTGGAAACGAGTCTACCTCCTTAATATCTCTGTGCAACTGGTCGAACCGGTCTTTCTCATCTCCGTTTAATATGTTCGCTTGCAAGATCAACGCCGAGCGCCTAGGCGGATCGAAAAAAGAGGACTGCGATCGAATCGAATCCTCGCAAAAGCGTTGCGGCGAAGCGGAAGGGGAAATCGAGTGGAATCGTTGCGAACGCAGCCTGATTTCGAGACCGCGATCTCGTCGGCCGGACTTCCAATGGCGTGGCGACGAAACAAGTTCATCGAGACCGTGGGTCGCGATTACTTCCAGCCGGTTTGTCGATGGACCGACGCTCGCGGGACACAACGAATTAATTCGACGCGGTACGGTGCGGTGCTGTGCGGCAAAGCCTCGCGGGAAACCGGCAACCTGTAGATGCGGCTTTTCTGTCGCGGAAAACCGCGCCGCTAGCCCTCTGTAATCCCGGCACGTCGGCGGGACGCAGCTGCGCATCGCGGGACTCGCACAAAGACGAGCCGAGCCGAGCCGCGCCGGTTGCTATGCCGGCGAGCTTTCGGAGAACCGAGCTTTCACAGGGCCGAGCGGACCAGAAGACGTCCCGTGATCGCCAGGCACGTGTTGCTGCACCGCGGTAAATCGTGTCCCGCATTCCGGCCGCTCGTCCAGGTCGTTCCCGGTTCCGGGAGAACCACTACGTTAGGGAAACGATCGAGATCCGGCCAGGCCCCGGCTAATCGAATCCAGGCGCGACGCGGGGATTCGCACACGGTTCCAAAAGTTATTGGGCCACGCCTAGGGTTGCCATCTAGAAAATCGCGAACCCAGGACCAACGGAATAAAACCCCGGACCCTTTTAACTACTTTTTAAGTTATATACGATACCGTAAAGAAATGTTTCGGACGAGAATTTCGGGCAAAAAATATATATTTATTACGATAATTATCGGTAGATGGGAATCATTTTTGAACGAGTTGCAGAGCAAATTTCATCCCGATATCTCTTATCAATTTTAAAGTATCTGCTTTTTTAAAAACAGGGGGACATTTGTCTATAAAAATAAGCGAAACAGCTAAATAATCGGAACAAATTGCCAGGAGTAATGAACGTCGGACCTGTAATCCACGTTATAGGATCCCTCGTGGAGAAGCTGGTGGTGAAAGGGTTAATTCCGAGTGGCGTAATAAGTATCGACAGGGTACAAGACTCCAAATTAATAGTCGTGTTCGAGCATTCCGAGGTAGCCCAGAAAATTAAACTCTGCTCGAGCGACCTAGTTTCCATTCATCCTTACACGCGTTCGGCCGGATTCAAGCAGAGTAGGTGATCCGGGGAGTGGGTGGGGCGGATCGGCTATTTCGACGATGGAGGATCGTGTCGGTGAGAAAGTATATAATGCGCGCGGTTATCTGGCTCGCGTGGAAGAAAAGTGGAGCCCCGAAGAGAGCTCGTACATCATGGCCCGTCTTACGCACAAGCATGATCTGCGGCCAAACTCGCGGTGAACAGGAGAGGCGTCCCGGTATCGACTGCTCGTATTCTCGATGCTCGAGGGTCTCGACGCGGCCAGAGGCGACTCGCCAGGTATCGAATTGAAAGAATCTCGCGAGAAATCTTCTCCGCGGCCAAGTGGATGCCGTAAATACGCGATGTACGTACATGCAAAGTATGTACCTACCCCTCCGAAATTCCGTGGCGTGCTAACGATCTCTAGTCGCCGTATTTTAACTCTTCGCGCTTCGAGCTATTTTAACTCGAAAGTTAAACATTTCTTCCACCCTAAAATAATGATTGTTTTATGAAACAGCCAAAAAATCGTGAATTATGTTTCACGCTGTCCTTGTAAAGGGGAAGATTGAATTTTCAAATCTGTGGCAATTTCATTTACGAGAACAATTTGTGAAAGTTTCTGGAGACGTTTGAATATGGTTCCCATTTTCCAGAGGCGCGTCAAGCTTTGAAACAAGTCCAGGCTTATGGTTGTACTATTTGTTCTCGCGAGATGATCACGATTTAAATATTAAAAGCTTGTCGGATCCACTGTCAAAAATGCTTACCTTGCGCGAAGATCCGTATTCCAGTCACGACCGACGATGAAAGTATGTAGAAAAGTATATTTTTCAAGGTTCGGGATCGATCACGTTTCCGCGATATTTCTGACGGTGTGTAGCTGCGCTTTGCCGGGAACGTTCGCCGGCAGTCCGGCAGTTGAAATTCAAGAAAGAAACCCTTCACCCCATGAAACTCACCACTTCGGGAAACAATGTCCACCCTCGCCAAGGGCTGGGAACACGCGAGAAAGTGCAGCGGCGCGAAAAACTTGCTCGATCCCGGCTGTTGACCGAGTCGAAGCTCGAAACCATGCTAGCGCAGAGTATTCTTACGCGGGCGAAACTTTCCACGAAGCCTTTGAAGTTCGAGGTAGCGAATCGAGGGACCTTGACGTGCCATTTTCAAGTTCTTTGCAGACGCGTGTTACCGTCAGCTTCTGTCTCTCGGCGGATGAAAGAGAAACGACAAACGTTCAGGAAAAGTCAATGTGTACGCATGAATATTTTTCTTGTTCGTGTAAGCACACGTATACGCCGAACCAAGAATTTTGTCCACATTTTTATACTATAATATAACGTACTATGCATTTTATGGTATTAAATTTAAAAATTTAAAGAAAAAGACAAATTTCTTATCGCGACAATCCTGAGACTTTCGGGTCGCTGTATCAGGGGAGTAAAAGACGCAACGTTGCAGACTGTTTTCCACGAATATCCGCCGGCCCCCAATTATACGAAGGCACCGCTGACAGAGATAAACAGTCACGGGATTAAGGACACCATGCCGGGGGCGAGAAAAACGTTTCGCATGGCTCGGTCCTCGCTCCCAGCGCCGTGGAATGTGCACCAAATGATAGCATGTGTGTGCTACCTTTAATTTCTCGAAAGATACGTAGAATTTCGAAATGAAAGACACGGTATCGTAATTGCGAAGCTCTGGCCACGGTGAAGCAACGCCGAGCAACTTTTTGTCGTTCCTTGTTGCCTTCTATTGTTTGCTAAAAGAAGGAGAAAACAAGAGACAAGAAAAAGTTACTCGATGCTGCTTCACCGTGGACGTAGCTGCACGATGCACAGAGAAAGAACCTGTTGAGATATTCTGGAAATTTTCTGTCACTGTTTGTTGATTCATTAGCGTTTTTTGTGACAGATTTATTTAGAAAGTATACTTGGCAAGATTCTCTCGCTTTTAAAAGTTTTCATCGTAGTTCCGAACTCTGCTGTTTACCAAACTGTTTGTTTTTAAGTGTTAACTCTTTGTTATGCTATTTATTCCAGCCAACGTTTCAGCATTAAAAGAAATTTAATTATTCAACAAACAGAAACCTTCGTTCCTCTTGAAATTATTGAGAATAAAATCATTTAATGAAAATAGTACGGCAAGGTGTTAATTCTGCATCTCTGGAATTAATTGAATGTTACCCGATAGTTCGGAGAATAAGGTAATGCTAAATACAAAATCAGAATAATATGGACGACATTGTGTATATGTATGTACCGGTTGAATGTTTGACGCTTTAACGCATCGATGCTTAAATAGCTTGATAGTCGAGTAATCCGATACTCGAGTGTTCCGATTGCTCAATTCCCTGCATCTCGATAGTGCAATATTTGGAAACGTGGGGAATTTGATAACTTAATACACTAAAAGATCGATAACCCGATACTACGATACCCATGGTAGCCCAATAAATCGGTAACTATTCTGGTTGTTTGACACGTGGATGTTTTTATTACGACTGAATTACGAATTTGATGGATTTACAAGAAAATTGAGCTGATGCGATTTAAAACAATAGACAGATTCAAAGAATTTAAGAATGCTGATGTACAATTTTCAACTTGTTAGTTGATGGTCCAACGAAATTTCGACGTATTTGCAGTTTTGAAAACGGTTGCCAACTGAATTTTCAATGTTTGCATGATCGACTTAAACCGATCGGATCGGAGGGATCGCTCGACCAAAAGTCGCTCGATGTAAACTGGGTTTTAAGCAAGGCGTTAAAACGCTTGAGCGGAGCAAGCAGAATCGTTTCGAAAACTGTCGCGCAACGAAAAGCACCGATAATCCTCGTTCTCCGAAAACGGGGTCGCGGAGATTCTCTGGGGCAGTTGAAAAAAATGTAAAAAATTTGAAAAATACACGACACAGGTACTTGGAGGGAGTAGGATGCACGTGCACGTGCAGGCCGGTCGACAACGCCAGTTTTATCGTATTGTGTCGCATGTTCCGACTCGTTTTTCGGTTCGGGTTGGGAAGCGGATGAAAAGGTGAAGCTTGTAATATTCGCTGAAAGCCTGATGAGCGGCTAGATGGATGATATTCGAGAGGAACGGCTGGCATAACCGGCACAGCGGCGGCGAGAAAGACAGGGAGACACGTACACTGCGGGGAGATAGATAGCCGGATAGATGAGGGAAGAAAGAAAACCGCTCGTTTTGTGTCTATTCATTCGTCTGCTCGGCCATCCGCCATTTCTGCTCGGTTTCGGGACGCGACGCGAAACCAGGCGACGTTCGCTCTGCCGTTGCGTCCCTTTTCCCTGCTCACGGGCCGCGTCCGCTGCGCTATTGGCCGACTGTAATTTCAAAATAGGCGACGCATGCTGTACAGAGTTAAAATTTTTTCTAAATTTTCTGGTCTGTCCCCCCCCCCCCCCCCCCCCTTAAATTGAGAGGCAATCGGTCTCTGAAGAAAAATTTAGTTGAGACGTTCTTAGCGTGTGGCCGACTCGAGCGTCGACGAAGATTATTCCACTTTGTCTGGCAGAGAGGAGGTAAAGAAAAAGAAGTCGCGTCGGCCGAAAATCGCACAAATACGAAACCAAAGCGGTAAGCGGCGCCTCAAACCAGCTTGATACGGTGCGTCCAGGGATAAGCACTTTATTGGATCAGAGAGCCGAATGGAAACTAAATATTTGTCGGTAAAACGGCATGTAAAATAGTTTTTTTCGCGTGGCGAATGAAAGGCGAGCCGCGAAAATTGAAAGGGATAATCGAAACTGGCGGTGCGGCGCGGTGCGGCGCGACGGGTACAATTATCCGGCAATTGCCGGTTTCGCTGTTGGCCCGTTGAAAAAACCACAAATTCCCTTTGTCTCGGCGGCAATCTCATCGCGTGTCACGTGGAAAACCGGATGGGATTCCCGGCGCGGCGACGAAACGCGCGCACCAAGCCGCGCCGCGTCGACGCGGATTAATGCAAATGCGAGAGATCCTGCACGCTTCCCAGCTCTCGGTCCCTGCTTCCCGCTTGCTCCCAGCTTCCAGCTTCCAGCTCCCGTTCGATTAAGATCTCGCCGACACCGCCGGCATAGAGATGCGTCGGATTTCGGGGAAACTTCGGACCCCGTGCAACTTGTATGATTGATCATTCCAGTTAAATCTAGAGTACCACCGCACGCTAATTACCTCCGAGCGTGTCTCAGCTCTGGAATTATTCGATCGTTTAAGCGTTCGACGGTGATTACCTATCGCCAACCTGGATCCCCTTCTCACGGCGAGTCACGTCTAACATTGCTCGCACCCAATCAAAATTACCGATCAACCTTTGTACAGATTCTACGTTCGAACGTTCTCGGGACTGTTCCCGCTTCGCTCGACGCCATGGGGATCTTTCGTGCACGCTCGCTCGGTTATTGATTACTCGACGCTTGTATCGAATGTACACTGCTCTGCAGAATCTTGCCAACGACTTCGAAATCTTCGACAGTTCACGGATTCAGGGCGGTTTCTGGTCTGGAACGTTGCGCGAATCGATCTTTTTTTTCCTGCGTTGTCTTTAGGAATGTGTCAGTTTAACTCTTTTCAGCAATTAATTCACCGTACAACGGAATAGCCTACACGAAGCTAGGCCGAATAAAAGCAACGTTGAAAGCAACGGTCTCTAATTTCTAAATAAAATTTCTCGCCCACAGCATTTTATACTTCGGCGCTTTCCACGAGAATTCCGAAGCCATCCGCACGTACGCGAGGACAGTTCCCATTGTTCTCCGGTTGGTTCCTCTTTGACTTATCCGGGCCACGTTTTAGCCCCGAAGAGCATCACCATTAATTCGGATCGAACGTTTAACGTCCGACCGTTTTACGGAACGACACTACCCCCCTCCGCGGTGCAATAAAAATCGGAAGAAATACGGGTTGCGAGCGATACCAATAAGATAAAGTGCCATTCGACGTTATTCACGAGGCGGATAATGTCCCGGAACAGACACTGGGCTGTGGTATTTTTATCCTTCTCGGCCGCGAGCATGTCCTCGATTATTATTGACGTCGCATCGCATATTTTGCAATTATACTCGGCCAATGTTGCGGAGCACGGGGCCCATGTGCAGCGAAAAGCAACGGCAAAGAGAACGTCGCCGATTTCGCAAGTAAAGCAGCGCGCGGTTAAATTTACATCGATTCGGTGGAGATTCGAGATATCAAGAATATCAAGACCGCAAGTGAAAAAAAATGTACGTGAAACAAACGAAATTTCATGTTCAGTAATTATCGTTTTACCATTGTAATTTTAGTACCAAAACACTGTATAAATCGGATTGTTGTGCGAGATGATCTGGGAAAGGCCTGTGAAGGTCAATTTTGAATTTCTAAATTGGAATCCATATTTTCTATTGTATAATACTACGAAGGTTCTGTACGTTTAAAAAATACAATTTAAATAAAAAATATAGGTACCAATTTAAAAATTCCGAGACACTGTCCTGGGAATTTAAAATGGGACACTCCGTATCCGTTGTTCGATCTATCCGTGCCGATCGAGATGCTCGAAAGGCTCGCGGCGTTCCCGCGACGCGACGACGGGGAATGATTTCGATTCAGCGTGCACGAAGCCTGATCCGTCTATCAGAAACTTGTCATCGGTAATAAAGTTCCGGGGGCCGCCCGGGACTTAGTGGCATCGTAACAACTTAAATTACCTCGGGGTTCGATTACGAGGCGGCCACGCACGAGTCGAGTCGAGTCGAGTCGAGTCGAGTCGAGTCGAGCTAAAGCCAACCCGGAGCAGAACCTTTAATTCCACGCCGTTGGAATAATTTTCACGCGACATTTCGAACGGCCAGCCGGCGCTTATCGTTGCCAAGATTGAAAGACCGTGGATCGATCCGGGGATTCGTTCGTTTAAACTCGGCTTATCGGTTTCCGGTATTATATCGCGAGCCTCTGATGCCCCTGATAAAATAACACGGATGGCAGATCGCGACAACAGATATCCGGTTAATATCGACTACAAGATTCGTTTAAGCACAATCAACCGAATCGTACCACACGGTTCTTGAAAAACTGCCGTTCGTGATTTTCCCGCGATTACATCACGCACGAACGCGTGATATAATGAATTAGGCGGGTTTTTTTCGCAGTCCGTTCGTGACTCGATCGAGTTCTCGAGAAAAGGAAAACTTTATTTGCCGCTCGGCTAATAAATATCTGCGGGTTTACTTGTCATTGCTGCACTGCGGGTTCTATACGTTTGTTACACATGCGAGTTTGTTTAATTTTATGCAGTTAAAAGTTGGTACGTTGTTCTTTCCGAGGAACGTTCTCCTTCAAACGGAGTTTCACGAAGCATTTTATATAATTTCTGTTTTATCCGGATTCCGTGATGTCGACGGTGTGTTAATTATCTATGAAACGTGAGTTTTGTAAAATTGAGCATACATTTAATACGTCCATAAATGGAACGACTTTTAAAATACTTCTTTGCTCGAGAGATTGGTACGATTTAATGGAACCAGTGACAGCTTTACGAAATTTTGCTTCCGTTCCACGGAAGTATCGAATAATTGATATCATTGTCTACCATGCACGGATTAACAACTGCAAGTTTTGCAAAGCGTATTTAGAATTCTGCGGATTTTATACGATTTTTAATACTTTTATTCGGTCAAAAGTTTGCATGTTTCAAGGTACCATTTATTTTCCTGAAAGTTTTATATGTGGAACCTCAAACAGTATTTTAAAATGTTTCTTTCATTCGTATTCGGAGAAATGATTGAATAGAAATTTATATTTCTACGAATTCTGAAAATAGCGTAGAATCTGGATAAAAATAGCAGGTGATCAAATTGAGTCTCAGGTTCTCTTCGTAATGAATTTCTAGAGAGGGAGAGAGAGTGCGCCAGTGCTAGCGATACAGGTCAATGGTGGAAGCAGA
Organism: Lasioglossum figueresi; assembly: GCA_028455805.1. NCBI lineage: Eukaryota > Metazoa > Arthropoda > Insecta > Hymenoptera > Halictidae > Lasioglossum > Lasioglossum figueresi. The sequence goes on from CM052189.1 coordinate 16,749,073, forward strand.
CGATAGAGGGTGTGAGCTTCGGTTCGCAGTATGGAGAGAAGGAACGGAACAGCGCAAGAAGGGTCGTAAAATTAATGCAAACGTCGCGGAGGCTAGTGACAATGAACGACTCGGATACAATTGGTCCAAAGCTTCCGTAACGACTGTTTATTCTATGATTTACGTTAATGAACCTCTAAAGTTAATGAGGTCGTTCGCGAAACACTGCAGGACCGGAGAGCGGGATTAGAACGGGGGTGACTGAAGTATCTTCGTGCCGTTTCGTCGGCGTTCGTTCTTACACAGAGGCTCGTGTCTATTAGCGACTATGTACCGTGTAATATTTAGTTGCGAGGGTCAGTTTATACATATTCTAGCCACTCGAAGTCATCGATTAAAGTAAGATCATTAAAACTCTGGCAAAAATCAGATTTGATTTTGTTAGATTTTCTAGCGATCGTAACGCATCGATCTATCGACACGTTAATAAATCCAATGATAATATTGAAGATGACCGAACATGTTTGAACCTCGCGTAATCGCATAGCGATCGGCAAAATGGAATCAGTTTGCAGTCGAGAACGAATTGCAGATGACATTCCTGGGTGGTGGATGATTTTCAACTGGTCGATTGTTTCGCCGGGGTTACGAGACGCGAATTGGCAAACAGCTGCCCTCAAAGACGAGTATGCTCCGTTAAGGACGACGCAGCCCTCAACTACCGTCGAGCCGTCCCTATCATCACGTTGGCTGGTTGTTAATAATACGAACGACAGGGTTCGTTGCCACGTGAGCTCGAAATACGCAATCTCGCTCGCTGGTACGTCTTTCATAAACGCCGCTTTGTGCCAGTTTGCCGAACAGTCGTGGCGGCAGCAATATCACTGCGTTATGTTATCAGGACGCAGTCGGTCAACGAGCCCTCGCGTAATAATCACGTAACACCGGTTGCTTGGTTGATTGATTTCTTCGGGTCGATGGGAACTAGGCCGCGACAATGACTCCGACATCAACTTCCCCTTGTTCACCTCTTGCCGTACCATTTTCTTTACCGATACGGTGATTCGAACTTCTTCGTCCCGAAAAATGTGATCGAAAAGACAAGAAAAGGGTCAAACGTGCCTCCAAAATCAAATTGATATTTTTTCATCTCAATCCACAGCGCGCGTGTAGTTACAGGGTGGGCATAATTTTATAAAATATGTTCTAATTTTTTTGTTCTGCTCAACGAAAAAATAACCACAACATAATAAACTTTCCTACATTACACGCGAGAATCCTCTCTTAAGCGCATTCTCGTTTCCCGTTTAACGACGCGAGGGTTTTAATTCTTGAAGGATTTTCCGGCATAAAACCTTAACATCCGACTGAACAATCGTTCGTTATTTCCGCCATGAAATAGAGAGCGGTCTGATATCAAAACGGAGCAGCCGCGGGCTCGAGTTCAATTAAGCAGTCGGTCGGGGGCTTGAAAGATTTATTCAGGTTTCCTCGGGCAGGAAAACACGGGGAAAGCGTCGAGCATCCGCGACTATAAAAGTTGCGATTACGAGAGTTCACGGGCCGCTGGAAAAAGCATCGGAACACTCGCGGAAAAGGCTTTCGCGCGTCGTCTAACGAGCTGGAAGCGCCGCAGCCCCGTTTTCGCGACACTCGACGGTGCGTTGATGCTTTCCTCGCGGCTCGAAGATGCGGGGACCGTCGCGGAAAACTGTCCCCCGGAAAGAAACGAGCGCGTCGGCAACGCAGCAGTAATTAATTTTAATTAGAAATAACATGCGCGGCCGTCGTTGCGCGCTTCCGTACACTGCCTGCCGAACGGAAAAGGTTTTGCGAAAAAGCGCTGGTAAATCAAACTCGACAGCGCGAGCACGTTGGAAAATTCGCCAAAGTATTAACAACTGCTAGAAGACCTTGAGCGGGTCTTATGAATCTTAACAAGTGTTTAGACTATCACCGAGTTCCGGACCTCGCGAAGTTAGACGTCTTTCCAGGTGTGTTGCGACTGTTCCGACAGTGATTTTTAAGACCATTTGCGACTCTTGATCTCTTCGAAGGATCTTCCGAGCTCTTCTAATTCCTAGAACTCCTCTGTGTACTCTGAAGATTCCGATAGATCTAGAAGGTTCTTCGTTTCTGTCAAAAGTTCTCGGAATTGTAGAATAACCAAAAATTAACCTGAACCTGATCGAGTAGTTTTCTCTAATGCCGCTGATCGAGAGCAACCTTTATTTCGATAGAATTGCGAAACGTCGACAATCGCTAGGGTACGCAATCGGCGCACGTAGGTTCCTCGATCAAGCCAGTGGATTTATAGGCGTTTTATGACAGTCGTCCCACAGCTCCGGATGCAGTAGTCTTCGCCAGTCTGTTTACGACGTCACGTTCGAAAACCATTTATGCGAGTGTCGCGCGGGTCGCCGAACTCTTTAATGGAAAACGTCGCGGCCGGAGTTCCGGGCCTCGTTTTTCAGAAGAGAGACACACCAAGACGTGACAATCCGCGTCCCTCGCGGGACAAACTACATTTTCAAGTATCCGGCACCTGGACGGCGCGGCGCGGCGTTTCCAGGAGAAAGGACCAGGTGAGAGACAACATCGCATGTGTCTCGCCCCGAGACAGGGATGATTATGTCCTTCCAGAGACGGCGCCAGTCGTTTCCGTTGTCAGAACGTGAAACGAATCACCAGTGACGAGAAACACTCTGCATTTTCTTGAAGGATAGAAAATAAGAATACTCTGCATCGATCGGAGGAAGCAGGAGTTAAATATAAATTCATTTTCTCCCCCACGAGTTCTTTCACGTTAGCAACAAACGAATTTTATATTTCACCCAACCAATTTCTTCGTAAACGTATAAAAATCCGCGGTCTGGTAATAAATGTTGAGACTCGCATTTCGCGAGCTGAACAAAATCATTTTTTCACGGTTTTGAGCTTACGCGTATACTTCGGCTGTAATCATTTCCAAGATATTCGAAAGGGTCTGGATCTGGATTGGCTCTGAAAGATTTGAAATTTCACAGAATAGTGTTTCGGGCAGAGAACATTGTTTAGCAGATAAACATAACGAGAAACGACATGGGGTCCAATTACCAATGCTTATGCTGTTAGACCCTTTATTTGCAAGCGTGTTGAAACGGGCTTCGTTGCGAATCCGATAAAATGCATTCGAAAACAGCGCTTTCGCGCAAGTACGAAGTACGAGTATTTTCGGAACCCGCGGGTACGGAATCGGCGTACCCTTATATGCAGGCTGCCCGCATCGAAGGGATTATTTCCAGCGCATACGTGTCCACCGAAATCGCAATTTCCAGCATGAAGCCCAATCGCATTTTCGCGTCCACTCGACGCTCGAGGATTTAAACGCGATACGAGGCGTCGCGCGTCGCGGCGCAGCGTAGCGCGTCGCCGTTCGCGTCCCCGTATGAATACGAATTACTCGCCGTGAAAGTGGCGAAACGTGAGCGAGCTGCTAGCAAAAAGCCACGGAAAGAAGACACGCCGAGCGACCGGCAAATGCAAAACCGCGGAATATAAGCTGAAAGAGACGCGTGGAACAAGGCGCAGCGGGACGACATTTATGGGACTCGCCTTCTCGTTCCATAGGGTGCATCAAGCTGCATTGACTGCAGTCGCCCGAAACTCGCACACTTGATTCAGGCCAGAAGTTCCTATAAATGGCTTATTTTTAGGAATTTGTCGCAAACCGACCAATGCGCTAAACCTATCGGAACTTTAAGGGTACTTCGTTTAACGTTACGACGACTAAACAAACTTTTACAACTACGACGAGTACCGAAGAAATAGAACGCACGCATAACTTTTGACCCAGTGAATACCTAACATTAAAACCTAGATTTTCGGCATTTTCTCGTCAAAATCTATAGCATTATACAAAAAAATATCCAAAATTTTTGGTCCCGTAAGGTGATGTTTTTAACCTAATATTTTTGTATCAATCTTTATCAAATAATATCAAACCTTCTCCCGACAGAAGACTAACTTGGAAGCAGAAGGGATGAAGCATGAACGGTCTTTATTGTATTCGCTGCAGTTACAATTATTAACTCCTCTGGCAACGAGAAAGTCATTTCGACGTAATAGCGACGAGCCAAACAGGATTTTTATCGTGGACATTACAAGGATCTCCAATGGTGAAAATATTAATTCGAGAGAAGGGGCGACAAAGCAAAGATGATTTCTATTATCTTCGTTCCGTCGCGAATATTATTAGCTCCTCCGGCGACAAAAAAAAGTTGGTCTCGCAGCGGAAATGAAAAAGCGAATGCGAGCTCCCTTATATTCGCTCCGCAGGGAACGTTATTAACTCTTTCGGTGACGAAAAGTTCGAGGAAATTCTCGAATAGGAGCGAGAAAGTAAAAACTAATCGTATCTCCGTGATATTATTGATTATTCCGATCGCGAGCGAGCGCGATAACTTATTTTACACCTCCGTGTCGTTCGGACTGGTAGAAAATAAGTAATATTAATCTCGGTACCTCCATTCGCAACCTGCTGATAGCGATACACGTTTTATTCTCTGACATCGAGAGATTCCACTCGATCGCATAAAGTTCTTCGACCGTGTCACGCTGCCTCTCCGATCATACGTATCTCCCACTTTAAGATATCCGCTACCAGAGTTCGTTTCGCTAGCAATCTTCGTATCGTTCGATTAAATGGAACTTGCTTGTGTTAGCGTCTTTTCTTGTTTAGAATTCAGAACCAAAAATACTCACCCGATTTAAAATGCTTAAATTATTAGTTCCCGATAAATTAGGAATAATATTGAAATAAAGTACAGCGATCGGTACAGTTAACCTATGGTATGTACACAGAGCGGAGGTTAAAGCGAATAGAACGCGAAAATCATCTATCGGCCGTTAACCACCGGTTTATGGAAACGGATTGACGGTGGGATTGTAAGTAAATTATCGACGCGGCCATGACGGCAGCCGTTCGCCGGCAGCTGCTATAAAACCCGTGCCAATAATATGAACTAATGATTATCCCAATGACGTATGAATATGCATGCGGCACGACGTTAACCTCTCTCGACCGTCTCGTTTCGGTAGTTGCCGCGGACGTGGCCTGCGCGAGAGACCGTCATTGCTTTACCGTGCACGCGTGAACAGTGAACCGCAACTGTTCACTTGCACGATGGACAAAGCTCTGGCTCTGTCTGCACAGTATAACAATCTGATGGACTCGACGAGAGCGAGAGAGAGGGAGAGTGCTCGGCGAGTTACCGCGCGAATAAATCACAGAAGAGTCTCGTGCACGCTCGCAGCGTGTCGCGTCGGCCCGCACTGTATTTTATCGCTTTAACACCGGACCTCGTTAAAACTTGCACAATCTCTAATTTTTTAATCGAAATTGTGTCGCCGCTGGATACAGCTTCTGAACGACAGCGACTTCCTTGCCCCGCCATCTTACTTTGCCGCGGTCTTCGTAAACCGCACCAAAAGGTGCAAAGTTTCGCGCAGTCTCCATTTCATTCGATGGATGTTACGCGTAATAAGCGGAAGATGTTGCCGTTTAAACTACACTCTTGTGAATTATTTTTCACAGGTATGTAGGAGCTCTACCGGAGTGTCGTTGTAACCGTTGTTACCAGTATTAATGAACGGGCTGCTTCGGTGATATCTTTATAACGTAAATGATATTCAGGAAATATTAGGACCCTACGAATTGTGGAATCCTTCTTACAGTTTTCTATGATATAATATTTTTCTACAGCGATGTAAAGTCACTTTTAGTGCTCCGTAATCCTGGTACGTAGAATGTGGCTGTTTTCAGCGACCTTCGGAGAACACGCAACAATTTGTCGCAACCAACAACATTGACCGTGCCCGAGGACGAAGTCTGGATCGCTGACGCGGTCCTGAACATTCCGGAATCTCGTCAACGGACCCGAGTCCGTATCGAGCTCCAATTAACACGGTAACACGATTTATAAACCATCCGCCATCGGTCAGATAAAGTTTCGCGGCACGCTTAAGGATGGAACTTCCGCGGAACGAGAACCTCCGGCGTTAATTACTTTCGTCACCCTTCGTTACCGGCGGCCTCTCGTCGTCTCGCAATAAAACGAGCGAACGAACATCGACGTAACAACTCGTTGGTCGTTCGTTGGGAAAGGGAGATTCGATTTAAACATTTTCCACCGTTTTTTCATTCTCCCTGCTCCTCGAACACCCAATCACAAGAGGAGGGTGCAGGATTCGAACGAAGTCATCGATGCGCGGTCGATGCGTAAGGGCGAATTTACACTTCCACAATGAATACGAGAGATGCAAACCGGAGTATTTGTATTGCTTCGATGATCGAATTCAATTTACCAGATCTCAAAATGAAAAGACATTTTTGAACACGAATTAATGAACGAAGATGAACGTGATTTAATAAATGATTTTTGATTTGTTTCGACAGATTTTGACTTGTCACCTGCGGTTTCGCTGTTTCATTGTGGGTGAATCATCCGGTCTACAATTCTATCGATGCGTCCAATTCTGCGTTGCTCGCTACTCGCTTTCGATTATCATTTTGGATGAAACACAGACGAAAACAATCATTTATTACTTTTATTTTGGACGAATCGTCCGGTGTGTACGTCCAATGTGAGAATTCTAAATTCGCGTTTAAAGCGCCGATACTATTTGTTATCGTTTCGCGTGTATCAGCGATCGTAAAACAGCGTCGCGGTGGAAATTTAATTAGCCTGTAATAGCCGGGCGCATCGTAACACTTCGCTGCGCATTTTTATCGCCGGGACACGCGGGTTAATTTAATAAACGAACGTCCCGTTCCCGCGGGGAATTAATAATCCGGAAAATGCGGAACGCAACTCGCGCGTGCGCGCGCTAGGGATTATATTAATTAGCCGCAATTAAAATACGGCCCGCGGACCCAGACGTTTCCCCGACGGCGACCAACTCCCCGTGAAATCGAGTTTTTAACGCTCCACGGACAGATTCGAATCCGTGCCCGGGTCTCTTCGTTCCGGTGATTCGACACAGTTGTCCGGATATACTGCGATTTCATCCGCGCGTCGTGCTCGCAATTATTCGCGCGGAATTTATGCACCGAGCTCCTAAACAGTTCGCGAGCGTTAGGGTACGTCGAGGAGCGGTGGCCCACTTTGCTTCGAGACATCGGTGCATTGTATTAGAAATTTCATCGATTATCATTTATTCAAAAGCGAGCGTGAAAATAAGTTATTTCTGGACCACTTATAGAAATGAGATTAATACAGCACTCTACGAGAAATCGTACAAAAGCATTATTTTTGGTAACATTTTGACACGGATAGAAAATAAATAAGACAAACAAGTTCAGAAAAATCTTTGCACAGACACCGGCAAAATGCCGAGAGGAAGCGAGGGGATCAGAAAATTTGTAAATCATTCGGTGAGAGCTTGAGGATGTAACGCGAGGCAAGCGTCCTCGGCGATATCCGCGACGTGGGATATCAACGGCCGGACTTGATATCAACCAGCCTCCCTTCACCGCGTCCGGTGAAATATGACTCTGTGTCCGCTGGGACCAGCGGCGTCGACGGCAATTGCAATTTTTATGCACCGCCGGATAAGATCGTTCGCTTCCTCTTACGTTCAAGCGAACACGCGGCATCGCCGCCGAAATCGAAACCGACCTACTCGATCAGCGTTCATTCGATTACGGATATTAGCGGGCGCGTTAATGGAGCTCGTTCGTTTCCGTGCGAATACGTTGGAGGGTCTTCAACCCTTTTCAACAAGGGGTTACAACCCTCCGGAAACATCCTGCGTGATTTATTCATGAGAGGGATGTCTTCGACAAATAAAGTGCTCATTTCGGGCTATCGGAGTGTCCAGAAACACGTCACTCTATTTGTACGAGACCACATTATTCTTTAGTAAATTGAAACTACCCCTTTTTTGTTTGTTATGTCCCTGCACGCGTATATAATTATCTAGAACGGAGAATATCTTGGATTTCGATGCTTTCGGAGGTTATGAATTTCCAACAATTTATACTAAATATGAAACTTCAGAAATTCAATGTTGGCCAGGAAAAACGGGTTCGCAGGGCAGTGTGCGATGGGAAATGGACATCGTTTCGTATCAAATAGGGGCCGACTCGTTATTAGTCTTCCGCTCGCAATCGAAACTCTCGCGGCCGCTTTCGCGTCGCGATTAATTACCGGAGTAAGAGCATCGGACCAAGTTCTTCCCAAGTTCGACAATTTACCGTTGCGGAGGAGTAGAGAGAGAGAGGGTGTTCCCTCGGGTTGGTTCACCGCATTCTTAGGCTCGGTTCACCAGGACCCGGCGCTCGGCGAGACATAATCAGACCGTTTTCCGAATGTTACTCAATTCCGCGGCGCACTCGACTCAAGCGTAAACCAAACGCACGCACACGGAACACAGCGTTTCGACATTCATTTGTACGTACAACAGTGAGTAATATTTGAGCATACCAACGCGCCAATGTAAATCGAGACTCGCCTGTAAACGAACCGAGCTTCCGGCTGCCGTGCGGCGAACGCGAACAGAAACAGCCTCGACGACGCGCCAAGTTTCGGCTCCGCTTTCCTCCGAATCAACGGTTATGCGCGACTTTAATCTCCACCGCCGATCCAACCGACCGATTCCGCGTCGAATCGAAAAAAAACGTCTACCTGACGCAATCAGACTGCAATCTTCGGAGACGCTGTTCATTAGGTTGTAGCAAATACACAATTTAAATTTCCCACCATCATAGATTAGTTTCTTTTAAAAAGAAAATTTTTCAAAATGTTAGAATCGCTCTGGTAAGTTGATTTTACGTTACAACGCGTAACTGGTTACACGGAACTCTACATCGCTCCAACGTAAATAAATTTTGATCGAACGAAATTACTAATTTAATGCAAAATAAATATTTGCTGGTGCGGTCGACATCCGTGTTCACGCTTGAAACACTAAATTTCAAGTTCTGAGATTGTAAGTATTATGCTATGTGCGAGTAATTAAAAGTTAAGGCGAAAGTGAACGAGCAGTAATTAAATTCTTCTTAATGCTTTCATACTTTTGATGGAATGTGCTTCCGATAAGTATATGCGATTACATATAATGGAATAATGCGACGAGTATACGCGTTCCGACAATAGACGCGCAACTTCATCGTCGTAAGCTGTTTAGACTGGACGGAATATGGAAAAGATAAGTAGACTAAACTTTAACTGCATCGTAACTTCATTAAGATCGTTACGGACTACTTAGTAACCCCTTTGTATTATAATATAGGGCCAGGCTCCTACCGAAGATTTTAAACTGAGTTTAATGAATATGAATGTTGCTCGTTTCACGGTTCGAGGCGAAGTGTTATTTTACAATGAATCTATAACGAACACATAACTTTCTCGTTTTAAAGGAATTGATGAATATAAAGCATGGCTGGCGTTGTCGACCGACGAGTTAACATCACACTCGATAAACTGATCGTCGTGAAATTGAATTTCTATTGAAGTGCAAGAAGATGCAAACGAACTTGGGCAACGTAACGAAGATCTTCGAACAACCACTTGAAAGAGTGGACAGATTCGAAAACTTTCAGAACGTCGATGTATCGGTTGCATCGATGTAAAAAATTTATATTTTGCAAAAGTGCAACTATTTTTTTGCGATGGCTTAATTCTCCTTCGCGGGGGAGACGCAACATTGAAATGTATCCTCTACGATAAAGAAACCCACGGTGATTTTTATATATCGATAAAAAGTCTAAAGAACAACTATTGTTTCAGGTATTTTTTCATATCAAATAATTTACAAGTAATTTAGGTGGCACGCTCAGCTGAATCACTCTGTATAGTCGAGCGAACGCAGTTTCATTGAAGTTGAATCAACGAGCACGTATGAACGGGTTTCGAGAAAACGCGGACGAAGACTGATAAATTTTGTAATAAAATATACGTCGGTCGAAGTGTTGATATTTAGCGTTCGCGACGGGGCGGATAGCCATGTATACGGAAGTTCCCCGTTTGTTTACGTAAAAGCAAACGGTGCTCAGAACTTCTGAGCGACAATGTATTCATGCGGGAACTTCCTTCATTATTTCTAGCCGTGGCGCGGCACAGCGGGCTATTTCCACGATCCAGCTGGACAAAATTTAATTTTGATAATGATCCAGATGCGTGGTTGAGAATGTGTGTATTTTTTATTATGTATTATTGTAGCTAACGTCAAGACGAATCGAATGACCTACTTTACCATGGCTGTAAATCTGAAAATAATGCTGAAATTGTATTCGGCCGTTAGATTTGCATTTTCGCCCAGTGTGGGATCGATCTGCCAGAAATGTGGTACACGCGTAGAAACGTTTCGCATTTTACACGTTTAACGCTATCGAGGATGGTGGGTCCGGTGGATATAGGGGAAAGTGGATTATTCATGGTGTACGCTAAACGGGAATCGCTCGGCCATAAAGAGCAGATTGACTGTATTCCGATGGAATATTAACCGACAGTGATCACGATCGTGCCAGTGCGGCGCGCGGCGTGGTGGCCAAGCCGAGAATTAATTGACAAAAGTTGACTGCCGACATTTCCAACGCACCCACCCTCGAAACGCGATGGGTACCATCCCCCTCCACTCTCAGTCCCCGAAATTAAAACTAGAAACTAATTTCGTTCGAACGCGGACCGAGTCGTGTTTTCGATAATTTGCAATCACTCTTCGCGCACCGGGCTGGGCGGAATTACGATTTATCCGGCGCGAGAAAACTACGCCTCGCCGAATGCTAATTAACATACGTCGGAATAATGGCGCGTCCGGTCGATTAATTGCGAATAAAATCGACGAGCTCGAGCCCGTTTTTACCCGGCGAAAGCGCGTAGTGATTTTTCGATAATGAAAACGCGGAATAAGCTGCGCACAGGAGTCACGAAAACTGGTGCCAGTCACCAAGAATTTGGTGAACAGTCTTCAGCCATTTGTTCTGGAAAAACAGTCGGTATACTTGATGTATTTGTACATGTATTTTAAATTGGCCAATTGGTTTACGAGTTACAAACATTCTTAACGGTACCCGTCAATTCTATGCGTAAAATTCTACAAACAGAAAACGAAGGGTGCAAAACCGGTGCAATGAAAATAATTTATACGCGTATAAACATCGAAGATTAATCAAACCCGAGACGCGCGACAGAGAGACTTCGTTCAAAAAGTCCGCGTAGAAAGGAATATCGTGTTGAATGGCATGAAACTGAACGTTAATGAGAGTAACTGTCTAAGTGTTATATAAGACCTCTTTAAGGATGAGTCTGGGTCGCAAAGACGCAATTTCCTTAAAAACAGCGAGCCATAAAAGCGAGGAAAGAAAACAGCGGGTCGGTTCGCTAATATTGAATGACAAGCTAAGGTGAAGGCGAAGGGCCGAACCGACCAACTCTGCGATAAAACCAGCCCGAAACATTTTACGAGCCTTAAAAAGTTGATTTACAGGCCAACAAACGGCGAATGGTCCAGGAACGGTCAGTTGCCGGATGGAGTCGTCTGTGAAATGATGTTTTACAATTTTCGACCAGATCCGAATAACCTCGGTAAACTCCGATGGATTGGCCAATGAGTATTTTTTTCTTTTTCAACAAATACCTTTCTTGCAAAAACATTACTATTTCTGGTTTCATTTTTTTCTAATATTTAATATCTGCGACACTAGCTAGTAATATCGTGAACACCGTGTATATCCGTGTTCCGAAAAAGCGAGCGATGGTAACAGCAGAAAAATTCAAGCAGGTCCAATAAACCTGATTTCGAAAATGTGTTTGCACGTCGTTGCAACGCGGTGTCCGATAACGTTCGATCGGCTGATCAGCTTTAAAAGAATCCGCCCCTCTTTCGGAATAATGGCGCTAACCATGTATTTGCAGTATTTTAGCCGGCATTCACGCGTTTCAATGGGGATCGAAGTTGAAGCACGAAAGTTCTGGCGAACCCGTGACAAACCGCAGGCCCCGTCCATGATCGACATTTCGGCGAACCATCAAAAGGCATCGCACGTCCGTGTTACACAGCGTGTAAAGGGTTCGAACGAGGATCCGTGTGTGTATGTAGAGTGGCTCCGGGCAAATAATGGCGAGGCTCGGAGTAGATTGAATGCAAAACAGTGGAAGCCCGAAGTGATCTCTCCCGTCCGCAATTCGAATTCGACAGTTCGCGACGATGTTCGATTTGACGAGCAGTTCGACGTTCTCCCTCGATAAAGAACAAACTATGGGCTCGATACACGTTATCGCTATCGCATTACCGTTGTTTAGCGAATCATACTCGCGCGGACTGGTTACAGCGCGAAATTGTTGATTGTCTTTCATGCCATTCGATGAAATCGAATCGTCGAGAAAATTCCGGTATTTACGGATATCAAGTCCTTGGTGCATACTTCGAATGTAAATTTGTTGTACACTATTTGTTGTACGAATTAATAAAAATTGAATATTCGAGTATAACGGTAGTTTTTTAACCTAGCAAGAAAATAAGCTGAGGAACCCTGAGAACTCCGATTATAACGAGCAACGTATAACTAACAAATATGCGAAGTTTGTCCACGTTTCCGGGCAAATTACCCACCGTGAACTGGCCATGCTCGTTTCGAGTGCAGTTCCGCGCACGTTAATGGATCCGCATTGAAGAGAGCGCGCGTTACACCGCTTAAACGGCTCGGCGAGACAAAGGAGCCAGGTCGAAGCCGGTCTTAACAAATAGAGAACGCGTTATTACGAACGACGTTGTAACCCGTACGGTGGGTGTATACATCATTGGGGTCCTCTTTGTAAGTGCCCTTCCGATGGAGATCTTTGCGAAACTTTCTTCGCCAGGTCATGAATGTTCACTTTTCGGTAGTTCGTCTCATCGAATAAATTACTTTGGTTTTACGGAATTGTTGTAGTTGCCAACTCAAAGTCGGTCGAACTGTTAAATTCGTAAACCGTCACGGACGAGTGGAAAGGCAAGCTGTCGGTGGCAGGGAACGCGATGAAGCCGTCGAAAAATATCGGCTCGTAAAGAATTATGTCCAGTGCACCTAAACCGATGGTTTTCGCGCGCGTTTCGGTGGATTCGAGGCTGTCGGGGTTGTGCGCGCGCGAAGTAAACCGCGCTCGCCGGAAACGCGTCAATATCCGCTGAATACGGGGCAGCAGCGCTGGGCTGCGGACGAAATCCAGTGTCACGCGATCGTCAACGAGGGGGACGGATAACAAGCGTTTAACGTATTTTCGCGAAAACATCGGTCGGTCACGTTTTCCCCGCGCATTCCGCCGAGGCGAGGGAGACAGACCGGGGAACCCGAGGTTCGCTGCCGGTGCTGTGCGCGAATCTCCAACGAAATGAACGAATTAATGACGCGACCGCGCAAAAAGCTCGCAGCGCTGTTTGCTGTCGCTGCGCGGCCAAAGCTTCTCGTTCGCACTTTTGTTCCATGGATCGTTCGTTCGTTGGTTGGTTGGTTGGTTGGTTGGTTGGCTGGTTCGTTCGCCCCTGCATTTTCAATGGAATATACCGCTCCGGGGGTGAACGGTCGATGGGATTGTTGGTTGAAAATACCAATAGAATTGTTCGACCGAGTTTCGACCTCGTTGTAGGTCGTACGTTTCTAGAAATAGTCCAACCAACGAATAGATTGCGCTCTGAAAACGGTCTCAACGAGATTTTTCTGCAGGCGCTCGAGGGTCAGTCTCGTGTAAACGCTGCATTTAACGACGTTACATCCTACCTCACTGATTTCTCCTTTCATCGTTACTTGGTTGTAGTTATAATTATTATATCGTTGTTCGCTGTATCGTCACGAAATTTTTACTGCGTGTAAAAATTAAGTATTTTCGTAACGCCGAACCTATCGAGCACCGAAAGCGATTAATATGTTTCAGCTGATAAAAATGACAAGGCTCTATTCATTTGGATTTCGTGCCATTTCGATTGTGCAATATGTGCACGGATAAGGAAATTTATCGAATCAATTTCCATGTAAGCAACGTCATAATTTCAATAAATATAAAATTAAAAATGTAAGACCGGTCGTTTGACCGGCAATGGTAGGTTTAGCGTTAATAATAAGAAAAAGTATTTCCTCGTGGATTTTACTTACCCGGGTCCCCGATTTTCTGCGCATCCTGTATATTTCACTCGGCGAAGTTAGCGGGCGGTACTCTGAATAAGACAGTGCGGGTAAAAAAGTATGAGGTTGGAGTAGAAGGAAAATGAAAATGGATGCCGACTTGCCGAAGGAGGGCGGCGCAAGAAAGTTTACGAAAAGGCAAGAAAAGCGAAAGAGGAGGGAAAGGGTAAAAAGTGGCCGCGGCAATAAAGGGCGAAAAATGGTCGTCGGGAAAGATGGCGGGCTAGGTTAGAGGCGAGACACGACAGCCAGGATGGGAGAAAGGAAACAATAGAGGGTGACGGAAACGTACGTGGCCCTGGTAGAAAAGGGAAGGCAGAGTTGACAGAAAATATGACGAGACGATAGAAAAAGGTCGAGCACGAGCCAGACAAAGTGGAATCACCGTGAAAAGAGACAACGTAATGGACAAACACCAAAGATGAAGTACCGAGGGAGGAGCAAGAAACGGAAAAACATCAGGAATTGGTGTACAAATCAGAGCTGAAAATCCTCTTACGTCTCTTTTAGGTTTTCGTTCCCGCTTTATATGTAATATTTGCCACGCTCTAAAGGCAAAAACCGTGAGTACACTCGTACTAGAAATGCGGGAACGGTTGCTGCACGCTTACGTATAGCAGCGCGTATAAATTGCAGATGAAACGAGAAGCGGATTACGAAGACCCAATTTCATAAACTGGTCAAATACCAAAGGCATTGGAAAACAAAAGGAAGAAACGCACGAAGAGTTTATCAAGAATTCAGAGACAGATCGAGAATGAAAAGTCCTCTTTACGGAATACAGAATCACGAAATGCGAATTATTAACAGGCGAAGAAAGAAATGTCGCGAGTGTAACGCGGAAACTCGTTTATTCTGCTTGGACTGCTTTTTTTCGTCAGGTATGGAAACATCCTTATATTAAATACACGTAATCAAGAAACGCACGGACTGAACGAGAAAAAGGAATTTTTCGAAAAATTTAGTCGAAGCGAATCGAGGGATGTATCAACGAAGGAGATGAAAATTGTAGCATGGAGAAAAACGAGATCGAAAGAGTTCTTATAAAAACATGGGTATACAAGAAAGAATAAATAAACAGGCGCCCCAAACATTGTAGGAAAAGAAGTTTTAAGAAAAGCTGCTTAAAAGGAAGCAAAATAAAAAATAAGAAGAACAGAGAGAATGCGTTGAAGGTGGATATACCCCAGAGGATGAAAATTGTAGCTTAAATGAAAATCGAGTCAAAGAAGATTTGATAAGAAATGAGACTGTACGAGACAGATAAGACGCGAGACTCTCTTTGTAATAATAATACAGACAGAGACTGCTCTATTCTCCCGTAGGGTTAAAACTGGGTAAAAGAAAAATAAGGAAGGTCAAAAGGAATCGCGAATGTTCCAGAGAGGGCACGAGGGACGGAGGTGTCGTCAAAAATATTTCCAGAGTGCTGGTCGAGCAAACAAAAATTTCCGAGTAAACACGCAAACGGGGGATGGTTGTGAAGAGGTATGAAACGAGGGGGGGGGGGGGTAAACGGAGTGAAAGTTGATTGTTGGCGCGGGCGCAGAGTAGTTGGGGTCGGTTTAAAACGGCGATAGCCCTTGGAGACGATGACCTTCGAGGGGGTTAGGGTTGAAGAGTGGCGGGACAGAAAAGGGGGCTGTCGTTAGCTACGAGGACGGGCCTCGGAATTGTAACTACGTGACCCAGCGAAATTAGAGGGTAGCTCGGAATGAAGTAAAAGGACGTGGAGGTTAATAGCGGCCGGGTAGAAGCTGTCGTCCTAAAAGCAGCCAGTTAATAGCCGGCGAAAAGCTGTCGCGTGAAAATTTATAATGACAGGAGCGGCCTTTATCGCTCGACCAAAGCCCGCGCAAATTCTAAGGAGATTTTTACCAAGCTGTCGTCCCGGGCCGGCTCGAATATTGAAACGATCCGGTTAATCGATGTGGTAAAACCTCGAACAACGGGCTTCCCGCCGGGATGATTTATCGGATCGCGGCGCCGCGTCGGCTTACGACTTTTACGATTCATCTGCTAAGCACCGCATTCCCCTTCCTTTCTCTCGGCTGATGAGAACTTTCGGTCTGTCCTTCTGTCATCCAACGATAATTCGAGATAAAGCAAATTCTTCGAATATTCATTGTCGCTTGGAAATAAAGCGGCTCCACGGATCACCGTTCAATTATAATGTCTGACGAACGTTGATCCGTGGATATGTGGACCGAAGGTAGTGGGGGTAGGATGGTGTAACCAACCCCTTTTCGTTATCAGGCATCCGGGCTCCTAGGAATTGTTCTCTGGCACCGATGTCTCTTCCACGTTATTCGTTGGTTCGCTTCACCCTGACAACCCTTCAGTGTTACATTCTGCTTCTTTTTCTTGGACACCTTAAAGCGATTTGAATTTGCAAAATTACCAACAGACCACATTACCGCCGCTTACTCCATTCGATTAGGACGAAATTTTCTGAGATCGACTTAAAAGAGTGGTGACTTTGATGCGGAACGGTCCACGGGCATTGCCCGTAGAGGATTAGAAACGGAAACCGCGGATTTGCATGAACGTAAACACGGCGAGTCTGTATGCGAGGAAGTTACGAGTTTATGTTTCCACAGGGACTCCGGGCACCGTTTCCTCCAGCTGCCAGTTTTAAATGAAGATGCGAATTGTTTGCAGACGATACGACGCGATGATTTCTTAACAGAATTCATCTGTTTAAACGATGGCAATCTATATGCAAGCAGCCTCTACTAAATCGTTTCGGTATCTGCTGTTTCGCCCATCGAGTGAACCTATTTAGCAGATGCTGAGTTAAATGCTACGACTATTTTGATTCTTATACGTGCATTCTGGGATAATAACTCTGTTCTCTTTCGACGCGCGTTAACGCATTTGTTAACTCTGGTAAAGGTTAACTCTACGAAGATCTTATTTTAACTGGCGCGGCGTTCAATGGGTCCTGCGAGCACGTGTCTGCTCCGCGACGAGCTGTCAGGCGGTCGCGGGTCCTCGTGGTTGGAAAATTTCGGTGTAGGTGGAGCTTAACAATTACACGATCTGTTACGCAATTCCTCTCTGGGGATCGAGTATTCGCCGGACCGGGAAATCCATTGGCAAGCCGCTCGTTAATCAATTCTACGCGCCGATTGCGAGGCATTCGCGGCTTCGGTATAAAACGCGAAGAGCGTTCGCACGGAGGAGTGCAGAGAGGAACAATTACGCGCCGTGGCGGCGCGGCGCGGCGTTTGCGCGTGTTCGCGATATGTAAAACGCCTGTCCGTGGATCGCACGGCCGCGAATTTCTGCAGAACTTGACGGGTTCGGACCACACTCGGCTATTTGACCCAAAAAGTTGGGGAAAATGCGATCTTAAAAAGTTTCTCCGAAACGAAAAATGTGCGCCAAGAGAGTTAAATACCTGAAAAATAGCGTAGCAATGTTGTTTTTTCGCGTATTCAAAAAATTCATCTAAAAATGTTCAAAAAATGCTAGAATATAAAATTCCACAGAGTTTAGTACGATTTTTATTTATTTCGGAACTACAAAGACTTGGTATAATCAACTTATCGAAGAACGAATTAAGAATTAGAAAGATATTGAAATCAGCAAAAGAAGGAAAATCAGCTTTCGTACCGAAATTCAATCAAAATTAATTCCGCTTTTTCTCCAGCATCGAATTGTCTTTTAATTAATCTTGGGATCGCTGTATTAATAGTTGGTTCGCGATTTGTACGCGTTTCAAACTCAAAGCCTACACGCTCAGTGCTTTACTCGAATCGGAAAGATTTTCTTACTCCTCAAGACCACCCCTTTACGATCTCGAATGGTTCTCTCTTGGACTCGCCCTTAATTTTCCTCTATCAACAACTCTTTCTCTTGATTCTTCCCACTTTGATCCTTTCCTCAAACTCTATTTCTCATTTCACCTCTGGCTGTTTCTTCTTGCGTGCAATTTCTTTTCTGTCTTCTCTACTTCTCCATCGCTCGATTCTTTTATTAATCGTCTGCGAGCTCGGAGGAGATTCGTTTCATCCACACGCGGTAAATTCTTGTAAAACGTGATGGAAAACTGGTTTTAAAAGGCTGCGCGTATGTATCTTATCTGACCTGTGTTTTTAAACTCAGACGTACTCAAGAATAAATTTAAAATTATGTGAATTATTTCAATTTTAAACAAGTATTTTGTAATGCATATATTTTATTAAGGTCTGCAGTCGAGATACGAAATTGATTAGCGTGCGTTAAAAGCGGACTAAAAATACCATTGACTTTTTATAATACGGACGTTCAGGCCTCGTTTCAGAAAACCGTAAACTCACATCGTAGTTTCGTAGTTGCATTTTGGATCGTTAAAACGAGGTTATGTATCTTGTTCCGGCGCGGCGCGGCGGTCTCTTTTATCTTTCTGCTTTTCAATTTTCGTCCGCGGTCCTTTGTCTTCCGCGTTTTTCTTTTGTGGCGGCGTTAACCTTCGGGTAGCCCGGCCGTTCTGCGAAATAAATTTCGTTGCAGCGCGGCGCGGTGTCGCGACGCAACGGCACACATCGACGGTCGAACGGTCACAGGATTTTAAATCTACGAATCCGGTGGAAACACACCGAAGAGCAACCCGCTCGCTCGTAAACCAAGTCCCGGCCATTGTCTCGACGATAGGAACTAATGCAGTAATTTTCGAGCTGCGAAAGAAGCGGCCGGCCTTCCGCCCCTTTGCGCGGCAAAGGGCCGGCGCCTGCTCGGGATTCGTTTGTAGACGGTTCGCCAGCGTTGCCATTGTTCGGCTAACTTTATTACGCCGACTCTCGAAAGGACTTCGAGGGCGGCTACCGCTAGGGTATGGAAATATTTTAATAAAGGATCGCTTCAACGGGCCCGATGCTGTATTAACGTCTCCATTAATTTAATATCTCCCCGCGAACCATGCTCCAGAAAATCCTCTGTTTCTCTTGGATCTCGGCGGCCGTAATAAGAAGCTCTTTCGGGTCAACCGGCGAGTTTTAAATAGACTTTTGGCCATATATTACGGGTAATAGAGTCATTCTCGTCCCCAACAATAAATTGTCTGATGAATTTTTTTAAATGTATAAGACAAGACTAGATCTCTCGATGTGATAAGAACCACAGGATGGTACACATCGATGTTTGATGTTTAAACAACATTACCCGTCACGCGGCAAGCATGTATACGTTCGATGGCTCTAATCATTTGATCGGCCGCTGTAGCTAGTGGACGAGGCACGTCAAAATCACGGAAAACTGTATAATAAAAACATAAATGACACACGAATAGCGTAAACGCGATACACGCGAAGAGTTTGCGAAACAAACATATCTTGTACGCGGCAGTTTCATCGAAAAATTGACCAATTTCAACCCCGATTGTCCCCGATGGATTTTAATCGGAAGCTGATTAAAATTTTATCGCCGCTTTCGCGACCGGCTGAATATTTAAAGTTTCATTGCCGCGAACAAATGCGATCGGCAGCTGGATAACGAGTGGCGCGAATCAACAGGGGTAATTTATAGAACCGACGAGTTGGTAAGGGGGCCGCAACCTTCTAGACCAACTTCGATACAAAGGACAAAAATAAATTCTTCTTTCCTTTCGTAATTCCCGTTCGATTTATATCGTTTGACGGCGAATTATCGCGCGGTACTGCTCCGATAGATATTATAGATAACGAACACCGTGAAACCTCGCGCGCGAGTTAATAGGCTCGTTCGAACGCGTGGCCCGGTTACTTCAACTTCGCGAATTAATCGCGACTTTTCGGACAGAAATAATAAAGGATTCTACCGTTCTGGAAAAATGAAAGTTTCTACGTTTTATCGGAGTTTGGAAACTTGCGACGTTAGCGTTCGCGTTTTCGTAATTCCAGATAAAGAACAGACCGGGGGATATTCAATGTAAATTATAACACTTTCAAGAGTCGCACAACGAATTTTCCATGGAACAATTTTGATCCGGGATTTCGTTTTGACGCGATGGTAGAAAATACGATGGGACACGAATGTCGCTGGTAGATTGGGGATTTTATGCATTTAGGATAAATCGATGCGATTTAAAACAGTTACAGATGTTGAACGAGTTTAGCACCGATTCGGTATCGCCGTCACAAATACGTGACATCCATAATCTCACATTTTACTTAAAAACAGTCAAATTTATTTGATGTACTTCGTTGTTCGTAGTCATAGTACGAAACATAGAATAATATTTATCGAAAGACCAGGAGTTTCTTCTGCTACGTTGTTTTGGTATTTCATAAATGAGGCACGTTGCATTCGATAAAACTTTTTAACGAGGAAGGATAAGAAATGAAACAAATGCTGCTAGCGAACGCGGAGTTATCAACGAAAAACACGGACCAATTACAGCGCGGCTATAGCTGAGCGTAGCGTTGGCATTGGCCCAGTCGAAAGCCGTGTTTTTCGTTAATAACTCCTTAACGAAGTCGCGGAGAACATTTTCACAAACAAAAAAATTAATGTATACGAGAATCTCGCAGAATTATAACGAAAAAATTATTGATCAAGAAGAGACTCGATCTCCTGATAATAATCATTAATTAGGGGCAAAATCAACGCAAGGGAGGGACAGTGGTTAACGAACACTGAAAACTGTCGAAGGTTGGTAACCAAGGATTGGAACGAAAAGTGATCGCCGCAAGAATAAAGGTGAGGGGGTTGCAAATCCTTCGCTGTCTCGACTGAAGTCGCGAAGAAAGGGATCCGAAGCTCGGACTAATTCGCAAATGGAAAATACCGGTTGAAATTGAATTTTGCTTGGAAGAGAACCTGCAATTGCCTTCCCCGTGGATACAAGCGGTTGCGCGGGGGTCGATTCTCGGGTCGCGCAACCCCGAAGACGATGTTCAACCCCTTGGATGCTGTGCACTGCTCCTCGAGAAAGGGGAGCGAGGGAGAGAGCGGGATCTTTTGACATGCAGCGAGACGTTTAATTTTTCCTCGACCCACCCCGCGAATTTCTTGGACGAATTGAATTACCTGAGCAAACTTTCTGAAGTTGGCGAAGTTATAAGCCGACTCGAATCGCGCAAACTTTCACTCGAACCTGCTCGAAAAACAGGCGATGGCCGTTTCAGCGATGCGGCCCCCAACAATGATCTCTGCTTTTCCTTTACTGTTTACTCGCGAGCGCGCTGACCAACTTGGCTCATTTGTAGAAGAAAGTCTTTATATTTTATCGAATTAGGGGTATTTAAAATTACAATTTCATAAACTTCCGTTATCGTGATATTTTTTAATGTTTGCTGGTTTGTTTTACAAGTGGAATGTATAATAATATGTGGAATGTACAGTCAAATGAAATTTAAAATAGAAACGAATACAACAGTTAATTTACAGTTAGGTTGAATTCGTACACCTGATAGCGTGGATGCCATTAGAACGCAGCATTGACGGAACCATAAAAACAGTGCAGTATCGAGCAGTGATCGAGTTTACGAGGTTCGAATAGTGCGTTATTCGGTATAAAAGTGAAATTCCACGGGTATGGCGACCGCGCCGTTCGTTCGCGGCCATATTGCGCGCTCTAAAGCAGTGGCCTTGCCGTTATCGGTCCGTGAACAACAATTTCGCAGTCGGGAACAAATGACGCGAGGACCATTAATAAACGTATATTATTACGTACGCGGACTGTGCCGGGGATTTTCCAGCCGTACCTGTAATATGAACACCGATCCGCTGACGCAGTAACCGAGATATCGCCGCAGTATCGCGGTTTACTCCCGAACTCGTCAGCCATCCTCATTCCATGCAATAGTTAGGATGTCCGAACGACCGCAATTCATTCGAACAAAACTCGGACTGGAACTGGCGCCCGGTTTCGCAAACGATCCACGGGGACCGGATGCGAAGAATCAAGAGCCATGGCTGGAACTTCGAGGAGATGGAGCTAATATTTACTTTCCGTAGAAACAATGCCCCGTCGCTGACAATTGCTGAATCCAGAGAAGACCGTGGGCGAAGTGTGTGTGAAATTATACCGGTTCAATTCTCTTGAAATTTTTCACATTACTTACCATCCGAGTTTCATACAGAAACTTTTCTTATTAAACGAATAACAATGATCAGACCGCGGATCTCAAAATAAAAAATGTCAAAGTCAATTGTAGGAAACAGAAGTTAAACGAATGTGCATTTCTTCTTAACAGTCCTCTAGAAACTTCAGTTTCCTTTTATTATTTGATTATTATGTTCGGAGTGGATGTCTAGATCGGACGGTCCCTTTCGCATTCCGGTTAGCGTCAAAATGTGACGTTAAAACTGAAGTATAATTGGTTGCTTCGCAGTGTAAAGCAAGAATGGGTGCTATATTATCGTAGAATCTTTTATGCAACTATTTCTGAGGAGCGTACGGGGTTTAATTGAAGTTGAAGTGTCGTCGCTGCAAATAAATTCGACACCGCGAGCCCATGATAAATGTACATCGGAATAATGAGCTGTCTGAAAGAAAGTTGGAGGCGAAGGATGCAGCTGTCTCGAAGCGATTTGAAAAACGAGGACTTTGATTCGCGTAGCCGGTTTTCCCCGGGCCGGGTCGGGCCGGGTCGGACCGGGGGAGAATAATTGCCGCGAGTCAGTCTGCCAGAGGCAGGGAGTCTGAAGTGTAAACAAAGTTGCCGAGTTCTGGCCGTGTATAATATTCTAAATGGATTCTCGAAACGCTCCGCCGAGAATAATTCCCCTTTAACTTGCTCCCTTAAATCGGACGTAGCGGCGCACGGCGCACGGCACGCGGCACGCGGCGGCGAAACAAACGGCCGCAACGCAGATTTTAACCTAGAACGCCGCATATTTTCGGACGACTTTCGAACAAAACCGCTCAAACTGCTCGGAACATTTAAAGCAAGCTTACCCGGTTGCCGAAAAGCTAATTAAACGCTTCAAGTAATTCAAACAAGCCCTAGGGGCCAACACGGTCCAATTCTCAATATTCCCTAAACATTCGCGGAAATATTGTGTTTGAACATTCGAATTCTAGGAGTGTGCGGGTACCCGAAATTTCGGGTTGCGATAGGGTCGGGATTCCGAAAATTTTCAACGTTCGGGCACCGGAAGCGGTCGGGCGGAGTCAAGTTTCAGGATCCCAAAAATTTCTAGTCACGCAAGTATGACGCCTTTCCTTTGACCTGAAACTTGAAGGTCAAATTTTTTTATCGTATCGTATGGGTCGCAACTCAACCATTCTCTTGAGAAACGTTAAAAGCGTTATATTATCGTTTAAATTAATTTTATTTGGACAACGAAAGGCACTCGTCTCCCCGAGTTTCGTAAACATAGCGAAATATTTTGCTCGAGCAGCCAGGCGCTCTGATTCTCTTGAATCAACGCAGCCGAACCCTCAGCCGCCGTCATGTTCAATCAGCCTCCAAAGTAGCATACACGACGACAGAGCTACACAGGCAGCGGCAATTACCAGCATCCCGATCCCTTATCATCCCGAATTAATTACCAAGTCATCGACTCTGCTTAAAACGGCAGGTAGATTCGCCGAGAGTATCACTTGTCAAGAATGCAGCAAACGCAACCTACATGCATCAGCATCTTCCTGGAGACGGCTCCGTCGGCATGGTGCGCGGAAGCGTTGCCAGAAGCCCATCAGTGCGAAGGGTTTAATGAGACGAGTAAATGATGCGTACGAGATCGGAAGTTTTGTCGGTGCTATTCGCAAGGAGAGAGGCAGAGAGAGAGAGAGAGAGAGAGAGAGAGCGAGAGAGAGGGAAGGGGGAGCGGTCCTGGTGGTATCCGTCTGCCTGTGGAAACACCTCATCAAGATTCTCGGAGCCTCCCCCGCGTCGCTGCACCCCTACAACCCCCCGAAACAGGAGGAATTGTTCCGCCAGGAAAGCCGCCGCCGCCGCCGCCGCTCGAATTACGTCTCATCAGCGCGAGTAACGCGCAATATTCAAATTATCCTGCTGACTGCCGCCGCCTAATGAGACTGTATGCAAATAACGCGGGTCCCGGCTGCGCCGAAGATGCCTCGCGCGAGGACCAAGCCAGTTATTTAGCTTGGCTAATTATTGTTTGGCGGGGACCGACGCCACTCGCCCAGGCCAGGTGGCCTTCCGCGACAACGAACGATTTGCTCGCTGTCGCGTGGCCAAAGGACACTTCGCATTATCTTAAGCGGCATGTTCTTGGTCACGGTAATGGGCCTAAAAACATTATAAAAAGTGAATTTAATACAAAATCGATTAAAAACGAATGAACGTATAAATCCATAATGTGGGCTAACGAGTGCAAGTAAATTCGTCGCCGTTAATTTGTGAATTTTCTAGTGTCCGATTAACAAAGTGTATATGTAGAAAAAGTATCCCATTATCGATAGGTACAACGTCGGTTTATAATTGTATAGCCAATTTAGTTTACGATTACTTTCTAATGAAACTTCGCGCGGAACCATGGAAAAACGCGTCCTATGCATGTACGTATATCGAACCTTCCAGCTTCATTAAAACCAGAGTAATAAAATAGTAATCAAGACTTACGGTACAACATTGAAATTTAAGTGAGTCGAGTGCATGCGAGGTTGGCAGGCTTCCAATCTAGATTTCCTCGAGGAAGAAATTTTGTATTAACAGTGGAACTGCCAAGCTGTTTAAATCACTGATTTTAAATCTCTTGTTCCCTTTGTCAGAAACTATTACGTAAATTAAAGTGCACACAGTTTCTCTACCGATCCACAAACTAACAATTCTGACGTTTCGGTTGCAACTAACCAAGGGTTAAATTCTTTTAATATTTCTACTACTTGAAACGACACCAACTCGCTTTCGTCTTAAACGCATAAAATCCGAATTCTAACGACAGCCGTGCAATAAAGACAAAGTATTATGGCAATGGAGAAAATTGCCTCCGAAATTCTCCACTCGTTTGCCCAACTAAAATCACATTCGTGTAACGTAAAATGATAATCGTACGTGCTGGTCTCAGCTCCACTAAACGAAAGGCACGTTCCCAACGTTAGTGGCTAGCAATTGTCGCGCGCGCAAAGTATGCTCTCATCCATTGGCTAAGATCCGCTGGCTACGGGTTCATCCATTAGCCAGGCAGATATTAATAAATCATCTGCGAATTCAAGGGGCTCAACAATAATCCCGCAACGCAAACGGTACGGCGTAGTCGTTGCAAACGGTCGCGCGCAATTATTTGCCCTGGCTAATTATGCTCCGCGATATGGCGTCCCATTGACCGGGAAAACCCCGGGAAATCCGCAGACTCGCCTAATTGACTCGCTGCACCGGGGAATAGGCATTCCTACCGAACAAAAAGAATCTTATGAACCAACCGCTGTACATACAGGGTCAGTCACGTAATCGATGGTGCACATTTTCGATCTGCATCGAAACGGATTAAAAATTACGAAAATCTGTTTTTTTACCATCTTCTACTATTCCGGCGATTTCGCCGTTTTCAATCGTACATAACTCACAAAACTAATTGACCAATTTCGATGAATATTTTGTAAATTTCAGTACAAATTAATCAAGTTCGAATCTAGCATTGTAATTAAGTTGCTGTTCTGTTATACCGGCTCTTACGCGTTCCCTGTTCAGAAATAATTCAATTAAATTTATTTATGTATTTCGTTAAGGGTAAATCCTTTTCTGTGAATTTTGTCGACGTTTTCGGTCAAATTAACCGGCGTGGCGGTTTGATCGAAACCCAGAAACTGGCGTGTCCCAAAAAAGCGGCGATCGACGGTGCTCGTTGACGATCGGCCGGCTGATAATTAGCCGGGCGAGAGCAAACGGGCCTCTATTATTCTAACTTAATTAATCGGCCGGCGACGCCCGTCCCGGCATATTTAAATTATTCGAACGCCGGTGTCAATTGGTCGTGCAAATAATCGCGTACCCGGCCGATCGGTGAATTAATTATCACCGCACTGCTGACATTAGTTATACGACCGGTAATCTACACGCAACACCGGCTCGTGCGAGTGTAAATATAGCCGGGATTCGATGGGCATCCGGACCAGCCGGACGACGTTACTTCCAATGTTATTTGGATTGTTGGCCCTCGGGCCAGACAGAACTATCGTTTCACGCCAGCGCGGCGCCATGTCTTTTAATGAAGATGTTACGTGCGCACCACCCCTCGTTCGCTACCCTCGTTCACCCGGTCGCCCTGCCCTCCGACTCTGTCGTTTTCATGCTATAACCATAATCCCGTATTAACCCCTAACACGTGCAGTGAAATACGCGTTACCTAACAGCTAGGGTCAACGGATGTCCGGGATGTCCGGGATGTCCGGGATGTTCGGGATGTCCGGTCCCTTCGTCTTCAGGGACCCATCAAGGAGCTTCCGGAAGAGCTCGAACAATTCTACAGCCCTAGATGTTGCTTCGCTGATTTCATAGTAATAATCGGACTGTGGATTTTTTTTAGATAAAAATTTAATGCATCGGTCGCAGAATACACGAACGGAACAGAAAATTCTTTTCATTTTCATTTTCAGTGACAGTAGCCTTTCTAGATCTAGGATAAATATAAATCTCAAAAACAACAATTATCAACGCAACGGTTAAACGCCAGAGAAAGCAAAAGTAACAGACAAGAGGCCCTGTTATCTACGCGCAATAATTGGAAGAATATTTTCACAGTAACGAAGTATATAGGACAACAGTGGAAACGTTCCCACGAAGAAAAATTAAGGTAACGAAGGCCGGGAAAATAATAAAAAGAACGGCGCAACTGCTAATGAATGAAGCAATTAACCGAGCAAGATTCTGTATGACGATGTTTCGCGAACATTCAGCGGGCAGGATGCTTGAAAACTGCAGTCACAAAGCCTTCGCATCCTCAATGCAAAATGAAGGGAGGTCGGTACAAAGGCCGACACGGTTGCGTATCTTACCTCGATCAATTTTCCAACAGTTTTCCAGCATTAAGCTTGCAACGCCACTTAGTAACCCTTTGAGGACCGACGTTTTTCTCGAAAATGAAATCTTCTCGTTTAATTATGTCCCGTTTGTGCACCGCACTTTGATCCGAGGGGATCCATTGCTCCGTGGGAACCTTGCGGAGCCTGAATACCGGCAACCGTGGCAATTAAAGTATATTTACGAACGAGGCAGTCATAAAATTACCATTTTCAAACGTTTCCCCTTGTTCGCCGTAATTATTAAAATAATGAGGTCGGGGGGCGAACTTTTATCAACTGCGCCTCGTCGCGGCGTATCTTTATTCATTGCACGCCAACTTAATATTGTTTATAGAAAACAAAGCAAATTTATTAACTCGCAGCTAGTTTAAATATATGAATATTTAACACGCCGACAAGTTTATTTTCTACCTTGCCGGAGCGAATTCGAGTTCCTACTTAAACGCTGTTGTTCAAACACAAATCGAGAGAACTTTGCTTTTCAAATCTATTTCGTTTCTTAAAAATGGACAAACCGAAACGCTACGAAATGATTACAAGATTGCGGACTTTATGCATTTATGACGAAAACGAGCGGATGTTATTTTAAACAATAGATACAGATTATACATCGTACAGATCCGAGATCAAATTTGACAGGAGAAAGGGGACAATTGAATTTCCCGCGGGCTTGTTAACGTAATGATGATCAACCCGGCAGTTTGTACAAGAGTTTAAAATAAAGCCGTACAACACCTGCGTCCTTACGAGTTAAGTATCCCGTCCGAGCAGCTCGGATCCTACCGGCAAGAAATATTATTTTACAATTTAAGCAGGCTTAAAGCGTTCACCGAGCCGGGCAAAATGAAGTGCAGAAAATACGTGCAGCTCTTAATACCGTACCCCCATAATCCCCTGCGACCTGTACTTTTTTTTTCATCTCGTCGAACGATCGCTCGTTGCGAAAAACTCGAACACCGTCTTTCCGAAAAAAGAACCGTTCTCCTGGTCCGTTTAAGTATTCAGGTAATCCCGGCGCATAAATGGCCCGAAATCAGGGGGAACAACCGATACGCTTAAGCTCGCGCGGGGCAATTAAGCGGTTCGCCTTAATGAAACGTATTTTTATTGTCTCATCAGGATGGTGCGCGCGCGCGCGACCCGACACGATATACGTAGGGCCGGAAACCGAAATGCATGCAAATGGCGGCCGGTCGAAGATACCCGCTACCCGGGTGAATTAATGACCGTATGCAAAAACAATGGCCCCTTCTTACACAAATATCAACTGATCAGCCCAATAACACTTAAGAGCAGAATCCGGTATACGAAACTAAAGAAACGATCGTTTTTAGAATTTTTTCACGACAAAACAAATAAGATAACAATCTGCGGTTTTAAGGAATTTTCCGATGGAAGAACAACCTTCGAAGAACTCAAGGTGAACTTGGTGTGTCGGTAGAAATGAAATAGAAAAATTCAAATTGCTCTGATTCGTAAAATTTCGAAATTGTTTTGTAATTACATATTCTTTAGATGCGAAAGGATCGAATAATGTGAACAGACAATTTTTCAGAGATCTAGATCCACACCTCTTTTTAATCGAACGTTCGCTTACAGGTCGCGTGGATTTTTATTACTTTCCGTGTGAATTTCCACTCTACACCCTCGTGAACGTTATTTCCACGATTACGTGAAATCGTTCTACCACCTTCGCCTGTTAAAATTCTATTTTCAATTGAAGCTGTAGAAATTCGTGTGTTTGCTTGCGGACGCTGTTGCGTTTATCCGTTTCGATTATATGTAGAATGTCAAGCTCGTGTAACGAAATTGAGGAAATTTATAGAATTGTAGGACTAAAGAGGAACGAAATGGATCATTTAAACGGTATTGTGCGCTAAGAATTTTTCAGATGTGACAGAGGTCTTGGGAAACCACATATTTTCTGGAATTTTATATTGAAATTGGGAAAACCATAAAGGAATGTGATTTGTTTGATTTGTAAGAAATCGATGTGAACCACTAAATAAATTCAGTGGCGTACGTACATTACAATGAAAGGTAAAATCTGATCAAAAGCAAACGCAGTCTTGCAGTTTTTAAATAGAAATTACAGATATAAATTGGCTACCTAGTAATTCTACTCTGACCGGTACGAGTAAATATTTAGGTATATCGATATTGATAAGACTCCAGTGTACACGCGTTCATCGTGAATATTTTTCTGACCATGATTAATTTTTATTTGGATATCCGATATTCTACGATATTTTCCAGCGAATAAATAAAAGATATCTGATATCAACCGATACGTGGGAAATCGTTGGGGATGAAATGTTGTAAAAATATTTTAATAACGTGCTGCAACTTCAAGCTATTTTAGTACAGCGGCGAAACAGCTTGCAACTAAACAATACAATATTTACGCTAGCTATATTTTGAATGTTATCGTAATGAAAATTGTTATTTCATTTTACATGACAATGAAATGCGTATTGTTGTTGAATTCATAGATTTCCCTCCTAACTTATTCTTTTTGTTGTTTTATCAAAATTGTAGATTGAATTTATTCTGAAATTTCACAATTTTTATAATAATCGATCGATGATACGTTCTCGTTTTTATCTTGCAATCCTTACCGTTATCGTTGTTGGTGACGATTATTACTCCGTACCGGAGTATTCGCTATAGCGGAAGGGTAGTAACTGGCATTGCGTCGAGACGCGATAATGCGTCGACCAATGACAGATCGACGCGTGGATTAACGACGCCACCGATTCATGGGAAGCGTTGATCTCCGATACTGCTTCCGTATTGACAACCTACTTTTCAGGGAGAAGTGGTGCTCCGCAGAACACATCAAGTTCAAGCATCTCGCTTGCCTTCTTTCTGACGCAAAAATTAACAGAAAATCCGACCCGAGGCTTGGGCTTAAGGAATAAACGCAGATAGTGGCGTTAGTATTTCGACTAGAATGGTGTGTTTCGTTAAAAAGAAATAAATGTTCTCGCAACATTATAATTTTTAAAGACACAAAAGGAAAATTGGGAAAGCTCAACGTCGATCTCCGGAGCCTACTGGACGGATCCGCGAGCGTCTGTTGGCAGTCTGTGGTTTCCGGCTTGTCGAGTGTCCCGCACCGAGTGCATGACACGTTCAGACCCCTAATCCGACGAGTTTGCCGGATTCGTTCGTTCCCGGGCGCACTTTGAGGCCTCTCTCCTCGGACGAGTATCGCGCGGGACGCAAAGCCGCGGCGAGCCTTAACGAGGTGTTACAGCGTTCCCGGCTGCGCTCCGGATCCATCCCCTTGAAACTCGGTAATTAATCTCCGGATGCCAACTCGGTTTCCGTTTCGTGCATCGCGTGGCTTGACGCCGCGCCGCGCTACCCCCTGAATAGATCCTCTACTCAAGACCTGCCTTTCCCTCTTCATCCCCCTACTCGGGCCAGCTGCCGGCCATTTTTCGGCTGTACCTTCTTCTCTCCGATCCTTTCACCCCCTATGCGAAGGGTTGCGCGTCTCTCGAGGGTGAACGCGCGGAAGCGACGAAATTCGGGATACAATACCTTGCATACTCTCCCAGCTCATTCGCCCTTTGCCCAAGCTTTGCCTCGCGGTTCTTCCTTCTCACAGTTTTAAATATCGTAAGGGAGTTGTTGAAACAATCTCGCAAGCACATTCAACTCTCCTATAACATGTCCTACGCTAAAAAAATTATAGTAATTATCAACAAAAAAAAATTTAGTTGGTCAGAAAACAAGAAAAAACCGCACGAGTGTTGGAGATCATTTCTATTGAAGAATGATCGCGGTGTTTTGCGAACATGTTTATACGGGAACCGAGTAATCTCCATTCATCCCCCGAGCTCTTATGAATTCACATTTTCCCGAAACTTCATCATTCACCGAATAATTCCCTCTCCAACAGTCCCATTATTCACGTTTCCGCAGAATAATTCCAAAAAACAAGGCCACGGACAAACTCATTGTCGCCTCGAAGAACTTAATCGTCTATAGAACGCAGTCGAGTCTTCATTGAACCCGATTAATGCTCTATTCTATTGTGCTCCCCGGAGCTGCAGCCATTTCGAATTGCGTGAAATCCGACCTGCCGCGATAGCGGACCAACTAGAAGTAGCTTAACCATAAAACTAATACAATTTGCCATTCGCAAATTCGCCGGGAAATTCATCTCTCTCTCTCTCTCTCTCTCTCTCTCTCTCTCTCTCTCTCTCCCTCGGGCGTGAGCTATTAAAGCGACAACCTAATCTCTCGGCGATTCTATTTGGCCCCGATCTAAAATCCCGTGGAAATCGGTTCGCAAAGTTCGTCGAGGAGATTCCTCTTGAAGAGCTCCGAGTGCCACGTGTAGCCAGCCCAGGTATCGAAGCATTCCGAGGCACTAGTATTTTCGCACCTTTCACCGGCTCCACGGATCGAACGGCCCACTAAACCGACTCTCGTAAACTGGGGCCAACGCTGGCCCGCGCGTTCCCAGAAGCCCTCATTCCTTTCCCTTATCGCGCAATAAACCTACCCCCACCGGCGAGCCTTGTTCCCAGTCTCGTTGCAAGCTTTACGGCACGTCTTAAACCGAATCGGCATCCCAGACGAAGGAGACTCTGCGAGCCTCGGGCACATTCGTTTGGAAATCGCCGGGACGCATCCTCGTGCACCGCACCCAACCCCCGAAGATGCATTTTTTATGCATCCCCGCAACCCCCGGCGCTTTATCGACCGGTCGACCCGACAGCTTCCTCACAACCGTCTCGTTTACACTGCGATCCGACGCTTTTGTTTCCGAGATCTTTGCCGACTTCTTCGGAAACTACAGCAATATGTGCTTGCGTACGTGTCGCGCGGGTCTGTTCATTTTACCGATACGAAGACGAAGTTTGTACCCTGAAATTATATAGCTGATCAACTATGAAAATATAATGTTTCGACAGACATTTTCGCGGATCGGAGCGTGGTAAAATAGAATCTGTTTTATGCTAATAATCTCGCTTGAAATGTACCTGTTAATTTGACATACTACTTCCTATAATTGTTGATCGCAGTCCATTGTAATTATCTCAATCGCGATTGTAGGTCGGTAACAATTAACGCTTGTGGAAAGCGATTGCTAACGGGAATTAACTAAACGTAACACTTTAATTGTTATCGATAGACTGCAGACTTTATAAATTTGTCGAGCGCAACTGAACGAAATTAATCACACATGGACTCTAATAATATTTGCTAGTGGTTTCATTTCGCTATTAATTTCCCGGAACCAACCACACTGAAATATATTCGTACGAACGAACATTTGTATAAAGCGTCTATATTTGGAGTGTACTTGAAATATTTCTATTAAGTTGAAACAGAGAATATTTGTCGGTAAAAATTGAAATTATTAACGTTTTCTACCGTGTCTCTGGTTAGAAGTCTCCCGAAACTAATTGAAATTTTGTCAAGTAAATTATCCTCATTCCCTTTTTCCTCTCATTCTGTTTATGTGCAAACGGCATTAGCAGGAAGAAGATAAATAAAAGAAGAGAAAAGATTTCGCAATCCGAGAACGTTCTGCGAATCGAATTAACGCCGCCGCGGGATGCTCGTCAGATTCTAATTAGTGTTTTTCCGCTGGCGTCTCAAGGAATCCTAATGATCCTCTGAACGTTCTCACAGAATCGACGCGAATTGTTTTTCCGAAATGTTCTAGAGTGTTCTAGAGAGTTTCAATGTTCCCAAGCACCTTTCGTTTAAAACGATTTTGAAGCGACAACGTGACAAAAAACTGTACAGGGGTAGTACATTCGAGTAAATATTAAACGAAAACTAGCAAGAGAAGATGCAAAATTGACGTGGAACCGAAGAAAGGTTGATATAGATTTTTTGAAATCGATTAAGGAATACCGAAGAAACGCTACCGGATAAAATAAAATGATACCCTTTCGCTATCGGAAGAGATTCGAACTTGAATTAATTTTCCGAATCAACGTTCGCTTCGGCGGCTCGGTAATGATTTCACGCATCGCAGAAATATATCCAACGACAGGCGAGCGCATAAATCGTCGCCGCGAGTACATGGTTCTCTCTCGAACAGCAGATTTCACGGGCGGTTTCACGGGCGCATCGTTCGAACTTTTGACGGAGCCGTGGCGTGGCCCCGGCGCGGCAGCAAAACAACAACTCGCGGAGGAGGAAGCGTATAGATCAAGCCAACGAACGGTCTAGTTTTTCGGAGACACGCTGCATAAATCTCCGAGGCCGCGGCGTGACGAGCGAACTTTTTTGTTCGGCGAGTTCCCTCGCGGACTACTGCAGACCGTGCAAGAGTGCAGAGCGGAACGAAGCGTGACCGCCGCGCCGCGTTGCGCTGCGCTGGTGTGTAACTCGGACCGGCAGAAAAGTCGTTCGCTAGGTGTCGATCCGTGAATTACGAGGCGTGCCGTGTCCCGCGAGCGTAGTGTCCTCGGAAATGTGCAGCCAAAATAAAAGCCTGGAACCACTGGTTTTTCAAGCGTAATTGAATCTACCTGAACCGACTCCTGAGGTTAGGGCATTGAAGAATGTTGAGAAATATTGCAAGGGACCGTGTCGTATGTTGACAACCATTACATTGGTGTTTCAACCTTTACGATAGTCCCTTATCGAATTCAGCGTATGTCCTAGATCCAATAGTTAATGTTCGATTTTTGACGGAAACGTTTATCTTGTCCGACGCAGAGAGTTCGTGACCAGACAATTCGTTGTCTTCCCTAAGCAATCCAATCTGTACGCCGCGTTGGGCGTGCACAGGGGTTTCGTAGAAATAAGATCCGATTGCGTGCGAGTTCCTCATAGGAAATTAATTTCCCGCGTTGCCCCGGAGAAATTCTTTGGTCTCGGGGAAACGTACTCGGACGTAGACGGTATGGAAGCGCGGTGCGGGCGAGAGAGAGAGAGAGAGAGACAGAGAGAGCCCGTAACGCGGCGCAAACGTGACATACAATGGAACTGGTATCTGCGAACTCTGTGGTCGGGCCGAGACCCGGCCCCTCGAAGCTTATTTCCTGACGCTTATGATCTATCTGGCATCGTGCACGCGTTCATCGTATTTCGAGACGTCGGGCAGGGCCAGTAAACGTCACGTCGGAACTTTCTATCGACGTTTTATTTTCCGTCGAACACCCGGCCCGACCCGGCCTCGAAAAACCAACCGATCTCTTCGACGGAAACCGATATACGCTGTTCCGCGGCCGAGTCGATCGGTTTCCAGGTTGCTTTGGTCTCGAATATTCGGAACGCGATCCCGAGCGCGGCATACGTGAGCGGGCAGCTGTTGAAAAATTCCCCGGTCAAACGCGTCGGGATGCATTTATCCTGGCGATTGACGATTCCACGCTTCGAAGCAATTCCTGTGTCTGCTCGAACGACCGATCCGTTTGCGCCTATGCCCTTCTATCGCCGACCCAGCGCTTTTCGAGCGAATACACGCTCGTCGCTTAGCCCGAAAATGGGGACAACGTTCGTATCTTCGTGAGTGGCGCGCTATTCGTTGCAAGCACTCCGGTCGTAAAGATTTCTTTTAGTTAAGACAGCAGAGACATTAAAAGAATTAAGAAGGTCAGATTATTGAGAAGGTAGAAGGTCTACCTTCAATTTGTATTTTCTATCCAGGTCCAGGTGTGAACGCGTTGAAAATCTCGCGGCGAGAGTCGTCGATAAACATGGCCGACCGGTTTACACCGGTTTCTCGTGAATCTCGGCGAATCCATGACCGAAACCCGAATCAAGAAAGGGGGTTGAAAAACTGCCAACGGGTGAACGGGGCTAGGGAAGGAGTAGGTGAGAAAGCAGGTCGTCGACAGAGGGGGCAACGATGGAAGGATGCGCCGCTGAAGCGCAGCACGGTGCACACCGGTGCAATTTCGGGGCGCTGCGCGTCGCGTCGAAATTCGAATCTCTCCGACGCTTCAGCGGAAAGCTATTCCCTCGAGCGACTAAAGCGGCAGAAGCCTACACAGAAGGGGCTGAAACTTTTGTTTTCGCGGCGGCACTGCAGCCGGGGGTCGTGCACACAATGCACGGACATGCTCTTCGCGCTCCATCCTATCCCTCGTTCCTTCTGGTCTTTTTACGCCCGCCATTTTTACACCGCGTATACCGCGCGCGCGATCGAACTTTATACTCTTCTGCTCGGCAACCATCGACCGATCGTTCTTGTTTTCTTATTTTATCGAAACCCCTCCTCTCGTCTCCATTTCTTCTTCTCTGTTTCATACAATTGACGCGCGACGCTTCTGTTCTGCATAATTCGTCATACACTTTCTAGAATTCAAACATAGTCATGGAAAATATCGAACACTCCGAATCACCAACAGATTACGGCAACGTCGTGCGATATTCGTGATACAGAAAAACGCCGACAAGCCGTTAAAGCAAAAATGAAAGGGCTGTTTCGCCGCTGCTTCGTCCAATTTGCAGAGATCAGTTTTGTTTCGCATAAAGATCCGCGGTCTAATTATAACACACTTGAAATTCCACCGCGATGCTCCAGTTTTGCGTGGAACGTTCCTCGCAAAGAGCGGAAACGAATCGTAGGGCAACACGCTCGAACAATCGGTAACAATTTTCCATTTATCGCGCTCGCTACTTAGAGAACGATCGTTCCGAATACTTTACCTCCCGCTAACAACCAATTAGCCTAATTAGCGGGACCAGCAGTCTATAGTCCGAGAGTCACCGAGGATACGCGGAACAATTTCCGCTCGCGAACTCGCGAACTGTAGAACCGTGGCCCGCCGAGAACCCGTGTCCCGGGAATCATAAATGATGATACCGGCGCGGTGGATCCGCGATGCTAATTGAAATCAGCGCGGTTGTTTCGCGCGTGCATAGAGGGGAGAAAAAAAACTCAGGAACTTCGTTGATCCATTGATTCATCGTTCGCCGGGGGCCGCCGTGAATTATGTTTGCTTAACGTTGTTGGCCGGCCGCCTGTAGAAAAAGGAAACAGGAGCCACGGAGGAGGGGAGAGAGAGGTCAGAAAAAAAGAGAAAAAAAGGATGGGGGATAGAAAACAGGGAGAAATTATTGCCTCGCCCCGGTAGGACTCCGCGCGCTTTGGCTTTTTGCACGGGGATTTCGTTGCATCTTGTACTCGCTCGGTTACGTTCCATTCGCGGCGGAAAAGCCCGGAAAAACAACTCCACGTTATATTGTGAATTACGTAGCACGAAAGCCGACTCCCCGGTGAAAACACTGGCCGGGGATCCTGTTTGAAAAAATTTGCCAGTTCCCATCGTGCACCGTGACCAATCCCCTCGCGCTATTAGCCCGTGCGAATTCGGTCGCGACTCGGTCCACAGACATTTCTCCTTTTTTGCGAACAATCGCAATACCGGTCTTGCAATTAACCTCGACGACTTTCTGCTAGGCGGGCGAGAATCCGAAAATGCCGCAAAGTCCCGAAATTACTAAATCTTTTCTAATGTTTCTACCTTCTCGCGTTTCGTTTGTTTATTTTGATCTCTGGCACGCAAATTCCGCGGTTTACCGATCGGTATTAGTTTTAGTTTTTCGCAGAGGATATCCGCATAAATTGGGACCGAGTAGTTTGCGCTAGTTAACTCGTCTTAGTTGGTAATACATACGTGGAAACTGGAAGTTCTAGTCGAAACCAAATGCGCACGCTAAGGTAATTCCAGCGTGGAGATTCTAAAATTAGAATCTAAAATGTTTCTGTTGTTCTTAACGACGTGGAAAGACTTTCCGAGCAAAACATGTTCGTTTCGAACGAGCAAACATCGTTATCGAGAAGACATTTCTGTGCGAACAAAACAACTAACAAACGCGTAGTTGCGTGACAAAAAAGCATCGCTACAATACATTCGAGTGTTTCGCATCGAAGATGAGCAGGGATCTCCTGTTGGAAGAGGTCTTTCATTAGGAAACTTTACTCTCAGAGGATAATTTTCCACGGAGCAAATGAGAACCGAACAAAGTATTTCTTCGTTGTTATTCCTGAACGCCGTCGGGGGGAACGGAGATGTTTCGGTCAGCAGATTTACTTAGCACGCCTTGCGCGTTTCGCCGTGTGTCTGTGTTTCGCGTTTCGCGTACGCTCGCGTTTACCGACGAGCGCGACTCTTCTCGAAATATGTCTGCGAATCTGACTCGATTTCTCGACGGGCGCCGTTTACCAGCGAGAAATGTTGATTGGCTCGTTCCGTGTCGGTGGAATCACGGAATTGGCTTCGACTTAACGGGAGTACGATTCGACAACCATTCTCCTATTTTCTCTCTCTCCCTCTCGGTGTTTCTTTTCGCACAGATACGAAGGCGAGAATTTTGTGAGCTGCTGCTCGAGCCGCGGGAGAAGAGTACCGTGCATATACCTCGAACGCCAACAATATGTTGCGAAACGTTAGAGAGGAAAAGTATTTGTTTAATTAAGTAAGTGGGACGAGGCTCGCTGCAGCGAGGAAGTGGGACAGGCACTGCTCTGGTCCCTGACCAGACAAGTGAAACGAGAGTGGCTGTCTGAAAAGACAAGTGGAATATGGACTGCCCTTGGTCAGGCAACTGGGACAAGATTGTATTCTTAGTTGGACAACGAGGGTAACGAGTGTCGCTGATGATGACACGAATTCTGGAGTGACTGTCTCGCTGTGCGACGCGGCGATCGAATGTGGACGCTCCACTGTCCCAGAAATTAGGGGAATAAGCGCGGGACGCTTTCAGGACGCGGACGGGACAATTTCTTGCTGCTCGAATTAAATAGATTACGGTGCGAGTTGAGAACTTCGTTATCCGGTAACTAACAACTGTCTCCGATAACGCTGATCACTTCTGTCAACGAAACGAGCGAAACTTGTGCGAAGCAAAGAAAATTCTTTTCAAATGATTTTTCATATTTTTGAGACACCCGGTGCATTTCCATCTCGGCAGACAAAAAGAAGCGGAATAAGATATTTGGCAAGATACGACAGAGGAATGGGATTTTTAATCAAACCAGAAAGGGAAATAAGTCCTCCGATCGGTCAACGAGCAGTAGAATGAAATTACCATCGGCATCGGATAAGTAGAATCAGCTCGGTAACCCAGTGGTGCGAGTAGCATAGGTAACGACTTCGGTGACGAGACAAGAAGGAAACGATTTATAATCGAGCAAATTAAATGTCGAACTGCGCGCTATAGATTAATGATCGGCCCCGGAGTAGGATACGACGTCCATTGGTCGGACAAGTAGAATAAACACCTTCGACGGTCAATGGGATATAATTTACCGTTGAACCGTAAACCTGGCTAGACGTGAACACGTGTACACGTATATATCTCTGTATCTGCACCGTTCTATTTAGCTCGACTTTTTACAGCCACATTTTCATTCGGCCGCTTTCGTGCCGATTAACGTATCGTTTTTAGAACGTTACTCGTTGCGTAGCTCGTTCGAGTAGTTAATATCGATGCAAAGGTACCTCGTGAATACTTCACAAGCCGCTGCAACCGATTGCATCCGATTCAACGGGACATAATTAATTAACGGGCCACACGTCCACCAATAAACTTCTCAATTATTCCATTCCGCCTTGTTAATCGTATTTCTGGACTCGCGTTCGTCGAACACCGGGGGCACGGCCATTTTGTTTGTTGCCGGTTAATGCAGGGAATTGCATTGGTTCCCTGTCAATATTTAAATTATTAGTAATCCTTTATTAGCTGCACGCGCGCACTCTTCCTCTGGAAATTTGTTTGTCCTTAATCCCCCGTTTCGATTACTCCCACGCACCGGAAACGCAATCCCCCGACAAACGAGTACAGTGGAATTATAAATAATTACGCTTGTAATGGGCTGTCATCGTTGCCCAATCCCGAGCTAACGATAAATTAACAACGGTGTTTCCGAAGTCTTGGATCGTTTCTGCAGAGAATATTAGATCGTCGCGTAACTCGCGTTGGTTCCTTTCAACGATATATTTTTGGGAGGTGAAGTCTTTTTCCGAAGTCTTTGATCCCTTTGATCAAACATGTTCTTATCTAAAAACTGTAATGGAGGATGATCCTCTTTCAATTTACAGGAATTTCGGAACAACAGAATAGTTCGGTATGAGCAAAAACGTTTCCTGCCGAACGCAGGCTTCTAGTCACCGTCGCGGTGATACTCGTTACCTTTTCATCCCTAGCTGAGAGACGTCTATTCTGCTCAACCGCGCGGTCGTATTTCACTTGTCCGATTAAGAACTCTCATATTTCCCTTGTCAGCCTAATGACCGCTCGGATCGCACTTTCTATACGGACAAAACACGCCCTGCTACACAGAGGGACAGAGAGAGAACGACTGGGCAGAATCTCAAGCGTATTCTCTCTCTTCGCAAGAGAGTCCAAAACTCCGTGCGAAGCTCATTAGGGAGCAGCTATCCGGTTCCTTCGCGGTCAAATTAGCAAAGAAGCGACTCTTTTGTCGGTACAGAAAGGGGGGGAGGGTGTAACCGGCCCGCATCTCTCGCTCGTCTCTCCGGCGAAAATGTTTGATGTAGGCGGGGAGAGGGGAGGGGGCGAGATGAAAGTTTGATCTTGAAAGCGGCGCGTCACGCAATCCCGCGCAGACAAGGCTCCCGTGGTGGTTAATGCGCCGCGTCATCGTGTGCATGGCGCGTCTCATGGCGTCGCATCTCGCTGCGCTCGCCTACTGCGCTGTTCCCGTGGGTACACCGCCACGGTTCCCAGACCTAAAATCCAAAGAGAGAGAGAGAGAGAGAGAGAGAGAAAGCTAAGCCCTCGCCCGTTCCAGCTGGAAACTTGCGAGTCGAATCGACGCCGCGGCAACCACTTTGCCGTTTGTTCGGGCTGGCACCTCCGCGCGCCCGACCAAACGAGCTGAAACTTGGACTCGAAGGCTCTCACAGTGTCTCTCTTTGACCCGGCCTGACCCATACACCTTTTCCAACGGCGAGCTGGCTTATCCCGCTCGGAAGATACCTGACTCTCTCACTCTCTGTCTTTCTCTTCTGCCCCCGTGTTCGACCACGGACGTCGAACGCCTGCAACTTTGATGAAGTTTCCCGCACAGTCGCGCCGGCACTTTTGATCGCGCGCACCCACGGGACCCGCGGGACCTTTTTGTGGACGGTCGAGAGGCTCGAACCGTCTCCCCGCGACCAGGGGAGAACTGTATTAAGCTGCTCAACGCCGAGTGGCGTTTGCCAGTAACGCCTCGCCTCGCCTCGTCTCGCCTCACCCTGCCTCGCAGCCCTTTACGAACTTATTGTCCCCGACCACCTTTCTCTGTGCCGGTGTAATTAAATCTGAGAATGCGATGGAAGCCTTGCCAGCTGCCTTTTTCCGCGAACCTTGGTATGGTACCACCGCCGCGCAAAGCCATTCCATCAAATGAATCGACGGTCTTATTACTACCGTTCTGTCGTACGTGCACTGCCTATACCGATTCGAAACATATGATTTTATAACTGTGTCCTCGCCGGAGAAAAAGCTCCCCCTTTGATGCTTAAACGAGGACATAACTTGCGACTTAGAACACTTCGGAAGCGTTGAAACATCTGAAAAAGTCTAACTGCGACTACCCTTTAAAATCACCTCACTTGTTAACAACAAAATCGAATATTCAAGCCTACCAGCCGAATAAAGGTTTAAACGCTGTAATAAAAGCACGACTTTGAAACAAGAGTGAAAACCATTAAACGCACTGTATAAAATAAGTAGAATAAGCCCAGCTGCGATCAGACCGTTCCCTCGCTCGACTCCAATTAAAACTAGCCGACGATCGATGTAAATGAACGTTTTCTAATACGTCAGGTTTGATGAACGATTCGAACGAGCAACCGAGCCCGTTCGCTCGCAGGATAATATTCGTTTTATACGTTTCCCCTCGACGAAAATTTCAACTCGTCTCTCTGCTCTCCGTTGAATTAAATGTGAATTTCGAGCGACGTCCGATAACATTCGAAATAATAACCACGGGAATATCGGCCGACGCTGCGAGGAACCTACGTCGTTGGCCATAGAATTTGATTAATTCGTTAAATATGTCTTATCGGCAGGATGCACACAGATGCACGCACGTTTCTCGTATTTCCTCAGGACAGATGAACCAGGCACTAGCGGCGCTTTACGAGACCCGTTCCTGTATTTTCATTCGCGCCGGTAAAACACTCTTCGTTTTCTGTAGTTCTGCCACCCCGGCCCCCGGAGAGTTATTGCTTGGTATTTTGATTAAATCGACGAACGTCGAACCATCGCTCCCGTCCGGGCAACGGAAAAGATTGGACTGCGGAATTTCGAGTTCGAGTTTCGCCTCGGCCCGTCCATTTTTAACATCCACCATTATCGATCCACGCACCGAACCGCGGTGCAACGTTTCATAAGGTTTCCCCTTCTGTTATTTAAAATTCCAAATGCGTCCGATCTACGCGGCGCGGCGTCAAGAAAACGAACTTCCTCATACGTGTTTCTTGAAAGTTATTCTTCGCTCTTTTCAGGTGGTCGAGATCAAAAGTTTCGTTATCGTCGAGTATCGCCTCTAGAATGGATCGCTGTTACTTTATTGTTTGGTCAATCGTTTGAAATGTCTAGAAATCGACGCAGAAAAATTTGTCGCAAATATTCGAGTTGATATTGTGAAATGGAATTGATACGCGTTGTGGATACGAAGAAAATCAATGTTTCGTCGGACACAGCCCGTACGTTTCTTCGCCTTCTATATACCGTCCGACTACAAACCATTCTATACTACTAGAATGCGATACGAGTGCTTCGAATTTTATCTCAGCCGTTAAACTCGAGAATATGAAATTTTATGATTGTTTTAAGATACTCTATTCCCGGCATCCATACGAAAAATAACGTTAACCTGTATCCATCGGCTCACCTCGAAGCTTACGGATAGATTGCGGATGCTTCAAAGCCAATTCCTATTTTTATGGATCAATTTGAAGGAACTGAGGCAGAATAAAGTGACATTTCCTATATCGATGGCTAGATTAAGAGTAATGGAAGTTGCTCCGAACTCGATAATACTCGTTCGTCTTCCATTGATTTTCAGCGATTCTCGTGACACGTAAAACGCTCGAGGATTCACGAATCCAGTTACGAATAGATAATTAGGGGACAGCGAGTTTCCACGCTCTGGCGTTACAATTACATCGTTCTTGTTTGCGTTTCCGTCTCTCGGATCGTAAAGATCCGGTAGAAAGTAGTTCGGCGAGTCGTTATTATGATCCGGAATCTGTCTCGCCTCGACGGAGCCAGTAAAATACGTCGAATCATGGTTCACGACGGTGCGAAGCCATCGCATAAAATTTTAATGGCTTCGTCGACTCTTCCGGATTCGACTACCAACGTCTTAAGCCTCGTCGATGAGGTCGGCACGTTTCGTCGGACAAGGATTAGAATCTGGAACCTGGCTCTGAATCTGGATCGTCCTGACGAGGAACTTGGCGAGCTTTAAACGAGGGAGGATTTATTCGGGTTAAATCCATTATCGTCTACCGGCGTGCGATATCTGTTCCAATAACAAACATCGTGAGCTCTCGACTTGAAATTTTCAATGAAACAACATGCGCAGCAAATTTTTTTAAAAATATTAAGACACCTTCGAGTTCTATTTAAAAGGATTCGGTTGTTGCGATGGCTGCACGAGTCGATTTTAACGCGAGTCGCGTGACAGATATTTCCTAGAAGTTTTTCTAAATATTCGGACAACCCCCAAAGTTGAGGTAGAAAAGACGGTTTTTCTTATAAGACCTGATTTTTCGATTATCGCCATTAATGATTTCTTTAAATATTATTTCATAAGTCGTCGAAAGCGTATTATCTTAATTTCATTGTTGAAAAGCAACGGGCTGCGCGGAGTGCTCTGGCGCGAAATTGAAATTCCCGGGGACTGTTCGCATTCGCATCGAAAGTAGAGTTTTCGGGAGTGTAATTTACGAGAGCCAGCGAGCCAGGGGTCGTAAGGAACATTGAGGTTCCGGCGTAAACGCAAATATCGAGGCCCGTTACACGACGCGGCGCCGTAGCAACTTCCCAAGTGGGACTCGCGATTAGCTAAATCAGTATAGGGTAACGAATGGCGGGGCATAATCGAAGTTGGAAACATTGTCGGGATCCGAAGGCGCCAGCCGTGTTTCCGACAACTTTGGACGGGGAGGGAGCATGCATGTCGGCAACGACGACGGTATCGTTGCCGAAATCGCGGTCGAACTTCGACATAACGATCAGCTTCGTAAACCTGCACGGCGATCCTCGGAACGCGCCCGTAGAAATTACACGGCGGCGCGGCGACCATAATTTTTTCCTTTCGGCCCGTGGAACTAACAGTTATGCTTTCCTGCGCGAGCTCCGCTTATTACAATCCGCGAAACGAACCAATTTCACCCGTGAGCGAATCCAAAAGCGATTGTATTTATTTTCCATTATTATCTGCGTATCTTTATGCAATAAAATCGCGTGGTGCAATGATTTCGATTAAATTTCATGTAGATTTCCGTATTATGTTCGAGTTCGCTTCACTGTGGACTCAAATCACCGTGTAAATCTTTAATTTCTCGGGTTACTTTAGTTTTGTGCTCGCGAAGAATATTTAGCGGTGCATTCGCTTGTATTATTATTATTATTCATTGATACCTCGTTTGTTCTCTCGGAGCAACGTAGAATGCTACGATCGAACAACAATATAAACTGAAATATTTATAATGATAAATATTAGGTAGCTGTCTCTTCATTTTCCACGCAATACCATTGCGAAGAACACAGGAATGTTTATCATCGATTTTCAGAATAATTATTTGAAGATCTGTTGACAAAGTCTACCTTGACAAAGGAAAGAATGAAGTGTAACGAGTCTTGGTGTGCTTCGGTAGAACAAGCTGCGAGTTTCTGTTCCGATTCTGTACCAGTTGGAGAAGTTTTGGGAAAAATGTATCGCGGCTGACCAATGGCGGGGACATTCCACTTTCTAGTGCACAAATGGCTCGTTGTTACTTGCCTCCAACAGTCCGATCCTGTTTTCCTATAACTTGGGCAGAATTGTACTCCGCAGTGTCTGTAAACAGACTGACCTACTCTACCGAATTGTCTGTACACGATCCTATCTCTACTTGTCCGACGCATCTTGCGTTCCCACCTGCCTGGCCAGTTACCGTTCTGCTCCACTTCCTTTGTCAGACCTTATTCTATTTACTTAACTGTGCAACGTTGAATCATACTTGGCTGTATCAGGACTTAAATGTTCATAACTTTTTATCATAAACAAATGCCAACAATGTACATCATTCTGGAACTTTTTAATGAACTTACGCACTTCTGTGTTGTTCGGTTTGGCTTAAATTTTGATACGGTTGAGGAGTAACTTTCATGCACTGTACAAATTCGTTCAACCGGCAACTCTCACTTTTCGTTTCATACACTGCGATAGAAATGTGTAATGTAATTTAATATCAGAATTTAGTATTATTGACACTGAAATGATTTAATGTTGCGATATGAAATAGTTAAAATTTGAAGTATGTTGCATTGAACAAAATAAAATTTTGGTCGCACCAGTAGGGTGAAGGAAGCGCTTTTAATTTCATCGACAGCGCAGAAAGACGAAGAGGTATGTCGTTGCATTCGCCAGTCTAGCGGCGACTCTATACGACCAATCTCAAGAGTATCATCTCGAGCGGAGTACAGTTTCCAGTTTTCGGTAATATGGGCGCCGTAAACCGAAAATTTCTATTGGCCCATCCCATCGTTCAGCAAATAGAATTTTTACAGACCTCTTTGCGGTGTTATAAATGCATAAAATGTAACTCGGCCACGGAAACGCCGAGGAAGGAACGGCTCGTAAACGAATATTTATGAATCCGGGGGTTAAAAGTCGTCGACGTCGCGACGTGCGGTCGTCTTTAGAAGATCCCGCATAGAATATATATGTATAGCAGAGTTCCCTTGAGCGATGTCGACTAGGAAGACGTGGAAACTCGTCGTCGAT
The DNA here is from genome assembly GCA_028455805.1 of Lasioglossum figueresi. NCBI lineage: Eukaryota > Metazoa > Arthropoda > Insecta > Hymenoptera > Halictidae > Lasioglossum > Lasioglossum figueresi. The sequence continues at coordinate 16,794,034 of CM052189.1, forward strand.
CGGCCGCGATGACAGATCCTGTCCAGTCGCCGAAATGTTTCGATGTTTCACCTCCTCTCCCACTGCGCTCTCTACTGCGGCTTATTTAACCAGCAAATAAATGTCGATATGCCGTTTGGTCATAATTTCCACGGCAAAACGAGCGCCTCGGGCTGTTCCGTGTCAATTCAATTTCAAATAAAAATAAAAACGAGGGTATATCAACTGAATTCTCTCGATATTTTACATTACCGCCGCGGGCAAACATTTCGTGCCAAATAACTCATTTTGTATACCAATAACAAGTGCTGTAGGAAAAAGAATTTTAATAAACACGTCGACGCCAGGATCGCTGACAAATATTTTAAATGTTGAATGAAAACGATTACATAAAACGTGTAAATAAAATCGTATATGACGAAGTTCGCAAATTTTCTTGCAGGGGTGGTTGGTTACTCAAATTTCGAAAGAGGTGTATAAAATACATAACTCGACGTGTACCGGTGAATAAAATAATATATGGTTTAAAAGTTCCTTATCGTTTGCTTCTTACATTATTAGGGGGTGGAAGGGATGGGTCCAGGAGAGGTAGGAAAGAGGGAATCTGGTGGAGCGAAATGGAGAAGGGGTTTCAGGAAATGGAAGGGAGAATGTAAGAGACGAAGGGGAAAAAAGGATCTAAGGACGAGAGGTTCTGGAAAAGGGAAATTCTAGCCAAGAGAGATCCTAGGCACAGGAGGATCTAGGGATTTCCCTGGGAAGGAAGGGTAGATCGGGTTTAGTGGAAGGAAGATGAGAAGGGGTTAGAGGGAACGGAAGGGAGGATGTAAAGTATGTTCTGGGGAAATTCTGTGGTTGCAGGGTAAGGGATGCAGGTAAAGGATGAAGTAAAAATGAATAAGTATACTAAATTCTCAATCTCCGCTGATAAGCCTAAATTTATGAGTTATCGATAATGTCGAGCACAAACCGGAAATGGAGATGGTACTTTAGAGCTCGACAAGCATGCGACAGAAAAATACATTGGGTCTGCTGCTTTAACTCGCCTGTGGTGCAAAAGTACATACGACCGAAAACTTTTGACACGACAGTAGGTATCCCGAAAAGTTTCTGGCGGTCTCCACTTTGTAGAACTTGACGTCCGGTATGTTTTATCACTTTTTTATTAGTCGTACGCATCGAGCGGCGGCTAGAAAAACTCGGAATTCATCAGTTAGTGTAACGAGTTCGTCCCCGGCTTAACATTTTTCCCTAAAACTAATTAGAAAACAGAGCAAAGGCCGGCGAACCGGTTCGGACAACTTCTACGGAATACCAGACTGATTGTGCAAAAGAATGTAGCTCGCAAAAGTGGTTAAAAAATTCAGAATACGAGATGAGAGACTTGAAGATGAGTCGTGGGAAAAGGCGTCCCAGTATCATTAACGAAGATGTTTGCGAAGAATGAAAACATAGAACGCACGGCCATTGTAAAACTACGAACAGCATGCAAATTTTCTGGAGCATCTAAAAATCTATTTCACACGATCTACGATAACTATTCGTTTCTTAGTTTTGAAAATACCAATTCGCAATGAAACATTTTATAGCATTACTGTGAAAACATAATGAATAAGGAAGGCAAATATGCTGTTTAAAATTTTCAGCGCAATTTCATTCCCTTTAATGCGCTTTGATCGTTTCTTCATTAAAATAGTACGTTTTTTCGTGACGTTTCGTGATTTTTCTTGAAAGTGCGAATAAATAGGCGAATTTATCGAATAATTTTCCATGAAACCATATTTGCAATGCCTATATCGGTGAAACGAGCGACCATAATTGTGCCAGAGTGCGTACGCGCATAAATAAATTAATTTATTGAATAACTTTCCAGAAAACCATGTTTACGATGTCCGTAATTGTGAAACAAGAATTCATAATTGGGTCTGGGTTAAGTATGCGCATACGCGAATAAATTTATTTGATAATTTCCCGCAAGACCATGTTTACGTACCTTTAATTGCAAAAAGACAAACTCATAATTAGTCCCGTCTACCGTGAAGCCTTCGTGAAAAAAAAGAAACACATAATCGTGATAGTATTATAATTAAATCGTGTACTCATAATAAATAACAAACGTTGAGGTATTTTGACTTTACTTATAAATGAAAATTTGCATAATAGTTCATAGTCTCGTCGCGACATACGAATAAACGGAATATTGTGGAAAATAATAGGTAGCGCGTCGTTTAATAAAGTTTAATCCTTGGTCGAAACCGAATAAACATTTTCTACAGCATCGTAAATATTGTCAAAATTTCTCTATTAATAAAAATCGGTTCATGAAAAATTTTTCCGTGGTCCCTGGGTAATCGTTAGATTGCGAATTTTATGCATTTACGACAAAAATTAATACATCAAATACAAAATTGAAAAGCCATTAGAAGGATTTAAGGACATTCTTAGATTATTTTCGAATGTTCATGTCATTCAGATTTTTTCATGTAAGAATGATTTTCCAAAAATGAAACTTCTGAATCTTTTCTGAAAATGCGGAAGGTGAAAAGAATATTTTGGAAGCGCCACGATGTCGGCAAAACGATCGGACTACTAAATCCGAACAGCATCGACAGCAATGCTGTAATCTTGCGCGTCGAGATGCTCGGGCGCATAAATAATTTTGGCGTGATCGCAGGGAAGCGAAGCGCGCATTCGGGGCACCTCGCGCAGAAAACATCCGGGCAAACACTCTAATGGAAATTTATGATACCGGATACACGGTGGTTATTGGATTTCGCGTGAACGGGCCGAGTCGGGCCGGCCCACTTCAATCGCCGCTGATTACTTCGTTTTACATTCAACTGATTTCGTTCGCTGATTAAGCGTCGTACGCCGTTAATTTTTACCGGGGTGGCGCCCGCCCGTGGGAACGTGGGGTAACGACCGAGGTGGTATCGGGGTAAAATGCGCCAGCCGAATTTCATCGTCGCGAAACAAACGACAACTAGTCGACGGTGACAAATCAGTCGTTTAACCGGCCGTGCGCGCTCTTTTTTTGTCAGAAATCATGTTTCGACAATCGTTGCTAATTGCGGTTTAACGATCGCGGTACAGATCTCCGGTCTCGCGGGGAAAATATTTCCCCATTGATTTTTTCCCGGTTCTTTCCGGTTCGTCGAATTTTATTCCGCTGATTTTCGAAAATTCCGTGAAATCCGTTTATACGATGCTTTGCCGGCGAGCCATTTTCGTTTTCATTATTTCGTACGATCGTGACCCGATCGTTTTATAGGGGGATACGTGCCACGATCGAAGCGTTTGTTGCTGTTTCGTCTATTCGAGAACGGGAACGAGGCGCGCCGCTCGACGAACGAAAACATTCGTACGCCAGTCCCGTCTAATCAACGCGCTGTCACAGACGCTGCCACCGTAAAACGCGACGATTTTCGCGTGCTGACTAGAGACACGGGTCAATAGAAGTTTATGAGACCGCGTAAAGCTTGCCGCTACTATTCCCAGCTTTGTGTCGCGTTGCGAGCGCAACTCTCTCCCTTTTACCTTCTTCCGAGCCCCGCCGACCAGAATTTCACGTGGAATTAAACGAAATTTACTGTGCTGTTTGCGGCTTTACGGTAACGACCCCCTCCTCGATAAAATACACTAATCGCCTTAAGGGAAACGGTATTTGTCTGAAGTATCTCTTTCCTTAGCTACAGGCTGGCTCAAAAGCGGCAACTGTTTAGCTTCATCGTTCCGTGTGCTCCGACCGTTTGTCAGACGTTTCTTGTAACTGTAATATCAACGATGCTTAGTTCACAGCTTTGATTAGTGATTTTTCAATGATTCATTGAAAGCAGACTGTGATTCCAAAGGAGAATTTCACGAGGAATTGATTGAAACGATGACGCTTTTAACGCACGCATTTTTTCGAATTCAATGCTCTCCGAGTAAAAGAAATAGAGAAGGAGGGGAGAGGGAGAGGATGGAGGAATAAAAGCGCAGCTTCGCGGAAGCCGAGAAATTGCGTCACTCGAGCTCCAAGAAAACAAACCGCAAGCAATCCGTGGCTCGTTTGCTTCCTTCTTTCGCCGGGGAAATTAGAGCACGCCTGTGTAACCGGCTCCGTGAAAACAACAACGGAGCTCCCGAGAAAAATATCCTCGTCAGGTCCTGACTCGTCAGCGGCCGGAAGCTTTCCTTACGTATGAAACCGCGCGCGACTGTGTGGCAAAAATTGTGAACCTTGGCTCTCCACGCTTTAACAACTCTCGATCAACAACGAAGTTTCTCCAAATAATGCCTCATTATTCTATTTAGGGAGACTGAAATGGTCTGGGAAAATGGTTGACCTCGTTTCAGGAGATTCAAAAAATCTACAGTAATTCTTCGATATGTGTGAAAAAGATGTGCGTAAATGCGTGAAAAAGTAGGCTGAACATGAAAGAAACTGGTGGCAGAACGGACATCATTTCAGAATTTGTTTGATTAATTTCTTCGTTCGAACGCGAGAATAAGTCTAAGAATATGAATGTTGCTCGACGCAAACACAAAATGACATTTATCTCGTTTGTCGATCACACGATGCAGTTCGATCGTGTTCGCCGCGCGCGGAAAAAGCGTGCGCACGTCGCATAGTAATTAGTTACGAATATAAACGTCACGGAGGGCCATCGAATATTCATCGGGTGTCAAGCAAAAGAAAAATCGATTACCAATTCGAAACGCATGCTAATTTTTCAGCGGACAATCAATTGTTATTCGTTCGAACGACACGAATAGATGACACCGACGCACGTATCGAAGACGATTTCCCGCGATAAAGGACCGGGGCTTTACATCGATCGATCATGAGCAGTGATAAACGAAACTTCAATTAGTACAAATTGGACGGGTTAATCGTCGGTTTATGCGATTTATTTTTCCAACGGTTGATAAATGAATTTCGCCAGCGATGCTGCAAATTGCGACCGCGTTTTACTTGCTCTCTCTCTCTCTTTCTCTCTCTTTCTCTCTCTCTCTCTCTCTCTCTCTCGCGGGCGCGCGCTCTCTCTCTCCCCTCTCGCAGCGGCGATTTGAGGTGGCAAGGAGAGAGAGGGATGAACGAAATTATTGAATCCGCTAACGATGTATGAGACGCCAAAATTCTGCAGACTGTACCGTAAACCAAGTAATTAGTTCTGATTGAATCGTAGGGGATAGGTATGCAGCCCGGCCTGAACTGGATTTTCGCTATGCATTTACGATGCGCCGGGAACGCGGTGACTAATTGCCATTTACGCGGAACTGTAAAATTTGATTACGCGGTCTGTTTGTTAAGTCGCGCCAAATTGAGGCTGAACGTTAACTGAACGGTCCCGATTACGGCGACCAGACCGATATTCCGCGACCATCCCGTCCGGAAGACGTAAACACAATTTCCAGCTCCCTGGCTAACGTTTTTCAAAGCCGCTCAACAAACACATCGCTCGAACAATGAAATCGTTTGCGGAGAATGTCCAGTGTATTCTATGAATCCACGGCAATGTTCAAATTGGTTTAACGCGTGCATCGACGTCCATTAAAGTTGCTAAATGCAACGCTTGCTTTCCAGGGTGTTTTGGGTCTCCCAACTTATACGGCAAAATTTTTTTTGCCGGAAACATTGTCTTCAGGAAGTTGGCTATATCTTTTGATCCATTGGCACTGTCATTATACCTTCTTTAGTGAAAATGCAGCTGGTAACTATACCTTTCCAACGGTACACATTTTTGCGTAATTTTTTGAAATTTCATAGCTGAAAAACAAAACGTGTCCGAACTTTTACGACAGTCCGTTACATAAACTGTGCCGAAGATCGAAAATCGTCTGATAAACTGTTGCAGGCCGTGGCGAATAAAACTGGAGACATCTCATTCGCGCTTGTTTGCAGCTCGGCGGTGGGTAAACGGGGATAACGAGCGAATAAGGTATAATAAATTGGCGGTTCCGTCGAACACGGAACACTTAGCCGGCGCCGCAGAATGAAAAAAGTAGCCTAATGGCGAAGCACGAGAGGGACGATCCGAGGGTACGCAAGAACAGTGGACGGGATAATAAATCGCCGACGAAGTATCTTTTATTACGCGAATCGATCCGACGGAAGCGAAGCATCCAACCGTGCGCGTTGCGACCACGCACGGGGAAATTCGAACGGGACGCGCGGGTTTGCGAGGGTTGAAAACGATTTCGCCCGTCGTCCCCGTTCGCGGGCACCCTGAAAGATGGCGGTAATTCATTCGAATCTCCTCCATTATGTAAAAGCCGGCCCCCGGTAATTTAACAAAATCGTTCGAAGAGCAACAGGACAGAGCGCTCCTCTTTTTTCACCGCGATTTCGCACTCTCGTTTATAATCAGACGAACCACTCACTTTGTCGGCGAGCATTAGATCGTTCCTCGCGAGTTTCTCTCCGGCACTCGTCGTTATTGTATCATAAAATCGGCCGTAACTCGACCGCGCATTTCACGCTGCCGTACGAGAAGCGAGCCAATGATTTGGACGACGATCGAGAAAGCTTTCAATTGTTTTATCAAGTTGAAGTTAATACGTTCGCTCGTCGACGAAATAAATTTCTGGTTTATCGTGATCCATGGGAAAAGTAGACTGCGGATCTTTCTGTGAAATAAAAGTGTCTATTTCGTACTATTAATACCGACGATACCGCAATCGCATCACCGCATCGTGAATCGGCACGTTGCACGATATGTATGAAAATAATGTTTTTCTTCGTTCGTTAGATTCAATCAATTGAGAGCGTAATTTTTCTCGGAGACTATCGCCAACGTATCAGTGACATTTTTCCGATTGAAACGAGACCAAACACGACATAGTTCGGATACGTTTTGCTACAGTAAAATGTAGCCAAAAAATGTATTGAAAATTCCAAACTTGGAAAGATCGACTTTTGTCCACATTCGCGGTTTCCAGATGCGGTTTGCGTGCAGCGCGCAGCGGTGAGAGATCAAGGAATCGTATTTGTGCAGGAAATAAGAGACGTTTCCGAAGTTTTAAAATTCCGTTATAAGAAAAGTGACAACAGAACGTTAAATGTTTCCCTCGAATGCCGATGTTAACACATTTTCCACGGAAACAGCAGCTTCGAATGCATCGTGAACGCAGTCCTCAAACACAGGAACGTCGATTTCTCCGGTCACGTCGCCTAGAATTTCGCGAAACCGGCAGGAAAGTAGAGGGCGACGTCGCTATTATTCGCTCCTGCGAATTCCCTGCCGCTGTTCCCCGAATAACTCGGTTATATTTGTCAGTATTTAGTTCGCGCTTGTTTGCACAATTAACTCGTTCGTCGCAAGAGTTCAAAGACTGGCCGTATAGAGATGAAGAGATAGATAGATAGATAGATAGATAGATAGATAGATAGATAGATAGATAGATAGATAGATAGATAGATAGATAGATAGAGAGAGAGAGAGAGAGAGAGAGAGAGAGAGGAGGGGGAGAGAAAGAGTAATAGTGGTGGGAGAAGAGGGGATGGGTGGCAGGAGTCAGTTTGTTTTGCCGAGTTTTTCGTTTGTTCGCGCAATTTACAGTACACAACTCTCCCGCGAGCTTATGAATTGGCTTTCTGTTGCAATAAACCCTCGGCGAAATGAGTGCCGCCCTGCGCCGGGCTTATTTGTCGCTGTGAATTCGATTAATACGATTTTTCGGGTTCCCCACTTTTTCCAGTTTCAAAGGGAATCATTTATTCATAAAATCGCGTGCACCGCCGCGCCGTGGTCGTTACAGAGGCAGAGCCAACCCGATCGCTGGTGAATTCAATGAAACGCAATATCGCGACAAACGTACAGAACGCTCATGAAACTCCCTGCGCCATTCGTTTCCTCTTGTACATTTTTGTTGTTCGTCTTTTTTTCGAGACAGACTCGAACTTGCAAGCATCATTTCTAAATGTTATAAAGCGTTTCTGGGTTTATTTCGTTCGATATGGTCGTCGATACGGTCTGCGTGCCGAGTCACAAAAATTTTAATTAAAATTCCAGTGACGCGCACCCGCTTTTAACATTTATTTCCACAAAAAATCCGGGCAAAATTTAGTGCCGTCGCTGGACTGCGAGTATTAATTTTTATGGAGCAATTTGGACCGACTGTAATTAAACGGAATCTTTCGAGCAGAGTATCGAGTTAGTTTCTAATCCAGATCCTATCGAGTCTCAAATGAAATCGTGAATTTTTAAATTTTGAACTTCGCGTCCGCATCTACAAATTGCGTTTCGTCCGAGAATCGACAAAAAATGATGACCAAGGGAGTCTGTAATTTTTGGTAATCCTCGTAGGAAATCCGTTTTCTATCTTGAATACTGTAAAATTTCTCGCCTCTCATTTGCGATTAAAAGTGTACGTGTCAAGAGCTAAAAGCTCCCTCGTATGCAAATAATCATTAAAATCTCGTTACACACGATCGATGTCTCAACTTATGCTGGTATCCACCCCGCAAGCGTATCAAGCTTATAAATTCAGTGAAACCATCTGCTCCGCGGCATGGTTCGCGTGGAATATTTCTCCAAAAGTTTCGCCGGAGAAAGCCTTTCTAAAAACGGTGCCGGCGAAGTTGGTCGAAGGCGCGTCAGAAATTCAAATTTCCCGCGGAAAAAGTTTCGGCTCGCTGCAAAAAGCTCCGAGAAAAGTCTCGAATCAACAAGCAACGAGCACTCGATCTTTCCCGAGCCTGTCGCGCCGCGCAACAGTCTTTTTGCTGGAGGGTGGCGCGCGGAGCAACGAAACTGATCCTCGAAAGCAATTAGTACGAAAAACTGGGTCAGAAAAACCGCGGTCTGCGGGGGCGGCGCGGTGCGGTGGCCGGTGTCGGCGGAAGATCAGAAACAAGACACGGATTACTCGCGGCCAGCAAACAGGAAGTCCATTTAATCTCTTCCCGTCGGGCCGGACGAAAAATGGAGCAGCGACCTGGTACGGTGCGTCGACCCGACGGAACCGGCCTAGTAAATCGCCGACGTCGCGAATCGCGACCGTCGACCGACATTTTCCTCGACCCGCTCGTATTATAGTGCTCTGTTAGCATTTCATCAGTTCAGGAGGCAGCATGAAAATTCTCGCGAGCCGGACGCTTCTCTTTTTCCTAATGCCTCGTACAGACCTGAACATTTCGACGAACAGCGCGCCGAATAAATAGATATTCGTTGTCGTTACGTTTAAGTATGTACAATGTATAAAAATATTAATAATATTTTATTAATATAAATAATAAATATGTATATTTTGTAATATATAAATGTGTCCTATGCATGAGAAGCGAGCATCTTAGTGCGTACGAAAGTCCTGAGCACGGTTATGAGACTAAAAAAATAGACGTACTTGGGAAGTCCGAAATTCGAGTCCCACGGAAGTCCCTGGGACATCCGAAATTTAAGTCCTTTGGACGTCCAAGAGACGCCCGCGACGGACATCGGACGTATGGACGTAAATTGGGCACGAAACTGACATCTAATGGACGTCCGTGCTTTCTGGGTATGAACTTGCGTGCATTTAGAAACATGTTCGAGAAGACACCTGTGGGAAAATTCCTACGAAATTTGTACGAAGGAGTGTTACCCTCGGGAACTATAAAAATGTGACCTCGTGAAAGAGATATTTAGAATCTGTATAATAAAAGTTCTATATGGGAACAGGTCGAGTTTAAAATTTACCACAGGAGACGCAGCAGCAAATTTGGAACTGTGTGTCGTCTACATAAATATTAAAAATTATTTTTCGTATGTGTTTTCGTGTGAAAACGATTAATAAACGGGGAACGCGTGAAATTGCGAAAATATGAGGGACTGCCACAGATCCTTTATGATCACGATTCGAGCAGACTGGCCGCGGAACACGCATCAGACATCTACATACATACGCGGGAAGCAGCGGTAACCTCAGGATGATACTTGGCGAATCCAGACGCTGCACAACTGTCCTAGGATCAAATTTCGCGTCGCCGCGACCTGGCCCAACCACGACCCAATCCAGAAGCAATCCAACTCGCTTCAGCCGGCCGAAGTTCGCCTCCAATCTTCAGGATTTCCGTAGCGGCGACGCCCCCGCGCCACCCTAAAGTCGAACAGGCCGTATGATTTATCCGGCACGTCGTTCCAAGATTTATAATCAAACTTCCCGGAAATTCGGGCCGTCGCGCGCTGCGCGCCGCGAAGAGAAACTTATGCTTTATCTGCGCGCCAGGACAATGCTCGGGCTCGGCCAATTAAACTTTTCCGGAAGGATCGAAACGCTGCCTCTGACCACTAATCGGTGTTTCGGTTTAACGGGCCCGACCCGTGCGAACGCTGCAAAATTTAACCAATTTTTAGGAATTTTAACAAAGCTGAGATCTAAGTGCTTCGAAACAGTAATTGCTTTTGCTCGAATCTAATACGCGTGGAACTCGATCCCATCGCTACCGGCGAATTATTGCGAGAGTAACGATCAAGCGATAACCCCTTTATCCAACGTTGCCATACTAATTTATAACCGTGATCATGATATCGGCCCGTCGAATCGACCGCGATACTTTCCGATACTGGATTCGAGAGAACTCGAGCCGTGGATCGATTTACGACGTGTCAGAGTAACGTATGACAACAATTATCTCGTCTCAGTCATCGAAATTTGTCAACGGTAGCTCCGACGAGTATCGATTGTGCAGTCGCTCGTTGGACCATCTGGGCTCCGGTGGACATTGTTCTTGAGTGCATCGAACAATGCCACCTACCCAACTGACGTTCACCGATAACGATGCAGCTCCGACAGAGAGCAATTTCTAGAAAAATATTTTACACAAACTTTTTTTTAACCGTCGTCATTCGCATCGACGAGGTAGACACGGACCGGTACGTCGTGGCTGGAAAATATTTTTCATTGAACGACCTGGAAAAAATCAGGAGGACTCTGTCGACGACAGAATTCCATTCTTTCCAATAAATAGACTGCGAATTTTTGCGTAGAATAAAAATTGTCTGCGTCGATTGCAAATTTTTCAATTCTTTAAATGTTTTAAAAAGGGCGTGGAGCCGCGCGAGGGTGAGTCAACTTAACCCGGCAGTCAGAGATCGTTCCGACACTCGTTTAAAATATGTGTTAACACGTACTTTCGCGGTGGAGGAAGCCTCGCGATTTTCGCCGCGAGAACAAAGTAGACAACGCAGAGGTTGCCGGTTGTATCTCGGGGAACGAGGGCCCGGGAATCTCGTTAACAGTTCGAAGCACGGATGTAGGATCGGCGGATTTCGTCGGCTGTCGAGGGTTTCGTCGGCTTCCGACGACCCTTTAACGCGGTCGGGAGCAAATGGAACGCTTCTTACGGTGCGCGGCGCGGAAGGCTAACGAGCTTAGAGTGGTCGCGTCGCGTGCTCGCGAAGACTGGCAACGAGAAGCTTTCGGCGTCGAGTGAAAAATTGCAGGCTGTTCGAGCTGATTACGGGCCACGGTTGTTATTGAACCGGTACCGACCAACGTTCAACGGATCGTTCCGAGAAAGTATTACGATCCGTGGCCGTCGTCGTCGGGCATCGTCGATGCCAGACCCACGGAGCACTGAAACTGCGGCAATGCCTCGATACGTGTCAAAGAAACGTACACGAAGTTTTCGAAAGATTTATCCGAGAAACTCGATCACCGAGAAGCGCAGCATGTTACGAAGTAATAATAATATTAATCGTTCAAATTTTGATCAACGTATTATATTTGTGGCTTCTTCCGATTAAAGCTCTGATCACGTTTGCTTGTTCGATTCGCGATTCCACTTGCAGTTCCCTCGTCTGCAAAATTGTTCAATTTCCATACGGTTTCTAACGATAGCGTTATCGCTATCGATAGTCTGTACCAGCACCGAAAAATGAAATTTTATCGACGATAACCTCTAAGGGTGAAACGAGGAATAAAACGAAGCTGGTCCGCGCAGGTAATTACAATTGACCCGATAAACTCTTTGGATTATTATCTCCATGGGGCGGGCAGCTAAATTGTTGTAAGCAATTCCTGTCGGAAGTTCGGTTCGAGTAGTTTTCCCGATAACATCGATCCCAATCAGCCAGCCGGTCCTTGATTGTCCTACGGACAATCAGGAAATGTTCTCCGGTCGCGTCGCGATATTTAAAATAGAGGAAGCGTCCACCGGCAATCGTTCGCTCGCCACACCGGTTATCCATTGTTCATTTCGAACGATTGTCCAACTCTTGAAAGGTTCGCGCAGTGAACACAGGTGTTTATACGGCAATCTGTGCGTGAACAACAGCACACCAGCAAGCTGTGTCTCTGTCTCTGCTGCTGTCGTTGCGAAGCCGTAGCTGTCGCGCCCCCGAGTTACCCGATCATATTTCACGCCGATGGGCACACGATAATCCGGGCCGTTCGACAAGCATTCGTTAACTGAATCAAACGTGCCCATTGTCGGCCGACGCATTACCCGGTTGTTTTCGTTCCAGAAATTTCCTGGCGCCGCCCGTTAGTCGCCGGCTGTTTAGACTGATTTGCATGTGGCCCGCGATACAGCTGCGTGCAAAACGCGTTACGCGCACACTGAATATTTAATAAACCACCCGACCCACGCCAAAAGATCGCGCCGCTCCGTCCAGGATGTTCCTGTTTTTTACGATTCAACCGAATCGCTCGGATCCGCTAAACGCCGCCGGATAGGCAATGCTCCGGAAAAAAAGATAGCGCGTTCGATATATTTGAATATTTCATAGAATTAGAAGAAGAAAATCTACATTCCACGCATCCTACATATCGGACGCATTTTCGAAAGCGATAAAATATTTCTGGCGAAAACCACGTTTTCGAAGTTGCGTGTCCAACGTGCTCGTTCCCCAGTGCGCGAACGGTAACGGTCGTTCGTATTACGGCGTTACGTTTAGTTACAGTTTCTTGTTACCGCGATTTCTGCATCTGCTACTTCTGCGCGGCAAGTAGATTTACGAACGCGAGCTCCTGCAGTTCACGGCGCGGTAAATTGGGAACTACCCCCTGGCGCATAATCACTGTTAAACATTGAAACAGCCACGGAACCGAGGGACCGCGCGAACCCGCTTGTATTTCCTCTTACCTCGTCATTTACTAATAATCGAGCCACGGGTCTGGAAGAACTTGGTGGGAAACGGGGGGTTGGGGGGGGGGGGGGTCATGTTGATCGCGGGGAGACATATATTCCCGTGGAACCAACCAAAGAGGATTCCACCGAGGGAAGCCTGGAAAACTCCTGATGACCTTCTTTCCGGTTGGTCTCCGGCTGCGAGCTCTCGCGACCAGTGATTTTTACGACGACCCTCCATTGGCCTGCATCGAATCCCTCCTCCTCTGCGAACGAAAAACCATTGGACACGGGGATTCCTGATGATTTTGGCCGTGGTCGCAGACTGGATCGTATGCTCCCGATTCTCCCGATTTTCGGGGTACACGCGTCAACCGGAATTTTTTGGTCATTTCCGACCGTGAGAATTTCGAACTTCCTGTCACGATCGTTCGTTGGCGGATTCAGAAATCCTCGAACCTGATAAGGATCTATTAAGTCGTTGCATAGGAAATGTTCGATTTTGCACGTTATTCGTTGAACGGTAACGTTGAACAACCGCAAATATTTCTTATCGATCAAAGAATCACACGGTTTCTTGATCGGTTTGCACACGCATGTACGAATGTTCAGTATTTCACAACCGACCACGTCGGAGAGGCAGCGATTGCGTTTCAACTTCCGGTCACGGTTTCTTGCGAGCCACCGCGAGCGTACGCGTTCATGTCCTTTTTCCGCGAGTTCTTGCGCGTTCCCGACCAGGCAGAGACTCCTCATTTTTCATCCCGGTTTTCTTCGTCTCCGCGTTTTCTCGGCCGGAAAACGAATTCCTCGCTGACGGGAAACCACGGCCAGATGAGATTTCAGCGAGGTCTCGGGCTGGAACACCAAGGGCCAAGTAATGCGGGCCGTTTTATTGCGACCATGGGTTTCGAACTTTCGCGCCGGCTTCGCGAAATTGCCGCGGTGGAACGCCCGGAACTCCGGCGTTCCTCCGAGCGTCCTTTTGATTTGCGCTCCTGAACAGCTTTCGGCCGTGAGCGCGCGACGTCGGAGATCATACCGATTTCCAGATCAAAGTCGGAACGCATTTCTATAGCTTACTCGAACGTTTTTGTAGATGATCCGTGCACGGTCTTCCACTCAAAAATCCGTATCGTGGTCTTGCATACCTCAATATCATCGACTTCTTCTTATTTTTGGCGAAGATGTATTTGCTAAAATTTCTATTCTACTTGTATTTGGATATGTATTTTTTTTCTTTATAAAAGAAGACATAAATGATTGTGCAGCAGAAAATTTGTATTTTGCATAAGGATCCGCAGTCCGGTGATCGTACAGGAAGTATGGTACGAGCCAACCTATAGCGAGGCAAGTGGTACGAGTCAACCAATGATCAGACGTGTATAAAAAAATTCTATCTGTAGCAGATCGAATAATGCGTTTCGTATACTACGTTAAATAAACGATGCGATTGACGTCAGTCGATTATGCCACAATGAAACAGATGATTTCCGGTTGTTGAAGATCGAGACTAATTTATAAAGTGGCTTTTGAGAAATTCCTGCGACTGACAGTTCCAAAGAAAGTCGGTCGAATTTTCTGAGAAATTTCAGTTTTCCGGTGTCAAATCTCGACTCGCGACCGAGCTTCCCCAAATGGATGGGAAAACATTTTGAAGGGAGGACCAAGAACGAATTTATGGCAGTCCGATCTCTCAGGAGCGCTCTACCCGTGCAGAATCGAAAATCAAATAAGTCCGAAAGAAATAAGGCCGGCTTCTGTTAAATTTTTAAATTAGGCAGGCCTTTGTTTATTAACGCGATCCTCCGCAACGTGTAGCGGTTCGCGAAACCTAATCACGAAAGCTAATGTACTTTCAATTTAGTTTTCTTTACGATTCCGTTCGCCAGCGAAGGACCATTAATTACCACCGATAGATGCAAACTGAAATTCAGAACTGACGTAAACAGCGTTCGCGTGTCCGAACTATTCCTGATGCATCACGGTTACAGAACTTCTGTAGGTCCCTGAGAATCAGTTCCTTTGACTTTCTTTTCAACTTTCTGTATTTTCACCGGTATTCGCGTCGTCTTCTCGAAAGTTTCCCTCTCTTAACTTCCTGATGTTTCATTCTCATTTTACCCCGTCCTTGGCGAGCCTTAAAACTTAGCGGTGGGGTCGAGTTCGATACGCGTTCCCGAAACCAACTCAAATTCAGTTTATTTGTTAAACAGCGACGATGTAACAAAATTTAAAAGCTTCCATATACCATAATATTTGTACCGTATTAAAATGAACAAGAGAGGAAATCCATATCTACGCCTTGTGCGATCGACGCACATCATTTTTATTTTTCACGAAGATCCGCAGTCTACCAATTACTTTCTGGCAGCGGAGAAGCCGCTGAGAGGATTATAAATTTTCTGGTGGAGCGTAAACATAATTTATCGTCCGCTCGCGCGATATATTTGAAAACCGGTCCGCAGATGAAATTAACAACGATTTTCGCGATGGTCCCGCAGACTGGCTGTCCCATATTTCCGCGATGTTGCGTCGCCGCGCGCTCAAACAAAATCCGGACAATGGACGGTGTCCATATTATTCAAATCTGTTTGCAGCAGCGGAGTGGAAGTTTTCCGACGCGACGCCGAACGGTAAATCTATCGGTGGTGAACGCAAACAGTCCTCGCCCGGCGCGGCTGGCGGCGGTTTAATACATCGCGGGCCACTTTAATCCGGATATTTCGCGATTCCAGCCGAGTCGGGAGACACTTCTGAAATACTTCGCGAACTATGCGGGTCCCCGGGTCCCGAACTTCACTGGCCGGGAACGTCAACTTTTAAAGCGCCCTCGTACGAAACGGCCCAGTAACGAGACCGCGACGAAGATGCGTCCTGGAAACTATAAAAATCGTTGCCACGGTCCATCGAGCCACTTCGACCCGCCAAAAATATTTCGGTGAAAATTCTGCGACGCGATGGCGAACTTCCCCCTCCCCCTTTCCCAACGAAATGGCTTTTCACTTCGGATTTTTCGAACTTCGCTGTAATACTTCGCGTGCATTCTGCGTCACGGGAGTTCATTCTGCCCGGTAAATGGACCGTGGCAGGAAAGTATGCAACTACGATAACGTTTATCGCGACAGATCCGGAGTGTTCGCGAAATGACAACTCGGAAGAGAAAGGGAAATGAAAGTAGATAAAACAGCGAGATATGTATTTCGAGAAATGGTGTTGATTTTATCTTGTTGTAACTTTCTCGGAAATAGCTGGACGATAATCTGACTCTGCTCGATTTACTGGAGAAAGTTACTACTTTCACTGTACCGAGCTGTTTTTTTCCAGGATCGTCCTCCTGTGCCGAAAAAAATTGGATTTGCAGTGTTCAAATACGTTTCGGATGAATCGCACGAGTTCCGTGAAGAACTTTGAACAGCGGTGTTTAAATAGTTCATTTTCTACGGGAATACTTTGCTTTACGGTTTCGTGGACACTGTAATTCGTCGGAGATGCGGCGTTACGGTTTCTCGTGCTGGTCCTGTACAGGGAATCGGAAAATCGGCGGCGGAAGCTGTCGCAGTCAGCGCTCTCGACGCTGATGAAACGGAAGCAGATTCGCGTCCCGGTGGAATCCTCGAATTCTCTTCCTTTCCCGAGATATTCCGCGTTCATATCGCGGAATCAGAAGTGTCTTCCGGGGAGATAACTGGATTCGCGCGAGTAATGTGCTCGGGAACGGGTGAAAGAAACCGCGATGGAAGTTTGGCGGTCTCTGCTACTCCGCGAGCGAACTTTGATTCAAATCTGAAAAACGTGGTCGAATACTTCGGGGAGAGAGAGAAAGATAGAGATAACGAGCGTTCCGATGAAACTTTCGGCTTGAACGAGACTCACTGCCCACGCGCGGTGCTCTCGTTCCATCGGTATTCGTTACATCGTAATTATACTAGCCCCGTGTACAGTGGACGTGGACGTGGAAACTATTTAAGATTTACGCGCCACAGAAGAAGAAGATGAAATCTGTGGATTGCGGATTATTATAAAAACACTGACCATGATGTGAACATCAGGAGAATTTCAGGAGCAGGTTATTTTTATTTATATTCGTTTACATAAATGTCACAATTACAAATTTTTAGGTCTAAAGTCTGTTAAAAGCAAACTCGATGATTTTGCTACGTCGAAAAGAAGTTTTTGCGTTTACGACAAAATTGGATACGTAAAGTTTGAAATAGGAATTTATTTTATTTCTCGATATGTTTAACAGGTTGAAAATAATAAAACAGTATTCTTAAAATCTTCTAATATTTGTACCGTTCCAAATAGCGCCTACTCACTTTTTATATGAATGCACAAAATCCGCTGTCCAGTAATAACATGTCGGAAACAATACCGGCGAGGGTCCGTTTATTTTCCAGCGGGCCGATATCGGATCGTTGATAATTGAAACCCGGGAAGAAGCGATCGATCGATGACAACCGATCCGCGAATGCAAATTAATCGAGTTGGCCGTGTTCGGTGGCACAGTTTAATCTTCGGCGGCCGTTCGGCAGGGAAATTGCCTCGTTAAAATTGCAACTTTCCACTCTTGTTCCGGCCAAATGGATTTCCCACTCCCGCGAAGCAGTTCCCCAAGAAGCTCGCAAAGGGCCCGCATGTTGGTTCTACAATTTCTTCCATTGACCATCGTTTCGCCCCCGGAACTTCGGAACCTTTCGAAACTTCCGGAGGCATTGTGTGCGCCGGTTGAAGAGGGGAGGGGTCATACCGAATCCTTGCCTATAATCGCTCCGGTAATAGTTTCCTTTCCCTCGAAGAGACCCTCGTGGAAAATTAATTTGACCGGTGATCGCTCGCTTCGCGCAGCACCGCGACGATTAATCTCGGGGATTCGCAAGTTCAAGACCGGGGATTTAGTAGACAGCGAGTATGTTCACCGAAACATTAATCTCGCCGATTTTTACCCGTCAGCTGGTCCGAGAGCTTCGTTCAACGAGGATCACCCGTTATTGTCTTGGAAAATCATTCAAAAATAACAGAGCTCCAACGCAGAAAGAATAAAAAACATCTTTAATTTGCAAAAATGTGGAAATAAGAGACGACTGTGGACTGACGACATTTCGGAGGCAACTGTTGCTACGGTAACATCGTAGAACGAAGCGTTTCTAAAGCGAACATTAATTTCCCGGCGGGCTAATATTATGATTTTGATTCGGCGTAGTCGAATACCATCTGGACGTCCACAATGAGCCAGCGACGGGCTGGCCACTCGACGTGAAAAACCGCGCTTGAAAAATCACAGCGCGAGATACAGTCGCGCGGCCATCGCGTAATATTAATGCATTTTTCAACGCGCTGGCTAGAACAAGCCCGAGAGTAATTAATTTACGCGCTCGCGGAATATTTTCCCAGTTGAGGTGACCGAGGCTCTTGTACGAGCTCGACGCGTTCTAGTCAACAATTCCATTTTATTCGAAAATCATAAAACAATGTGGTGGTGTTGCCATAGTTCGCGCGGTGCAATAATTTTCCATAACGGCCGCCGAGGCCGATTGATCGTAGAATGTGTAAACAGCACTTCGTCGAAGCTTACGGAGTGATATATGTTTCGACGCGACGCGCGACGATGGAAAAAGGGAAAAAAGAAACAACACGTTAGAGATATTAAACACATCGATTCCGAACTTTGTTAAGCAATTCTGTGCTACAAAGTATCATGTAGCGTGTACCGTATTAAATTATCGGCCTATTTAATTAACACGTTGATTGTATCGTGTAATTAGAAGTTCGTTGAAAAGCAGCTCGCGACAAAGTATAATACTTCGAAAGTTCCAATAAGTTGTATAAATTGCAAAATTGTATAAAATTAGCCGAAGGATTAATGACAAACTTTATCCATCTATTTAGCAAACTTCCGACACTGCACAGTCAAGAGAAAACTTCTCTTCAGGATTCTGAAATTGCAGTCGAATAAGGGGGAAAAACTGAAACGAGTTCAGCAAGCTCGAACAAAGCTAAGCGAGTTCCTTTCCTGATTCGAATAATACTGCGACGTAGATTGCACTTGTTGCGAGAGCCCCGATTATTATGATTCCTCTTAACGTTGCTCGATGAAAGTGTTTTGAACCTCGTCGCGTTAAGAAGATACCCTAGTTCAGAAGTTTCGGATCCGCTCGCGCTTTCCTCGACTCGTCTGCGACTGCACAGTCGCTGTTAACGCTCGATGCTTCCAGTGTAAAAAATCCCAGACCAGAAAACAGTTTCAATTCTCGATCGTTCAGAGGGGGAGAAAAAATGGATCCAGGGAGTTGCTCGGCTGCGATTAACAAGTTTCGGTTACGCGCGTGCCTGGCGTCTAAGAAGGGCGAGACCTTTCATGCGGTAGGAGCGATTATCGCGATGGCAATTTTCGGCAAGTTTCAGGGACCTTCTGCGAACTTGCCGAACTCTGCCTTTGTTCCAGCTGCCCCCTTGGAACGCGTCGACTTCGATTTTTTACCCAGTCTCGTTTCTGTTTCTTCCGACCCCACGGGACAAACTCGCCCTGTCCCGGCAACTTCTGTCCCTGTAATTGTAACGCGCCTCGCTTACTTTCACCTGCTATTTCGCTGGAACGGCTCGCCGGGACCTTGCACTGTTATTTCACGTCGATGTTGCAGGAATTCGTTGCGCCAGTTGCCGGTTCTCCCTTTTACCTTCTGGCCAGCTCCAGCTTCAAAGTTAACCAAAGTAACCGAGTTTAGCTTAACGATGACCGGGGATTTGAATCCTTGAATCCTGGAACCTGACTCTGCCCCGGAAGCTGTCTAACTTGGCGGCCATTGGACAACGCGTTGATTTTTAGCCTTCGCAGCTTCGAACCCTCCTCAAAATGTTAGATCGGTTCTAGGACGTTGAAAAATGATTTTAGCACACTTTACTTGGAACGTTCAATTATCCAGACGCGATTATTCGGTTAAACTTTCGTTCGGAGGACCAAAACTTTTCAACTTTTCTGAACGTAATATTATATAATAGAATTCGTACAAGTATTCCAAAGATTCTACACGCGAGCTTCCAGAAGGTCGACTTCTACGTCCCCGGACCCGATACAGAAGCTTCAACGTAAATCCTGCCGTTCGACTCGAGGTTTATATTTATGGGCGCACTAAGGTGGCTACCGTGCGACCTCCATCTATCGTATCGACGTAACAAGAGGGACGACTTACGAGTGAACCCGAACGACGATAGTATCGAATTTTGAGAGAAAGGTCTCGGCCCACCGTGCACAGACCGTGGATGTTTTAAATCCTATCGTGGCGTTTCAATCCTGTACCGAAGCCCGGATACCTTGTAAACAGCGAGTTATCGAATCGTTCCTAAATCTTTTTGTCTCTCCCTCGCTCTCCGATCGTCGATAAACCATTTTATCGGCCGATGATGTTGTTTCGGCTGGTTTACGTCCTCCGCGAAATCTGACGCGTCAACGAATCGTATCGTTTCAGGAACGTCAGAAATGATTTATCATTTCATTCGGAATTTGTTTGTTTCGTCGTTTGCGCATCTGTTTTGCTCGATTCATCGAAAATCATCCCGTACGATTTGACGCAGATGACCGCTGCGCTGGTTTACTTGCCTGACCAACGGTTGATCCGTTCTACTCGGAGGTATACGGACTTTGATAGTTTGAACAATCAGCAGCCAAATTCTACTTGATCGTCAAAGGGTTCTGGAGCACCTCTGCGGTCAATTACCGATTGGTTCTACCGACACCCCTATCGAGTTCTAAGCAACTTATCCGAACAAAGCCGTGTTCATTCCATGTCAGTCGGTCAAATGGAAAATGGCACTAATATCCTCGCGGACTCAACAATCTACCGTATATTCTTGATTAACTCTCCTCCTGCTCGTTCACAATCTACAGATCTTTCTAAAGAGAAACTCCTCCCGCTTGTTTAACTGGAAATGCACGCTTTCCGCTTGTCTGTCCGAAGATTAATCTTTTCCACTTAACTGTCCAAAAATAAACCTCTTCCGTTTGTCTGTCCGAAGTTGAGCATCTCGCACCAGTTCAACCAATGGCAACTCCATTTCGTTTAGCCGGTTAAATAAATCTTCTGCCTGTTTCCATTCGATGATTCGAAGATTAAAAATATCCCTCTACGATAGCTCGAGAAACTTGACAGTTGAAACTACGTGTCCAACCGTGGAACATCGTCACGGAGCGAAGAAAGGTTAAACGCGAACAATTCCTGCGTCGCGTGTTACAACTTCGAATTATCGTTCGATCATCGACTGCGACGGGTCTTGGCGCGACCCGGCTCAACAACTTCCGGAACAGGAAGCGGGTCGAAGCGGCTGGTCCGGCCATTATTTACGGACAATTATTGCCCGCTGGCTGGACAATTTCGTTCGTTTTCTGGGCGGTCGGTGATTAACCGAGCGCTGGGATCTCGGATTTCCAGAAGCCGAACCGGTCCGCGTTCGATTCCTGCTGCCGAAACTCGTCGAGTTTGTCGGTCGAAGTAATTGCTACGCGTTTCCGAGATAATTGCCGCGACAGCTTTGTCACCGGGACGCCTCGGCTTTCGAGACCTTGCAATTAGAGAAGCCGTGTGAAAGAGAGGGGAGAGGGAGAGAGAGAGAGAGAGAGAGAGAGAGAGAGACAGAGAGAGAGAGAGAGGGCAAGAAAAGGGATGGCGAGAGAGATGAAAGGAGGCAGGAGTCAAGACGCGTGGGAACAAGGGCGCAACAATGTCTTCTGCTGCGACGGGGTGCAACGCCGTCGAGTGCCACTCGACTAAATAGCTAGCTGGCTGTGTTCCGAACGCCCGGTTTGTTTATGGGACACGTGCGCTGCCTTGCCGTCAAGCCAGATGAATTCCCAGCGATTTCAATTGGTTAATTGGGATCGCTTACGGCGACCATCCTCAAATTGCCGAAGCCGTTACCTCGGAATTCATTTATTTATGCTCGTACTCGAACGAGTCGATTAGAACCACGCTACAAATACGAATGAAATATTCCTCGTTCATACAATTTTTCGTGCAAGCCTGTCTCGTGTTTCCAACCCCTGACAATAATTATTTGATGGAACAAATCACGCGTCTACCATTGTAATTATTTCTAGTTTCAAGATTGAAAATGTTCCAATTAACTGAAACAAATCAAGCGTCTATCATTGTAATTATTCGTAGTCTCGATTTACGAAATGTTTCCATTAACGATAATAATGGACGTATACTTTAAAAATATTAATATAAATATGGGTGTGTTTGTTTCTCCGTAATGTACAGAAATTAAATAGTGATTCGAGGGAGAAAATTAGAATATTATAATCAATTTTCATCCGCGTTTTGTAGCTCGAACCAACGAACCCGAACTTTGTAGAATGAATGGTGGTTTCCTAACGCAACGCTCGAGAGCCAATTTCTAATTACATTACGATCGGAAAGTACAGTTGACGCGAGTAAAAGTGTTCACAGGGGCCACTTCGTGCCTCGACCGAGGCAATTAATCACTCGTCGCGGATGACGGATCGCGCACTGTCATGGACGTCGGCCTGTTCAAGCCGACCAGCTAGCCGACACACGGAAACCCAGTGGAACTCGATAAACGGGAATTGCGTGGAAACGGCGCGGCTTCGCGAATCACGATCGAACACGGAATTCCGTTTCCAGGACGTAAAACTCGAGGCAGAGTGGTCTATAAGGGGATATGATTTAAACGCGACCCTACGAGATCTCAGTGAAACTTACATTTCTTTCGTTGGTAAAAACTCAGCAGTCAAAGAATGTTTTTCAAACTCCGGTGAAGCTTACATTTATTTATTGAAAATGTAAGTCGATGAATAGTTTGCGGGAGATCGGTGTTCGTTCGCGAGTGATCGTCGACGGCGAATTAAAATGTGTTACTTTAGACTTTTCGTTTATCGGGAAACGGATATGCCTCGATACTTCTCGGCTGGCAGCGTTTCCATCGATACGATCGCCGTCACGCGGATGGATTCGCCGTTACGATCGAGCTCCTCCGTTTTATTAACCAGATCACAATAAACCCTTGCCTCGCGTCGGTTTTCAAGGCGTCGCGACGGAAGGTGGGATCGATGCCTATATAAATCGAAAGCCAGTTTCCCCTGACCCACATTTCCCCCGGAGTCCTCTCGAAAGCGTCGTAATACCCGCTCGACGATCGCAGCCGCCTATACGTGGCCCGTTTCTACTCGTATTTTTCCCTCGGTTTCGGTATTTTGTTTTGTTACCGAGCTATCCACCGAACGCGACGCGCTCGGCTGATTTATAAAAACAAGAGTAATTTTTACATGCGCCCGGAGCGTGATCGCTTGGTTCACCTAACGAAAAACAAAAACATACAACACAAAACACACGGGAACGTGAAAAATCGTCCGCCATCAAATACAGTAAAGTTTGCGATACCAGAAGCTACGCGCCGCTCCGCTCCGTGCCGTGCCGTTTAGATAATTCTACGCTTGGAAAGATAGTGAAAATCGTATTATCCTGCTGTACGATTTTCGCGCCTGGGATCCGTGACGTACTACTTTTTACGAACCTGTCGTTAAAACGGCTATATGTTTCCATTTGATCGGGCAAGTAGTTCGGGTCGATTACTAGCCGGCCCGGTAGAATGAATCTTCATTCGGTCGGACCAGTAGCGCGGGTCCGTCGTTAACTGCTTCCCCGGTATATGTCTGCACTCTCTGTAACAAGTGGTGCAAGTCAGCGACTGGTCGGGCCATTCGTACGGGTCTCTCGAGGGAAGTCATCGAACCCTTCAATTTAAAAAATTCTGAAACTTTGCACAAAAGTCGAGTAAGTTTACAGCGAGGTAGCAACATAAAAAAATCAAATCAATTTTTTATTTATACCGACAGAGATACGCGGCCAATGTTCGCAGGTTTCGATACAAGCAACCTATTACACGCAATACTCTCGGCTTGCTGTTACAGCTGTAACGTGGTCCAATTCGGTGAGGTAAGTAGTCCGGGTCAATTACTGGTCGCGCCAGTAGAACGAGTCTCTATTTAGTCAGGCCGGTTACGCAGGTCGATGATTACACGGTTCGGCAACTCCTGCAGGACGTGCGATAAGTGGTACAACTCAAACAAGAGAGCAGCTAAGCGATATAGGTCGTGTTACGGTCAGACAGCACAACCTAATTAAATCGGTCACTCAGGAAATTAATCCATCCGAAATGATCGAATAAAAATGAAATCCTAAATCTTCGGATGAATTGATTTGAGATTAGAATGGATTCTCTTCGTAGGAATGAGATCGGGAGGAATAACGAGGCCAGGGATTCGATGTCGACTGTTTTTGCGGAAACAGAGCGTTCCAGAATCTGTTTGAGGAATCGGAAACCGCCGCGAAAATCCCCGAACATCATCGGCAGCGTTCGATTCGACGGCTTCCGCGCACGTTTGATCAGCGGCTTCCTTTTTTCCGCGGCTGATATATCGCGCGACAGGAGCGTATACAACGATGAAAAACGTGCACCGGCCCGGAGCTAAGCTTTTTGCGACTCTGGCGCCGATCCAAGGAGGCCGAAGGCGCGAAACCCTCTCGTCTTCCTTAAATCATCACGGCCGGAAAGGTTCGAGGATCGATCCGTTGTTTTTGCGGCTCGTCGAACTCCGCGTTCTCGCGCGAAAGAAAGTCGATTGACTAAACTATCCTCAAAATTCATATAAACTGACATTCGAAGAGCGATGGACGTATCGCAAGATTTTTGCTGCTATGTATTTGGAAGAGCTACGCAGTCTAACGTTATATAATTTCATAGAATGAATTTTTCAACGATTCGACCAATCTGCTAAGACGTTGTAATTATCCGCAATAACATTAGATTCGTAAATATAACCCCATTGCGAAAGCTGCCAGAGGTAAAAATGCAAACCAACAGCAAATTTTATTACGTTTATTTATGTAAATAGTGGTTTCCTCTACACATATCTTCGTATAATTTAAAAAAAATTAAAACTGCGGGCTTCCTCTACAAGCCCGCTACCGAACTTTTTTTGTAGGTACAATTCCCAAGATTACAGCCATATTTTTTTTTAATGAAAACTTCCTATCTTGAAAGAGAAATTTACAAAATAATACATTATAATATACTAAATGTGTTCGTGTTTAATAAATGCACAAAATGCTATGTAACGAAAATATTCTACATCGCATGTCCGTATTTTGGAATAAAAATGGGTTCTACCGAAAAGGGTTTTGATAATTGCTCGTTCGCGTCGAATCGGTCGAAAGCTCCAAGAGGCCGGGAAGAAACATCTAACTTTTTTCTTGTCGCACAGTTTCGCCGTATTTATCGCCATCTTAGCGCGATCAAGGTATCCCGTCGGATCCTCTTCGAGTTGGCTAGACCGAGAAAATATTGATTGTTCTGTACCTGTTACCGTCTTCGGCGCGGAATTAAGAGAAACGGAGGAAATGTAGGTCCGGAATTCCACACGGAGCTAGGCGAGACTGCTTCTAGCTTATTTATTTATTCGTTTGATCAACGAGTGAACGTGTTCTTTGATGCGAAACTACAAGATGGCAAAGGGGTGAAGATGGAGAAATGAAAAAACGGAGATAAAAGACCCGACCTGCTAATTTACGGAGAAGGTTTTTCACGCAGATTCGTTACGACCTGGAACAGCATGCGGGAGCTCTTAAAAGAAAAAATATGACTCGACAAGTAAATTCTGAATAAACGAACCAGTAGACGAATGAGGACATATTAAAAACATGAATGGGAAGCAGAAAAATAGAGTTTCGACTGAACGAGTAGAGATACGAGTAGATAAATAAAAAATTGTGAATAAACGAGTAAAAAGTTTGGTGGACGAATAAAAATTTGACCAAATTAAAAGCACAGTGAATAAATAGACCTTTGGTAGACGATCGAAGGTCTAACTGAATTCGTGGAGATTCGAGAATTTCAATAAAGAATTTAGTTTGCGAGTGACGATGTACGAACAGAGGATTCGAAGTGAGAAAACCACCTCAACAATTAAACGGAGTCCCAAGTAAGTTTACAGAGATTCGAGTGGTTGATTCACGACCCGATCGGAACAGATTTGCGAATCACGATAAAGTCCTCGGTGGACGAATAGCGATCCGGGAAGACGCGTAGAGTATTCGGCAGCTGCACATTTATTTTCCTCAACGTTCTGCGAAGTTTTCCCGATTAATCGTGCTCGAACGTCATCGAGACGGTAATTCTCGACGGTCTTCCGCCGCGCCGCGCCGGCGGGGACGAA
Organism: Lasioglossum figueresi; assembly: GCA_028455805.1. NCBI lineage: Eukaryota > Metazoa > Arthropoda > Insecta > Hymenoptera > Halictidae > Lasioglossum > Lasioglossum figueresi. The sequence continues at coordinate 16,820,280 of CM052189.1, forward strand.
AGCGAAAGATAAAAGTTGGGGACGGAAGGAAGAAGGTGAGATCTCGTCCGGCGATTCCGAGATAAAAGTCGCGGGGCAAGATGGCGGAACCGTTTCGAGCCAACGTTCGCAACCGGTTCCTTCTGTTCGAGAGTTCGAAACAATCTTCCCCGGGCCGATGCTCTCCGAGCCAGCTTCTTCGAGGCCGCGAGAAGAGGGATGGATATACGTGACCGCCATCCCTTTTCCTGCCATCTGACGCTTCAATTTCAGGGCAATTCACGGCAGCCGAGTGGCAATTCGCAGGCAGCGCATCGACCGCCGACACGAAACGAGATTTCTATCTGTCGGAATGAGCTAATGCACTGGCGAGTCTGCTCCTACTCCTGCTTCAGCTCCTGTACCCTACCTCCGGTCCTCTGACCCCGTTTCCATCGCCGAGAATCGTCTCCGTTACAGCCAAGATACTTCACGCGCTTCAACATTTTCGATCAAAGATGAACGTCTTTCGCTATTTTAGTTAAAAACAATTTCTTCTACTTGCCTCCTGTAAAGAGTACTCGATTCGCTTCGCTGATAAAAACGAACTTGTTCCACTTGTCTAACCAAAGATACATCTCTTCTACTTATTCGACCAAAAACGAATCTCTTTCGCTGGCTTTATTATAGACAATTTCATCTACTTCGCTGTCGAAATACGCACTTGTTCCACTGAAAACGTATTTGGCCCACTCGTCTAAATACAGATGCAGCTCCTCCACTCGTTTTACCACTGTTGAATTTTTTCCACTTTTCCAACTGTTATTGCCATCCAAATTCCAATCGAATAGTTAACTCCTGGCACTCGAAACACTCGAAACACTCGAACCGGAAACTGTGTAAAATCCAGAAATGTTGTTGAAATGTTTGACACTCGATGTGCTTCGCGAAATGATTTCGTAAAAAGAGACGTACAACGATAAACCTGAACTCATTTTATAGATGGAAGCGTCTATTTTCGCAAACCATCGTTCATTTTATTTAAAAAGTTTTACCGTGCTGTAGCTGGTGGAAAACTGAGGGACACGGTTTTCCTCGAAAATTTGGAAAAAATTCAAGCGTCTCTGAAAACATCGGAAAATTTTTTCTGACAAAATCAGTCATATATTTCTTGATACGCAACTACGTGTATTTCGTGGTCGTTTCGTCAAACTTTTAACGAAAGACATACCGCCGACTTCGTAGTCAATTAACTACACGCGACTATACAAATTTATAGAACATAAACGGAAAGTTTCAACAGCGGTGTCTATAAAACGGTTCTCGACTTTTGGCCAACGGAACACGGATCAACGAGGCCGTTATTGAATCGACTTGTCAACGCGCGCGCGCACAATTAACATCGACGAACCGTTATCAAAATTCGAGCTGGATTCAATGGAAATTCAGAGGCAGATATCAAAATTCGAAACACCGAGGGAGACACGGGCGAAACAATTCGCAGTGTTCCCTCCCGCACACTTGTCTCCGAATTTTGTTTCCCGTCGGTTGATTTTAATTGCGTAAGCCGCGAACGCAAATAGAAACGAAGTTTCACCGGAGTGCGCTTCGAACTTCCTCTAAACAACGCGGGGACCGTAACAAGTAAGCACACGTCACGCTTCTGTCAGGTGTTGAAGCGAATAAGTTTCCGCCCGTGAATTTTCCACCGACTCGAAGCGAACATTTTCGACAATGATCGCGGGGAACTTCGTCAAACTTTCCCACGTTATTTATTCTTCCAGCAAACAAATCCCTACAACATTTACAGAACTCTCAAATTTCGGTACAAGCCTCCCCGATTTATACCGACCGGGGAAACTTTCGAAATTGCTGCCACGCCTCTTGCAAATAGTCCCAGAGGATATCTTTTTCAACATCCAATTCGACATCAATTGTTCGACTCGAGATATCGTGGAACAGTCTAAAAATGCAGTGTAACTTTGGATCCCTTGAACTATACGGTAGAACGGTCGATAGAACAAAATCGTCGACATCTATGCTCTTTCCACTCGAGCAGAGAATCGCCGTTAAGTTTCAGGCGGTGGTGATCGATAGCGTACGCGCGTTGGTTACGGAGAAAGCGAACAGAATCCCAAAAAAAAACACAACAAGGATGGCATTGGCGGAGGGGTTAGCGACGTTCGTACGCTTCGGTATCGAAGTTCGAGCTTTTATGTGTCTCGCAGGCACAGTTGGACAATGACGCTTTGATATTGCTTGTACCTAGAAAGCACACTTACGTTGTAAAAGGTTAAGAGAATAAAACGAAACACCGTTTCAGAGGAAGTTTTGAGTGTTCCGAGGGTCCGGGGACAAAGTGTTTTCTTTCGGAAGAGTTTCTTCGGTATTGCGACCACCTCCATTTGGTCACTGGTTCGCTAAAGTTGTTGTCTACTTAGATTATCGCTGGACCGCGCATCCCCGTGCGTTTATAGCTTGTAAACAAGTTTCGAAGTACAAACACTGGTCAGACCCGTGATACAGATTGCCCAATAACGAGTTATTCGATTCGTGAGAAATGTCCGAGAAATGTTCGTGAGAAATTCAATATTTTTATTCGAACACGTATCTGCACGAATATCTGTAGGAAATGCGAACGAGTTCGATCTTGTTACTATTATTAGATAGCGGAATAGATTTTCGAAACAAAAAAGTAAGACGAATAAAACGAGACCGGAACGAATATTCTGCGATAATTTTGGATCGAGTTAAAGCGGTGCGAGCAGAAAATTTAGCGATCCTCTAATTTTGCACGTGATTTGCCGGTGTACGTTTAACACAAAATGGAAAACGAGGAAAATCGCAGCCTAATCAATTGCAACGCACGTTCGAAATATTCCCCAGCCACATCCGACCAGCTCCGACCATCGCCAAGGGACTCGATGCCCTCGGTGCATCACAGACTCACCCCTAAGACTACTAACCATACCTAATGATCGATAATGGTCACCGGAGGGTCGAAGACCTGGGCTGCGAAGCGAGCCTGCAATCAACGTTCAATTAAAACCGAGTATCCGGAAAGATCATTGTTCGAGCGAGGGGTGGGCCAGCCGTTCCTGGGAAGCAACTCCCAGAACGTGGCCGCCGCGCCGGGAGCAAAAGGACGAAGAACGAAAACCGAGGGGTTGTCTCCGGATGGCACTTTAAGACAGTCCGAGTAAAAACACCGGGCTGCGATGTTCACGGTGCAAAAGTTTTCGGATCCGTGTGGCGCGGGGGTGGTTCTTCGTGGCCATGCGCCCCACCTATCGATCCGCCACCCCCTCGGCAAACCACGGTCACCCTTGGCCTCTGTAACCAGCGATAGCCGTACGAGAGCAGGGAGACCGGTCGAGATATTTTGTTTCGCGGAGCGCTCGTGGACGCCCGAAACGCCTCGAATCACGTCCGCAGCCTGGGGCTGGGGGCTACGGGATGAAAAATCGCACGCCCTCCGAACGAGAGAAAAGAGACTCTCCCGAAATTGCCAGCACACCGGTGAAAATCGCCGAAATAATCCCCTAACGGTTATATGGTCACGGTAACATGCCTAAAAACATGAATAAATCAAAACATTTTTTTCGGTATAAGAAATCATTCGATATAAAATCGAATTGAAAATATCTTAAGGTGCCAGAACAATTTTTTTGTATTTTGTCACATTTTTCACATTTTTTCACGCGCTTTTCGGGCTATCCGACGCACTGTGCGTCGCGGTTATTCCGAAACAGCACACGCGCGACGCGACTCGATCACGGGGGAACAAAAGAACCGCAAATTGTTCATCGAACTCGATAAAACGCGCCTTCAAACAGGATCATCGGATTCATCGGACGAGTAATCGAGAAAGGGTAAACTTTCGTGCTAGTTGAAAGACACAAGACTGCCGGACCGCAGAGACTGACGGGAGGGGTCGTCGGCAGGGGGTGGAAGTCACCGGGCTCTTTCAAAAATTAGATTCAGCGCAACTGGAAAATACGTGGACGTAATTAGATTAGAGTTCATCGGTGTGTCCGGCCAGAAAAAAGTCACCCCTCAGGGCTCCTCTCGTTTCCAACCGGCAGTTAATTGATTTTTTATCCCGAAGCGGATTTTCCATCGGCGCGCCGCGGCGGTCTCGGCTATCTCTCTCTCCTCTTTCTCTCTCTCTCTCTCCTCTTTCTCTCTCTGTGTGTATGTGTGTGTCTCTCTGTGTCTCTCTCCCTGCAGACCTCGTGCCACTATTCGGATTCTGGTCATCGTATTACCACTCGCAATCGAGCCGCGTAGACGATCTTCAAAGTTCGTGAGCAGCTTCCAAAGGAACAGTTATGTCGCTAATGTTCCGATCGCAACGAAAATCAGAAGCTCTGGGACGGGAGCAGAAAAATAAAATTATCTTAATTCGATCATTCTGGTAGTATTCGAGACTCGAGACTTCAAGACGTAATTTATAGTTAATTCGAACCAAGGGCTTTCCTATGTATGGCTATTAAATGGAAAACTGCACAGAATCTGAATAGCGTATAGCATACCGCGGCAGTTCAAAGAGCGGCCAGAGAAAGAGATAGAGATGGGGAATGAACGAACGAATTGAAAATGTATGAACATCGGTAGACTGAAAGATGAGGAATATTCAAAGAGCGGAATAGCGGAAGGGCTCAATATTTCATCAAAAGGCGTGCGCGACTAAATAAAACGCTCGAAGTCGACTGCTGATCCGTCTCTCCTCTTCCGAGGACCACTTTCCTATTCTTTCTTACCTCGGGGTCACCGTGTACAACTCAAACAGGAAATCTCGTCAGGAATCTTGCGATCTGTCGCGTCGCCGCATTTCCTGCTTCGATACAATTATCTGTCTGCTCTATTTACCTCTTTCATTTATTCATTTGCACCGAATCTGCGCTGCAGCAAAGTGCAGGACATTTTCAGATGGTGTACAGACTATAACGTCCCAAAGATGTCATACGGAAGCCTGCTGTACATAAAAGTGAAAACATTTTTCTAAAAATACTGTCTCTCGAACAATTTGTTTAGCATAAGAATCCGCGATCTAATAATGCCAGTCGTTCTTCCAACTTTCGCACGTACCGCCTCCTCGCGAATGATATATTTCGAAAATTGGACATATTTATGGAACGGTTTCCGAACAGTTTCGGAGACGTTCCAGTTCACCGAAAGCCCGGCAACGATCCAAACAAAACGGTAAAGTATGCCGTCAGACCGATTTTTCCTCGCGGCACATGAAAAATTCGCCATTTACTCGGCATTCGGAACATCGCGCCGCGAATACAATATTAAAAAGCTTCCGCAACGGATCCGCCGATATCAAATACAGAACAGCGGTCATAAATTCTTCAAACAGTCGCGCCCGCGAAGAAGCGGCGCGCATATAAGAAAAATTACACAAAAGGTTCGACTATCCTGGCCAGCGCATCGTCCGCGTATCTCGAGCGTATCGCCGTCTGCGAGAAGAAAATTCCATTATTTTTCTTACCGTTGCTTCTTGCGACAACATTTCCATCTTGGATATCCGTCTCTCTTCGGTTGTTGCGCGATCACATTTACCGACGATCTTCGAGTCCCATGGAGATCATCCGCGCAGGCTTCACCGACAACAATTCACCGACAACAGGTTTCGCCGACAACAGACTTCGCCGACACCAGTCTTGATCGATAACGAAACAATCACCGCGACGATAACGATAGAGTAACGAACACGTTCTTCGTATGGACAACAACGCACCCATATCGCACAGATAAATCTCTAAATTCAACTCGACGACGAATTGTTGTCTGTGAAACCTGTCTAGGTGATTTCCATTGGACCCAGATCTTCGACCGCTCCCAAAAGATCCCCCCTCTCGGAATCGTCGCCACCTGTCGACCTACCCCTCGACGTTCTTTGTTTACATATACATACAGACGAAATAGCTGCGCATCCGAACGATACTTTTTGCCGAGAAAATCCGGCTCCTTTGAGCGCTCGGCAAAAGCTTCCTCTGTCTTTCGAACCCCGGTCTCTTTGATTTCGCCGGGACTGGGATTGATTGCCCCCTACGTCCCCCAACCTTACCTCTTCCGGTTCTTTGTTTCGCTGTTTTCCGCCAATTCGTGTTTCCTTTCCGCGACGATCCGTCTCTCGTCCCGATGTCGACGTCGACTCGATTCGAGCCTACGAATCCATGACGACGCGTGGCTCGCAGAATTTCGCGATATTTCCAATGGAAGCCAACCGAAGGTAAAAAATAACGGTTATTTTGAAAATGTTTTTGAGAAAAGCAGGGATCAAAACTAAAGGTTACGTATCGATAAAGTGTTTATAAAAGAAGATCGTTTAATTCGGTGGAGAGATTTACCAGCGGAGTTACTTTTCTGTCGTTGCTGGTCACGGCTTGTAAAAATTATCCGATCGAACAGAGAGAAACCGAATGGAGAAGGGCGAATGAATTTGTCAGGGATTTTGGGGCAACGTTCCGGACCAGCGGGACTCTCCCACGCGTTACGATTTTTCCCGGACCGGTGAGCAACGTCCGGTTTTTACGGAGAAGTGTTGCGATCCTCGCGAGCTGATGTTTCATTCTAAACAAACAATGGCAGTCGTCCAACCTGCCCCAGTTTCGGCAAAAATGTATTCGCTTCGGACCCAATTAATACCGATACTTGAATTATCCATCGAACACGGTGAAATAATTGAATGGCGACTAAATGGAATGGATGCATCGATCAATATTAAACTATAGCATTTGTTGCAGCTGATAGCCTAACACCGAGTGAACGTTATAGAAAAACATGTTCACAACTCTCCAAGGTAGCTTAAAATAATTTATTATATAATGTGCCCAACTTTTAACTCTTAAATGCAGAACGAACGACTCCGAAGAGTAGAGAATTGACGTGCCGAAAGACAGGAAATCGATTTCTATATTTTCCTGTCTATTTTTACACGAGCGAGAAGAGAATAATTGAAAATTATCGGGGGAGGAATGTAAATATTTTCGGGAGAATTTGTTTGTCGCTCGACCGGTGATGTCGATAGATATATCGCGCCGAATTTGTAGAGAACCTCGTCATCTTTCCGGCGGCTTTTAATTTATCGTTTAATAGGATCCTCCCAGGCCATTATTCGATCGTGGGTCACGCGGAAGTCGTGGCACACAGGACGTTAAGGAGGCAACTTGGCCCCGACATTCCCCGGGGAAAAGATCCATAAAGGGTTTCGGAGGACGTTCCAATAACCAAAGAAACCGGTGATTTATCGACGCTCGGATTCTTCGATGTACCGAGAGAAGATATTTCACGGCGTAACGTTCGCTGTTCGACGATCGAGCTTACGACGGGGAAATACTTTCCGGGTACGTGCTGCTTACCCACAGTTTTCAAGGCATGCTCCGGTTTTTAATTAACTTTTTTTTTGGTTCACACGTTAAAGCTAACGTCCGCGGCCCAAACTGTCGGCCGAACGCATGGAACAAGCTTCCCCGTTAACGAACCAGAAGCGCTGTAAAAATTTAACGTAGCGCGCGATGACGCCGAACCTGCTCGCAAGAAACGCGACGAAACTTCGAACGTTCGATTAATACGAACCCCGATCATTCCGAATTCTGCCTTGCGGGCGACTGAAAAAAAACCTTCGATTCGATACATCAGGTTGTATGCATGTGACAACGCGTTGAATGCGGCGCGAACATTGCGTGCTCCGCACAAGTTGCATTTATTTCGTTGGTTGCAACTATCGGCGTTACAGGCTTCGATCGACCCTGTTGCAAATCAAATTCATCCATTCGCAGGTCAAGTTTCCTTACAAATTTCTTTCCGTAAGTTATCGCGATAATTATTGCAGAAACGATCAACCGAACGTCGGCTGTCACTCCTGTGAATGTGCAGCTACTTTGAAATCACGTTTCTGCGGAAAATTGGGAATTTCGATGTAAGGCGATCGCCAGTGGCGACTAAGCTAATTGAAATTAATAGTGGAGCGGAGGTAAGCTGCTCGGGTGTTCGCAAAGTCCGTGAAACCAAAGTTTCGGTCCCCGTTCCGGCGAGGCAAGAATCTTCGATTAAATCCTCGTTGCAATTATTGACCTGTACCAGTTAAGAGAAGTCGACAATGAAAACACTTTGCGACCGCAAATGCGGTAACAGTTTCTTCGCCGAGCGAAACATTCGAGCTTACCATTCGCCGGTTAATATGTTCAGGAGCCGTGGGCAGAACGGGCGGTAGCACCCTATTTAAACTTTCCCGGAAGTCGGATAGTTTCCAAGATACCCGCACAGCGCGCACCGAAAATTTAGCAACCGGCTTAAATCCGTGCGTTCTCGGTGACGTCTAACAAGCTCTATTCACGAGTCCCGGTTACGTTTGAGCGTGCGGTTAAATGTATTCACCTTTGAAAAAGTTCTACGCGTTTCCGCTGACGTAACGCGCTAATGTATAACAGCATCGTAAATTATTTCGTTCGGTAAACATCTCTGTTATTAATGATATTAGGGAGCACACGCAGCCGTCAAGTTATTTTTCCCAATGTCATTTCTCGAGATCCCAAGGTTATCGGTACTTTCGTTAACAGAACGATACAATTTTTTATGATATGCGGTAAACGAATATGCAACGAGAAGCGAACGTTAATTAATCGAATATTATTTAACATCGCTCGCAACAGCGGAATCGCGGATTTATCTCAGATTTCACCGCCAATGGCTCGTTCCGAACATCAACGAAGAACAGACAGGTCTATCAACGGTGGACTAAAGCCACCGACTTAAATATTAAAAAGTTTGATTCTGCTAAAAACGGTTCGATCGGATGATCTACATATTCCACTTTTCACCGAGAGGCAAATGTCCGTGGACACGCGGACACGTTCGCGCAGATTCTACAATCAATACACTCTAAACTCCCCCCTTTCAATTTCACCGAACGAGTCCATAAACTCTCGCCCATTCACTCGGCCACTCTCCATCGCCACCCCCTGTCCCCTTTCGCCCTCGCAAAATCATTCAGTCACACCTCTAACCACACCGACCCCCACCCCATTCGAACAAACAGCTCCCCCGTGTTCGTTCCCTCGCCTCGGTCCATGGGATCACCTTCGCGCAAACACTCGCTCCAACAGTGACCCATCCCGTGGATCCTCCATCCCCCTCCACTCCGTTTCACCCGCCGCCATCCCACCCTCTATACTCGCTTCAACCCCACGAATTGTTCATCCCCTCGCGTGCCCGTCATTACACGGCCGTCGGTTTCGTGTCCAGCATGAAACGAGCAGTGGTTCGTACCGCGGATCTCCATCATCCCGTGAAAAAGCTTAGGGGGTGAGAAAACGGAGAGAGAGAGGGCTGTGCAGAGGGTCCAGGAGCGAACACGTGATCAGAGAGCGCGCCAGGGGAAGGAGAGCACGTTCGATCATCGTAGGTACGCGACGCTAGCAATTCCGAGGAGAGTCTCTTCGCTCTCGTTCGGCGGCCAAGCGATTTGTCAACCCCCGACACTCGCCCTCGCAACCGTTGTTTCGAAATCCTGCTGGGAAGCCAAAGTTCGAAATGCCGAATTCTTTGCAACTCTGTACAAATCCGGAGTTTTCACTTATTAATTATCCTTAAATTTTTTTTCTAGGAACTTCTTTCTTGGCAGACTGGTATCGTTCTCGATCAAGAACGATCGATCGGAGGGCGGTTTCTCGTTGCTCGTTTCCTGCGCTATCGTTCTCCGTTGATTCTCGGATTCGTGGCTGGTACACGACGGTCAGGTACAACCATAATTTTCTACCTGATCCCGCGAGGCACGCGTCGCTCTTTCACCCCTGCACGCACGACCATCATCGCCCGCAGTTGTGCACGGCGTACACGTTGTCACCGGAGACAATGGACGGGGGCCGGGTTTATTTTCCTTGTCGCGTTCGGCTCGGCCAGAATTTCGGCCAGAATTTCATTTCCCGTTTATGCGAATAACAAACTGCACCAAGCTCCGCTCTGAAATGAGCTCTAGCGTGTAACGCAGTCGCTCCGAAACTGTGATATTGACCACATCGTTGGACACGCCGCACCGGTGTACAGTGTTTCCCTCGGAATTTTTAATCGTCGCTGCTCGCCGTTGCACGCGAATTTTTAAGTGCATTTTACTTTTAGAAAATACCATGTAGAAAAATCGATTTTCGATCGAGTTACACGAGAATTTCTCCTTAGGTTGGACACTCTCGTTTTTGTCATAAATACATAAAATTTTCAGCCTAAGTACGATAGGGGACGCTTACGAGAATAGACTATCCGAACACCGATCACACAGAATTACAACGTCGCGTTACACGGTCGAGTCTCGATGGCGCTCGGCAGACGAGCAAATATTAGGAGACTCGTTAAAGGAACGACGATAAATTGTTTCCCCCGGGGTACACTTCGCCGTCGGGCAATTTTCGCAAGAATAATCCGGCCACAAAGAAAGCTCCTTAACGCTTTTCCTGTGGAAACGTTCTCCAATTCGCGGCGAGTGCTCGTCGATGCTACTCGACTCGCCCCGCAGCGAGAGACCCGATCCGATCCGACCCGACCCGACCCAAAGCGTGGATGCTTTTCGCTCCGACCGAGTAAGCCGAGATTCATCGTACAAACAAAAATAATTCTTGCTCCGAGGTTACGCCCGGCTTCCGGTGCAACCGCGACCAGACAAGGTCGAAAACTTCGCTTCCACCGACTCGTTCTTGAAAATCGATCCCGACCGGCCACTACTCTCGACTTTGTTCCAGTTATTAGGCACTGAACTCGCCGGGGAATTACGGCCCCAGCATATACCCGACGGCGCGGCGGATCGTCTTGAACGGATTCGACGTTTTCTTCCTCCTCCTATTCCTTCTCTTCTCCTTTTTGTTCTGCGGACTTGTCACTCTTTTCCAGAACCGAATCACCCATCGTTGCAGAATTTTCCAAACGACGGTACTATATTTGTCATTTTATTACTCCAAGTATAATGTTTTACCCTTCTCGTAATCTACGATCTACCGAATTTTCTTTGTTTAACGGAATCTCTGTGATTCTCGGTATTATAATCTACATTTAGATTTACGTTTGCCATTTTATTATTGCGTACTCGCAGCTGCTTTGCAATTTACGTCCTGAACGGGAGTCGTTGCTCATTTTCTGAAACGACTCACCTTTTATCGAGAATGTTCAAGAATATCATTATTCGCATTGGGTCGACGAGAATGCTTTGTATCCTGTAAACAACAAAGCAAAGCTTTTAACAGAAATTGCTTTCTTCATTCGATTACCGTGTAATTTGATTCTTTTTGTAACCTACAATCCATTGTTCTTTCCATTGGAATTGTTTAACGCAATCTTGGTTTCATAATGTACATTTTCATGCTCCCCTTTTCCTGTTTTAACTGTAATAATTGTGTTCCCAATCTACGATTCGTTAATACTTTTTTCGTAGCTTCTTATCGTAATCGCTGCAACTCTTTTAAATCTATATCTACGTTTGATAGGTTATTGCTGTGTACCGAGAAAATTTTTATTCCGCGTAAAGATCCGCGGTCTACTCGTTAAACAAAACGACTCGGTTACAAAATGATCAACAAACCGCATATTCTTAACGTTCTAAATCTCGGAGTATGTACTAACTGAATTGTTGATCTCGAATAAAATTTTAACTAGAACGCCCGAGTTTCGCTTGAATTACTGCAGCTAAAAGCGAGTCCGAGCAGATTGAAATATCCATGAAAAACTTCTTACATCTGGAACGCATAACGTGCTGGTTCAGCCTTAAATTTAACGCGCAGGGATCCAAGGATCTAGCGAAATACAATTTTATATCAAGAAATTTATAACGAGCTCGGGGCGCGAGTATATTTCTCCGCGAGTTCCGCTCCCGCGCTCGATTTAATGGTTTCCTTTTAATTTCCCTTCGCGTAGTTTCCTTCGCGAGGGAGTAAAAGAAAAAAAAGGAATACGACGAACCCGATCGCGCGCGTCAATATCGTGTTTCGTTCGCTCGTTGCGCGCAATTTCGCACCGGATATGCGTGGTATTGCCGAGATCTCCTTCGAAAATAAATAGCGCGTGCGCGCGCTCTGCGTTCCCGTTTAAGGGACGCATTTATTCTCGGCAAGAGCAGCGCAAGATTTTAATGGGTGGGGTCATTAAATAGGGGTATTACGCGGAGGGGGGGGGGGGTGTCTTTGTCGGCGAAATAAATGAAAACGCCGTGGCTGAAGCGGCTGCCTGGGTCTTACCTAGGAAATAATCGTTTGTTTATGCGGCGGCGGAAGCCGAGCGAATTTTAACTCGTTTAGAAGCGACGTCGTCCCCGCAGCCCCAAGAATATTTTTGCAAAAGATTGGACGCGAAAACACTGTAAATTACATTGCGCTCACATTTCTCGGATCCGCATTATTCTCCATGAACCGCGAAGCGAAGCAGGTCGAGCGAATAAAGTATTCTTCTTGGTGGCAAGTTTCGAAAATATTCGATGCACCCAGGGAAGAGAGTGTACTTTTTCAACCTATTCATCGTTCGTACACTGTACTGTCACATTTATTTTCTGACGTCTTGCTTCGTTTTTCTACGTAGTGGCTCGAAAATCATCTTAAAATGGAATAACGAAGGACCAAAATTAAAATAGAGCTCAACGAAAATTGAGAGCAGTCTCGCAGACGGTTTATAGCGCTTAAGGGTTGAAAAAAGAAAGATACCGAAGACGATGTGTACGATGAGCTGATACAAAAGACGAAGTTCGAGAGGGATTTACTCTCGCGTCCATTTTCGCATCACATTTTCCTCGATCGGTGCGGCGGCTATCGAGTGATTTTTCGCTGGGAGAAAGCAGCTTCAACGTTTCCAGTGCAGGCTCTCGTTCCAGGCAATGAGAATTGTTTTAACATCGGGTTAACTTTATTCAAGCGCCTACCTCTATCCCTCTTTCTCCAGAGGAAAAGCTCACCGCATCGACGAGAACGTTTATATTGTCCTCCTTTCACTCTGTCAGCCCGTTTAATCGCAGACCCTTTCGACTTTATCGACGAAGATCGAGTGTCACCGCGAGCAGCTAATAGAGTATCATAAAGGCCGGCGGTTTATTCGATAGTTCTCGCGGGATGACTTGTCTCGATTGCTTCTGACAATCGCTCGACCCTCTTTGATCGGCTGGAACAGCGCGAGAGGAAGATTCTTTCGAGAGCGTGTTAATAATCTGCGATCGAGTGATCTTTCTCTCGGATTCCGATGAGATGCGCTCGAGTAATAAGAGCTTCGAAGGATTGCGAAAACTATTCTACACTCAAATTTATTTAACGCTATACCTGCCACCGCTTAGATTTCTTGTTTTTCAATTTACTGAAACGATGGAAGGTGTTCTCATGAGAATCGATCGAATAAATTTTTTGATTCCGGTATTACGTTATAATAAAAATCGCACAAAATATAAATAAATTTAATCTTGTTATTTTTCTAATACAATATACGCATCGGTCACCTTCGATGGTCGGTAGGTTCAGTGTTTAATCCTTTCAAATTTTCAATCGCGAGGTAGCTATTGAAGTATTCCACACCTAGATTTATTTACGTAACCTTCGTAGACCCTACTTTGGGTTTGATTGGCGTGCTTCGCTTTCTAACCCTGCCTCGGTGCGTTCCTCGGCCTCGGTATTTATCGCGAGTCGATACCTAGAGAGAATCAATTTCGCAAACCGGTTCCGGGGGTCCGTAAAAGTTCCTCAACCGGAAACTCGCCGGAAGACCGACGCAGATAGCGATTCAAAGGCGAGGATTACGCAAAGACGAGACCGAGGAAGACCGATTCAACTACGTAAGTAATACCCCGGAATTCTGCCCGGTGTATAAAGTTACGCAATCGAAAACGCTCGGCGTAAAGCTAGCCGAAACACGGGCCTCGGATGCCGACGTGGCGAGTAGAAGTTTTTGAGATAGACGTCTCTCTCTCTCTCTCTCTCTCTCTCTCTGTGTGTGTGTGTGTGCGTGTCTCTCTCCTTACCGGCCGCCTCGTCCCGTCTCGGTTGATTAAAGGCGCTAAGAACTTTCTCCCCGGCTTCCTCTGTCTCGTTCGCGCGAGTTAATTGATTCGCGTCGATCCGGTAACATGAATATTGTATGGGAAGAGAGAGAACGGAGGATCCGAGACAGCTTGCCGGGTTAAAAGTTTTAGAAAGCCTAAAAACTCGGCTCTCCAACGAGAAAATTGGTGGGAGAAAAAATTTGTATTCTGGTTTAGGTATCATATATTACCTTGGATGAGCATTTTATTACATGCTGATAAAGTATATGTGCCTTGAATAATAATAGAAATTAAATATATATATATATATATATATATATATGCACTAATCTTTTGTTATACAGATAATAATTGATATTACAAGACCTAAAGAAATATTTGGACGGTATTCCCGCGTTCCATGCAGTTTCGCTTCAAGTTTAACGAAACAGTTTACGGCTTTGTCCTTCCTCCGACACGTTGAACGTCTACAGACTCTCTGCCGAGGTCTTCGAATGTTTTTCCCGGTTACTAATTCACGTGTTCTCGCGTATGCTCGCTTTCACGTAGTAAAAGTACTGCACAGACTATCCTGCAGACCTCCCCGGGGAGTCTTTCGACTGTGCCGGAGTCTCCTCGGGAGATTTCCTTGACTATGTTCAGCCACCTTCGGCGTCTGGTCGTCTTTAGCTACTTCCGCCCCCTTTGCTACCCTTCGCCGCCCATCTCAACTCCCTCGACCATTTTTGGCCAATGCTCTTTGATACTTGGGCCCTTTGATCTTTCGAAGTTCTCAATGGTTCTCGAAACCAACTCTGATCCTCTAACTTGGTCCAGGCCACCTCTACCGACTTCTACCTAACTGGAACGCACAGCTTCCAATCCTCGAAGTCTTCAAACGGTTCTAACAAGTGATTGGATGGTACAGGGGATCTCGAAGGACTTTAAGAAGCAGTGTCAAGCCCTTGGAAGGCTAAGTAGTCCCAAGAGGTTAACTGCAGAACCTTAAATGCTGCTAGTAGTCGCAATCCATGCTGCTGGTAGTCTCGAGATCTGAAAATTCAAAGTCCAAAGAAATTGGGACTGCAAATAGTTCTATGAAATGGCTGCTAAAGTCTTCGATTGCCTCGGTAACCTCGGAACGATGGTTAAGAAGGTGCACAGCGGATAGACGATTCTCAAGCGAAGATTCAAAGTGTCCTGGAAATGACTGCTAGACGTCCAGTGAACTCTGCCTGATGCTAAGAGGTGATCGGTAGATCTTTCGCATCCAGTAGTCTCAGCATTCGAGTACCAAGCTTCGAAGTTTGCGAGTGTGCTCGAGACGGCTGTCAGGAATATCGCAAGTGGTCCTAAACAGATTGCTCGCTAAAGTTCGGCGGGTCTGAGCGATCCTGCGAGATCACTTTTGATCCTCGAGGAGTCCGGCCGGTTCCTGGAGATTTTTATTAATCTGGATAAAGATTCGTCGGGTGGTAACGGGGTTTCTTTTTACCGTTTCTCGGAGGGTGTTTGCCGTCCTCGAAGCGATCCACCGCACGCGTCGCGTCGTTTCCCAAGATTTCAAACGGGGCCGTTGGGGTAACAGTTGACGAGAAACCTCGCCCGTCAAATTTACAGAATTCCCCGCAGACCCGCTGAGAGCCAATGCACTCAGCGAATAGAGGTCGTGAGAAGCAAGCAGAGGGGAGGGAGGAGAGAACGATTTTCAAAGCGTACGCGTCCTCCTTTAGAAATACAGTCGCCCGGGTCGCGCGCGCGCGCGGGGGGCGAATTTTTTCGATTGGAAAAACGTAGGAAGCGGTGTTTATGTAACCCGGGGCGGACGGTTCGATAGAATGGCGGTGTCGAATTGAAAATCCTTTCGAAGAATATCGCGGAGTGCCGGGAATTTTTGAGCGGTTGTCGAGCGTTCTATAGAATCCTGCGGGTGGAGGGCGGAGGGGTAGTCGGTTCAACTGCTCACGCGAGTTGCGCACGCCACCGGTTTGTCGCGAGCCTCGTGGCGAAATTCGCCTGGAAATTCGAGTTCCGAGAGTGGCCATCCCGAGGAGATGTTATCGCGAACTTGCCGAAGTCTGGATCTTAAGACCCGCAAAAAATTACATACCTCGCGTTCCGTTTAACTCCGAAATAAAACTGACAAGAGCCAGCACTTGGTCCTCTCGTGCCTGGAAAAAATCCGTCGCGATGCTTGTACGATCTTCGAAAAATCGATAAACGCGTCCATGGTCTTCTAACATTTCCCTGGAGTTGGTTAGCAAGACACAAACTAAAATCCGCAGTCTGTTGATAATTCTATTCGTGCATCGTAACTGTATATTATGTTCGTTAATCTCTGCTACGTAATTCGACGCGCAGGTGTGATCGTTTGTAGCAACAGCGATAACACGTCGAACAGAAGACAAGGCTATTAAACTTTAAAGAGTCTCAGAACTATTAAACACCCATTAGATCGCGATTGCTTTGCCTAGCCAACTTATCGCCTTGCACAATACTACTTCCAACCTACTCGAGCAGATCCTGTCTACAAACGTCGCTAACACAATGCCGCTGTCCTCAACTGTAGAATGTCTTTAGCTCTTCGCGCGAATAGTGCCCTAGTTTTAACCCGTTTCTTATCACAATGTTCTATGAACGGCGGTCAGAGCGTAAAACTGCGGGCGAATTGCGACCGAACAATGAAATCGCCATTAAGGGTTCTTCGGGTACTATCGCATCCATTAGGGTTCTATCAACTTCATAGAATATCAAACCTTTTCGTTCGTCCTTCCTTCTACGTCTTCGTCTACGTTTTATACCGAGTTCTTGGAGAAGCAGCGCTTTAGAAATAATATCTGGACGTTGCTAAAATTAATATGTCTGGCTAATAATACTCGAACGAAGGTTTCAAATACCAACATGGAAGTTGACTTTTTTATTTTTATTCGCTGTTAACGCACCGTGGTGCTTACGACTTCTCGATAGCAGCGACATAAACGCATCGGGCTAGAAGCAGCGTTAATTCCGAACGGAATCACAGTTCCCGGCAATTCCAACACGAAATTAAGTCACCTGGATTCCCGGTGGGTAAAGCGACGATACCCGAGCCCAAGCTCTCGTCTCCATATTGGCGCGGATATATTTTGAGATTTACGGCACCGGCATAAATCCGGCGGTCGATGGGGAAACTTTCCCTATAACTTTTGTCGGCAGCCGTTGCGATCGGGCCACCCCGAACCGACACATTCCGACCGTGTAATCCGCTTATTCTTCCGCCCGCTATAGTTCTTCGGGCCCGGAAATACAGTGGATGAAATTTTTATAAGAACACTACGATTCGCGAAGAAATATTAGCGCGAGTCGTCAAACTTTATTATCTGTACACCTGAAACTTCGCGCATGCTACAATGTCCTTGCTATGGAACAATTTGTGTCGCCGATAGATTGCGAATCTTCGAAATAAAAATTTCCTCGGTTAACTGTAAGAAATAGGAATGGAATAAAAATATACTTTTTCTTTTAATAATTCTAATAAGTTGAAAATAGTGCTGAAATATTCGTAAGTTCTTTTAATTTCGAGGAACGGGTCGCTTTCAATTCTTTCAATATAATTTTTAACTCGATATAATTAAAATGAAGCAATTTTTTCATTTTCTAGATCGATGGATATCGAGAAGTGAATACACGTTCAACAGATATCTATACGAGAAAGTTGATTCTTTTGCAAAATGTGATTCGCGCGATCGACCACCGTGGAACGACCGATGGCCTAACCAGCCGCGGGCAATTACGCGAGGGATCAGGACACCTTGCGTCCTTAAACCAGGACGAACGAGTCATTTGTAGTTGCTAATGACACGATCTAGATCACCCGGTTGCCGCTGCCGACGACGACGTTTCGCCATACTTTCCGTAGCGGATCGCTAAGAGGCCGGCTGGATTACGGCCGCGCAATCACCGCCGCGAAATTATGCAATTAAACCCACTCCCGCTTCTAATGCACGGCCTGGTTCGGCAGCTAGGCTCATTTTCCTAAGCGTCAAGGACGACTGCTGATGCCTTGGGATCAATACTCTTGCGTAGCTTTTCATCTTTGCCTCCGGAATCTCGAAACGTTTTCACCGCGAACGTTTCTTTCTGTCTCTGCTTAACTTTGCGACTTGCTTGTCATTCGTTATCGTTGAACAGTGGATTTTATTTGGTTGTTGCGTATATGTCCGACTTTAAAATGCAAAAATAATGACTAGACTACGAATCCTAGGATGGCTCGCCTAATTAGTTCAGCGAGGATGACGTTGGTATCTTTGTTCCACCGAAAACGTTAATGGAAATTAGCAGCTGATTATATTGTAAACCGTGCAGTAATGATCGGTAGCTCGAGTATTATGCAAAGACGCGCGGAAAACAGCTGCGGTTAATCCGTTGTTGGCGAAGCTGTGCGATGCATGGCACGTAAGATGGCTGCGCGTCGCTGCCGGATGATATTTCTGTGCAGGGATGAGCACGGTGTACGCTCGCAGCCTCCTGCAGCCGTATCTAATCCGCTTTCGTACGAAAACAAGAATTTTATCATAGGTGAACGCTCGTGTATCCTTCGGATACACTAATTGCGCTACGCGAGGCGTATTTCCAGTCAATTAGGTCAGCCCCTGTTCCGTAAAAAGTACGAAATTCGATTTACGATCCCTCCATTAGAAAGTCCAAGCCCGTTTCCCATCGATCGCACATCGTCGACATAATTCAAAATATTCACCGGCTGTTCTAATTTCGAATCCCATTTTTTATCAATTTCTAGGAACTTTTTTCGGGAATCACTGTAACCATAAAATATATCATAGCACAAGAGGTTGAACGCAGTTTGAAATATTTTCGTTCCTCTTCGACGGTCCCTGTGATATTCCGATCTCGAACGACGGGATTCGAAAAGAGTGTCGAGATACGCTTACATACGTGTCGGTGTGATCATCATTTTTACAATGATGACGTCACCGTATGAGTATACCGTGGCTCGATAAACTGAACCTTTAAAAAAGCCACAAAAAGAAACGGCTCCAGGGTAAATCCAGTTCCACGCCAGTGGGGCACGACAATAAAGTCGCTCCCGGGGAGAATAAAGTTCCCGAAAGTTTCATATATCTTTCCAAAACGTCAGCAGCATCTGCGCTGTCGGTCAAATAGTTTTTACCGAAAATATTCCGACGAACGACGCCCTGAAACGAGGCAATTCCGCGACTCGATCTTCCTGCCGGAAGTTGTCGGTGATCGCAGAATAGAGTATGATCCGGACTATCCGTAAAATTCTGGACGTTTTAATTGAAAACGCTATACAAAGGGAACAGCCTCCGTATCGCTTACAAAACAGGAATTTTAATTTTGTGGAATTCATTTTTTGACTAGGGTATGAATTTTTGGCGAAACGCTAACTACTTTGAATTAACGATTTCTTCGTCGATCGACAAGGCATTTTTTTCCTAAAAATATATTTAAATTGTCTAAATTCAATGGAAATTAATTTTTAATTGTTTACTATTGGATTCGCTAGAGTTTCTACTTCGGTGGTAGAATCAACGAGAAAACGAAGATCCGTTCGACAGCAAAATTTAATCTTGCAAAAAGTTGTGTAGTCCGTGAAATGAAGTTGACGCTGTAAATCCATTCTTTGTCGACGGTCAAGCATAAAATTCAAACAAATAAAAGTCACGAAACATATCGATACGAAGAATTATTAAAAATTTTAAAAATAGCAAAGAATCGACCGAAGGAAAAGTTGTCTGAATGAAATTCGTGTAATCTGAAGAGCGATGCGGTATTAAATTCGAAGGAACCTGAACAGACGAGAGAAACTTGGTGAACACGTGCATACGGTGCATTATTATTTCACCTCCGAGCGAGCGTACGCTGCAGGAGAGTGTACGATTCTCGAGCACCGATATGAAAAATCGGCTACGATGGCAAGCAAACATCTCGCGGGCATTAAAAGTTGATTCCGGCGGACGGGCTGAAAGTTCCCTTTATTTCATTAAAAGTACACCACGGTAACTCGGTTTCGCGGGGGCAAAATGTCGGCCCGGACCCGGGAAAACAACTTTTGCGCAGCACCGGGGACACCGGGCCGCTAACGCAAGAAACCGAAGACGGAGAAATGAAGTTGCTGGAACTCTCGACGCCATGCCATACAGGAACTTTCCAGGGCAATCGCTCGCGGCGACGAAAACCGGAGCGGCGCGGAGCGTCGCGGCGCCCGCAAGAACCCGATAAGGTTTTTCCGTTAAAGACGGCCCTGATAGCACCCACGCGGTCCCGACACTTCGATATACGCGTCGCTCGATCCTCTCTCCCTGCCTCCATACCGAGCCGACGCGATGGAACTATTCACTCGCCGAGAAGAATAACTTCACCGGTCGTTCCGAACATTGTTGGGGTAAATAAACCGCAAGGAAACTCATTCGTCACTGTTCAGCCTGAAAAGTTCACCCCCTTCGAAACTCGGCAACTTATCTGGCTACAGAACTATCTACTTAGCTTCTACGATTTTTAGTCGCGAAATTAAATTACCCTCGGCAAACTTCGAGCTTCGATATCTGCCTCGGTGCACGGCGCACGCTGATCGATTTATCCATAGCGCGGGACAGAAATCGGTATCGCTTGAAAATTACATTTATTCGCAAATCATACAATCGAATACACTTTGCTCGCGAAGATTATTCAAAACGTTTTTGTATTTAACATATGTTCGGCTTCGACCGACGGTCGAAATTGCCTGATGCCGGGACTGCTCAGAGTTGAGCGCACGGGAAAAGTAGGCGAGGAGAACGAGGGAGAGAGAAGCGAGCGTATCGCTTGCACACTGAACTTTATTGTGTTGTTTCGCGAAATACTTTTATAATAAAGTCGCAGCGACGATCGCGAACAAGAAGTCGACGCGAAATATAGAAGAGACCTTGTTGATATGGTAAAGCGGAAGGAAGTCGAAAGACATAGCGCTCCGCTGCGGTAGGGCCTTTTAATATTCCGTGAAACGGCAGGCGTGTTCGTACGCGATTGGTTCAAGATAGATCGCAGGATCCCGGAAGACGCACCGTTCGAGATTTAAAATCCAACGGTCGCGGACACAACAATGCGGCGTACAAAACAAACGGGCGCAGACAACGTACAGCGGCCTTGCGGCCTTGCGCAACGGTAGGTAACGCGTGATCGCTGCGCGACTTTAGACAGGTTGGAAAAACAACTCGGGCGAGCGTCGCGAGACGTTTGGTGTCGTGACCGGGAATGCCCTCGTTTGAATTCCGAACAACACATTTGAATATGTTCGAAAGAATGGACATCGAAAGAAACGCGGTAATTGGGTATCCGGGTGAAACGCGATAGAAAAAGATGTCGATCGATAGCCGGCTACGTGACAATTAATGGGCGAGCAGAGGCTCGAGTGTCGTCAGGGCAGAAAACTGCATGACAGGCGAGAACCGAACGGTTCGTTAGGTTTCGTTGGAAGATAGTGTTCGGGGGTTCGGTGCGGTGGAGGCTCTATAAAACTCGAGCACGCGCTACAAAATTTTGTTACCTGGATCGACACGCTCCCCGGTTATTCCCGCTCGTGCCATTTCGCTAAACGCCGGCGAAGGGTCGAGTGGCCCTGCGAAAGGGCCGTGCATCCCATGTTTCCGCGCATGCAGAAAAAAAACCGGTCGATCGTGTGCGCGCGTGTGGCCCACGAAAGAGTGCCACAGGAAAGTTTGAGAGGCGACCGCGAAGAGGAACGAGCCAGCAGTAGCGCCGATGCTGCTGACTAGCGAATGCAGCATAGTCTCCTACATATGCTCGATTCCGGGGTCAAGATGCCACCCTCGACACGATACGGTGGCTTCGCTCGGAGTTGAGTCACTCCATTCCCCTAACCGGCGAACATCGAGTGTGTAATAACTGGCGCGCTTTCGGTCACGGAAGTGGCCAATTTCCGTACCTTGTCGTCCAGCAATCGTACAGTGGGCCAGATTCGCAAGAAACCAGACAAAATTCATGCCTCTGTCAGTTGTACGTTATTCGTATTACAACCAGTCTTAGGGGTTCTTAGCGTCATGGAATCTACTTCTGGTATTACTTATTTGCTAGAATGAGAAACTGTGGGACGACAACATTTTTAGTATCAGATCGTATACGACTTGGATTTTTTTTAAGAAGTTGGAACAATTAATTTACCGCGTGACGTGACCAAAATTTTTTTTAAACATTTCAATTGATCGGAATTACAAAGAAAATAATAAAAGTTGTTGTTTCCAACTTTTTTATGTGGGCCAGTATCGAAAATTTAAAATATACGCGTTTCCAGTATTTTCTCTGTAATTGCGTCCAATTGCAATTTTTCAAAAATTTCAAAATTTGTTTTCACGTTTCTAGTAAACCAATCGGTCTAACTTCTCGAAAAAATAATCCATGTGATTTTCATCCTAGCCCAATATACAGAATATCAAATATTACTTTACGTCACGGTGTAACAGCGAATTACAACTGTCCGACTCGAGGCTCGCATTCCCACCGCTCGCGCTCTATCGAAATGGCGCCACTCTGGTAAAAGAAGGGATAAAGCAGCCGTTCCATTATCCTCTCTCTCTTTCTCTAGTCCTGAGCGAGGGCACGGGGACGTGAATTAGTAGGCGCGCCGATGGACTACGAGTAGGACCGAAAATAAGTAGGGCAGCCCTCGGTGAATTCGTATATCTCCGTGTGAGAGCGGTCCAAGGGATGCTTGCCGAACGGACTGTACCCGGGGATATCGATCAACCCAGCCAACCCTCGGCCCGATATTTCGTGGCCGCGGCGTACACTTACGATCGCGTGTCGAATACATACTGTTCGATTACACGGTATCCAACGGCATTCGCGCACTACGTAGCTGGTATGTCGTCCCACGACGAGACAATTCGAGGGATCCGGTCGACCACGAGAAAACACGCCCCCGCGTATGCACTCGAGCTTCCAAGCCCCCCGATCCTGTCGCAGCAAGAATTTTCCGCGAAATTGAGAGCGCCGCGTCGCTCCCGACAATCGAGGATTCTGCTGGTCTCTGCATGCAGTTTTCGAATGCTCAGGATTAAATTCGACATACCGCTGCTCCAGCCATGAATCATTTTTGGCGAGTCGTGTCGCGCGGCACTAGCTTTTAGCACTCTGCATGCTGGGACTTGTTTAATACATACTACCTCCGGCACAAATTATTCGGTCGAACGGAGCTGGCTTCTGTCGCGTCACCCACGCGCCGAATCATTTTTGTTAATTGAACTTTGGTAGTTTTCAGCGCTTTCGTTGCGGGGGTTCTTTTATCCCTAAATACGTGTCTCGCTAATTGGCTTTAAATCGGAATAAAATTCTATTTTGTCGTTGGCAAAAGTCCGCAGTCCAATAACTTCAACTATTTAGAAATAACTCTTTTGTGTTTTACGCATTCGTTTTTCTTTCAAACGCGAACGATTCGTAGTCCAGTTGTCACTAAATATTATATATTCGACATGGAGAATCATATCTTGTCTTTGTCGCTGCTTTACGGCATAATTATACGCCCGAATCCTGTAAAGTTTTCGTCAGACAACAATATTGTTAACGACCTAGAGACTAGATTGTTAGACTGTAGGGTTAATGGAGGTTTCTTAGACTCTAGTTTAATTAAAGAGGTAGTAACGCTTTTCTTCGGTACGATAATATAATTACTGGTAAACATTAATGTGATTTCCTGTACTTTCCTCGGGGCAATCTCAGTCTCGACCTAGTTTATGGCAGTTGGGGGATAGTTAGAGAATAGTTGAGTCAATAATGTATGAGGATTAAATAACCACACGAGTTTCTGGTTGAGCATGCATGAAAGGTGTCTTACGAAAGAAATTAAGAACTCGGAATATCGAGTCGAAACGCTAAAGGATTCCGTGAGGACGTTATTTATCCAAGCGCTTCAACAATTTTCAATCATCGCACATTATTCCTCCAAGAAAGTGTAAGACATGAAACGGTAGGAAGATTTCGCGAACCGTGATGCGAGTCGTTGACCGCGTCTTAATTAAGGAAGTCCCGCGACACAATTGCATGCTCTTCGGATCGTTGACAATTGAAAAGTCAGCTTTTTAAAGTGGTCGTTACCGATTCACGTACCGTCTCTATCGACAAATTGTATTAATTACAGTCCGAGTGGCGCAAGAACGATCGATTAGCGATGGAAAACAGACACTCGGAAGAAACGGCATTAATTGAAATATAATGCGGCGAAAGAGGCTCGCGTGCCCCGATCGGAAGTAACAATTATGCATACTTTCCGTGCGCCGATCCAAATTGCGGGACAATCGCGGCCCGGTATCGATTTTCGATCGCGTGTAAAACCGCGGATGCTCGCTCGGGAACACGAAAGAACCAGAACATGCAGATTAGAGCCCCAATATTGTTACAGGTGGAAATCGATTGCTGCACGGAAACTCGACCATTCTAAATTATGTCCGATACAAAAATTGTTCTTGGTAAGAAGCGCTACGCGTTCTGTTTGCATTTTGCCATAAATGTATAAAATCCGCTTATTTTTATACTTATAAAAAGGAGAGCGAAGATGGAACTTGCGCGGTTAAAGGTTGAGAACGTTCTTCGGTGAAAGGGCAGCAAGATTTTTCGTCTCCTACGAACGAGATTCTAGACCGAGAATGAGTTTGTCGAGGAGAAACAGCGGATAAGCCGTGAACGCGTCTAATAGATTAAATCCATGATCAATTTCCCGCGATAAAATACTCGGAACC
The DNA here is from genome assembly GCA_028455805.1 of Lasioglossum figueresi. Classification (NCBI taxonomy): domain Eukaryota; kingdom Metazoa; phylum Arthropoda; class Insecta; order Hymenoptera; family Halictidae; genus Lasioglossum; species Lasioglossum figueresi. The sequence goes on from CM052189.1 coordinate 16,844,970, forward strand.
CTTCCGGAAGGGTAGTGTTCAGCCGTGAAAGCCTCTTAAAATTTCATTGCGCGCACTTTTCCGCGTGCCACGCTATTCACGCTCGTTCGTTCGCCTTCCAGTGGTCTCTTTTGTTCCATTTTCCCATTCGGCGAGGAACGGGCTCGCATTCGCCGGGATTACGTACCGCGAAACTGCCCCTTATACGACTCCGGTAAGGGGGTGGCGTTTCCACGGTGTGTTACGGGGGCCTCCTTAGCGATCGCGGCACTGTTCGGTAATCCGGTTACAAAACCGTAGCTCGATCTTCAAGGATAAATGGATTTGCAGGGAAATTAAGTGCGCACCCCCGCTCGACGGTTCCACATTGTTCCGGAGTTTGGCCGGATCGCTGGGGATTGGAGGTGGAGAAGATAGATAAAGACCCATTATTAATAATCTTATATGCACCCCGTTCTACCGAAAGGGTACTCCCAGATACAGCCCTTTCAAAAGTTCCATACTAATTTCCCGGTTAAGAGTCAGCTACCGAATCGTTGCAAGATTTAGTACCGATATCCAAACTGCGGATCTTTGTGCAAAATAAAAATTGTTTGAATCAATTGCGAAAGAAAGGAGTTACGAATAACTTTAACGCGATTCGCGCGCGAACTGCGTTGTCAATCGTTAAAAGGAAACAAATTTACCAAAGGTGGGAAATTGGACTGTGAAAACTGCCGTTTCGTTTGTAACAACCTAATGGATATTAGCGCCGCAAGCCTCCCCGAAATCGTACGATAAAAATCCAGGAAAAAAATGTTGTCGCGGCACCTGTTGGTCGCATCAAAGTGACGCCGGGCGTCGCGTCACGAGGATTGACCTCCGGCACTCTTTCCTAACCCATGACAAACCTCAATGTATTGAAATCGAATCGAACGACGCCCTTGTACGGTCGAATTGTGCAGTTTCACGCTCGGAGTACCGGCGAGATAGCGATTGGAATAAGCGGAAATATTTATTTTCAAACATCGACGAGGATTATTGTCCCACAGCAATCTTATTAATGGTTTTCTCGATCGATCGAAGGGATTTAATATCGCAGTCTGGTCTCTCGCGCCGCGGACAGACCTAACTTTCTGCGCCTAGATTCCGTCGATGATTCAGGAGGTAAACGCGTCGACGGCTATCTCTGCCAAATGCGCTAAGGGGAATCGAACGTCGGCAGATACTTTGAATAATGAAATAAGGCGCTATCGTGGATGCAAATTGTAGTATATTCGGATCGTCGGGCTTCGTTGAATTGGTTGACGGAATTCGATGACGGCGCTACGTGGAAATTAACCTAAACGCGCGAGCCCTCTTGTCCTGGGGACGATCGGCTCGTTCGCTGTTCTCGAATGAGCAACGCACGCGTAGATACAAATAGAAATATTTTTACAGTTAGCTACGTCCATCTAAGAACGAAATTACTTTCCGAACGATCTAATGTTACGATAATAAAAATGTGTTGGAAAGAATTTGTTCCGACCGAATACGAGGTAGCTGGATGATTCTCGTAAACGTTGCGCAAACAGAGACAGACGTCTAATTCCGAGCACAGAGTCTCGAGGAGAAATAAGGCTCCGCAGTCCTGCATACGGAAGCCGCGAAGAAGGATCGAGGGTTCGGCAACCTCGGCACGTAGCGAAGGGCAACCTTGAAGAACTAGGTAGCCACAGGTAGTCGATCGACGCGATGCTTCGAGGCAGCACTGTTTCCAGATCCCCAGCGCCGAGCCGGTGAACGAGCCGAAACGAGCTTCCTCTCGTCCCGGTAAGAACGGAACGATTGAATTTACCACGTGAACGAGCGCGGTGACCGACAGTTTCAAGGTGTCGTCGTTCTGCGGAGAACCCCGCGGCGAACACGCTAACTATAGTGGGAACCGCCGAAAGTCGCGATCGACCGCAGCCAGCAGGCAACGACTTCGGTCTCATTAGCCTAATCTTGGGTTTAGCAACGGCGGACTTTTGCGATCGAACCGCAAGCAAACTTCTCCGAGATTAGCTCTATCCTTGGGAAAGCGAATTATCGCGTCACCTAACGTTCTTCTTCCTGCTTCGTTATCGTTCTAGTTGTTGTTTCAGTGAAATAGTAAAGAAAAATTGTCGCGTTCAAGATATAGGATGCGAACAGTGGACTTTGCAATTGGACATCCCAAGTAGAAATACTTGAAAGTGGAAGGGATAAGATGAAAGCTCTGTGGAGCAGCGGGTTATAGAGTGGCTGCCAACCACCGGAAAAAGTCCAGGGGTTCGAATCCCCTGGTGAACAGTGTTTTTTAGTTGGTTCGATATCAGATTTTTCTCGCATTCTATGTACGTATTCATTGTGTGCGCGGTTTCGAAGAAAGTATTTGATGTAGCAATTTTCCAAAAAAATATGTGTCAAAACAATTCTAGGAAGTGTCAGAAAAATGTGTCCGGTCACGATCACCGGAAGAATATGCTAGATGATTTATTCAGAACAATCCTTCTCTGCCAAGAGTGGTTCCGCGAATCTACCTTGATCTGCAGGTGTCCTAGATTTCTCGTATGGCCTCTGCACCCCTCCCTCCACCGTACAAATGCAATAAAAAGAAAAGGACAAATTTCCCAGAGAAGGAGAAATAAGATGAGATCTCTTAGAAGATCAAAAAGGACGCTGTTGTGGCAAAGGTTGGAAGAAAACTGGAAAATAAGTGAAGGAAAAAGATATCCAAAGGTAAGGAAACATGTTACGCGATACAAGAAGTAAAAAGTGTGCGCCGGTGCAAAAAGGAAAATTGGAATTGGGGGAAAAAGTCCGAGGTTGTTGACAGCGTTGATAGACGATAATAGAAAAAAAAGTTGAAAACAAAAAATGGAAAGGAAAACACACGTAATTACAGGAAATCTGGAAAATATCAAGAAAAAATTGGGAAAAGAGAAACTTGCAGTTGCGGAAAGAAAATTAAGAAAATGAAGAAAATAAAGACGAAACAGACGAAAAACGAATAAAAACCGATGCGTATAAACTGCAGTAAAACCACACGCGAGTTTAGGAAACATAGAAAATTAAATCGGAACAGAAAGAGGAGAATGGAAAAGAGTTAGAGGGAAGAAGAAGATGAAAAAGATTAGCAATCGGGCGAGAGAGAAGAGAATCTAATGGCGCGTCCGAGGTAAAGCGAGTAAAAGGAAAAGGACTGATTAGATGAAAATTGGGGAAAGGACGAATTGAGATTGGCCGTGTGTAATTGCATCGAATGATCGGTGTTGAAACAAGGAGGTGGAGCGAAGGAGACAGAGAGAGAAAGGGAGAGATAACTGTTCTGGGTTTACAGTAATCTCCCGGGATTCTACCGCAAGCTGGCAACTGCATGCAGAACACAGCGCGTAGAAGCGCGTGACGCGTAACAATTAGTAAGGCCGAATCGGAGAGCGAGCCACGAGAGCGTTACGGTAATGTGGACATTCGTAATATTGGCAGTAATCTCGCGGTAACGAGATCGCCGCCGCCGCCACCGTCGCCGCCGCCGCGCCGACCCGTTCAAATATTACGGATATCCTTGGCTTTGGCCCCCGCGTTATCCTAACGAGCGAATCATTTTGCATCGCGACAACCGTTTCGCCCGCTGTTGTTCGAACGTTACACACCGCCGACCAAACGGAGTCGGAGAGTTAACGTCCGCTCGAATTACGAGGAGCTTCGCAGCCCCGGCAGTTGCACGCGTGTTTAACGTTACGTCGCGCTGACGACGACGACGTCGCGTCGCGCGTCGTATCGACGGCGCGAGAGGGTTCGAGTGTGCGTCCGACAGGGTTGTAAGTCACGCGACGCGGTTGACGGGCCGCCGCCGCGCGCCGCGCGTCGCGTTATCGTCTCGACACGCGACAAAGCAACTTTTTGAATCCCGCCGATTGCGCAGCGCAACCTCGAAACTAAATTCATGAATCGTCGCGTATTCTTTATGCAACTTCTCGAATTTTCATTCGCTGCTCCTCGTACAATATCTTTTCCTGTACAGCACCAGCGCGATATACTCCCGCAACAACTGCAATCGTTCCTCCGCGACAACTTTCGAAGTTTGTTTTATAGCCGTGTTAGCTTACTTTCAGAGACGACTGTGTACACAGTTTATAAACTCCATTGACGATGGCTTCCAGCCATCGTGCAGCACACGATGTTTGTGTTCGCTATTGTTAACGAATTTGTTACGGCTGTGGATAATTACATTTCCGTATAATGCTGTTGTTGTTTGCTGCGATGAACTGATGCATTCGTTGTCTGCATTCGGATCGGATAATGTTGAAACTGTTACAGCATAGCGAATTCATGCGCGTAGCCGAAATATGGAAACAAACATCCGTGAAGAAATGTTATCGAAATTCACTGATAACGAACGATTCATTTGTTCTCGTCCCGTATACATCGATTTCGAGAATAATTTTATAAAAGCTCATTGACGAGAAGGAAAATTTATTATCCTGTATCAATTTTTCGACGTTATTTTGTTTTTCGTTTTATATACATTCAGATACTGGCTTTATATCAAGGAAATTGGAGAAAAACAATTTTACCGTTTCATTTCAATTTCTAGACACATTAATTTGTTTTTCTAAAGTCAGACATTTCATATTGAAATTCAATATCTGATATTGTTTTCACGACATTAATGTTGACATATTAACATTGGTCCTGTTGAATTACTACTGCTAAGCGATTCGTCGAAAGAGTAGAGCGAGTCGGCATCAGGATTCTGATCGATGTCCGAATTAAGACCCTTTGACTCAACCCTGTCAGCTAGGCAACACGTACACAGAGGCGTTCGACAAAGTGAAATTTCTCGGTCAAAATTCCATTCGAGCAACCCCGATGTAACTTTGATCGGTCGTTAAGTCGACGCTGCTGCTCGTCGTCAACGAACGAACGTTGACGTTGAATGCTGGGGACCCAAACGAGCTGGCAGAGTCTGAAGGTTGAGCTGCTTCGATTTTATCGACGTCTTCGTCGTCGGTTGTTAAGATTCGCGGGGAGAAATTAAACGAGCGACTGGATTTTTTCCGACGCGTTCATCGATCGAATCCTCGTTATACTTAAAGTCATCAATTTTACCATCGATCGCTTGTGTCACTTGTCGATAGAGATTTTATGATTCACCCGATGTCTGTCGATAAAATATTGAATTCGACCGAAGATTCGTATATGTATACTCGTCGCCGTTTCCTATCGAATAGGTATCGAACAGCGGTCGAAACATTCGCGTGACGATATACCGTGCCGAATCGATGAGCCTTAGAATGGTGTGTGCAAACATTTCAAACCGTATAGAATATGGAGGGACGACGCGCGACGATTCGAAATATTCGAGGATTCGTGTCCATCGGATGGTGGAGGCCCGGAGAGAAAGTAGTCCACAGCCCACCAGCTACGCTGGTGTTTCCTCCTGAACAAACACGACAAGAAGAACGGATTTATCGGCAGGGTCAACTCGATATATATACATATACTGCCGTCCATAAATCACTAGACATTTACACCGGTAAACACCCAGTAGAGTGCTCTTTTTGGTAAATAGCGATACCGGAGAACACTCGCCAATTTTCTACCTTATAAAGAAAATTCAAACTTTAACCCACGTCGTCTCTCGTGTCTGTCGAAATATCATCGAATCTTCTACGTAGAGAAAATTTCAACTTTAAATATTAAAAAGCGTTCCAACGCTTTGTCATACTATTTAAAATTAATTTTCAATTGTCGCATAGATGTTGATTCTGTTCTAACGTGCATTATTACGAGATAGTACTCGACACTGGTGTGGCTTGTACCCGTCAAGTTGAAACGCTATTTGGATGGAATATTTTCTGCCGGTGGTAGTTTTAATGCTTCCGGGAGTTGAGATACAGTCGGAACACGGTGCATGCGGAACACGGAGATAGGAAATCGAAGACATCGGAGTCGATGCCTCTCGAAAGCCACGACAGAGCCGTCGTTTCCAGGCTTTACGCTCATTCGCTAATCCCGCCCGATTCAGGCAGACTTCGCTCGGCGTTTTACGTAAATTAACCGTCTCCGCCCACGACGACGCGATTTTAAAGGGGGGAAACACGCCTCGGATAGACGCAGCTGGAAACTTCTTCGCGATCGAAACCGTAGAAATTCGTGCAACAACGATGATACGAGATGCGCGCGTCCGCATCCGCGAATTTCGAATTTGGGAATATACGAGGTGCGATCAAAAAGTAAGGTGACTTTTTGAATTTCGCGGGATACCTACAGTCGATTTTCATTTTCTTTTTTTTTCTTATGCCGGTACACTCGTCCCGAACATATGTTCACGTATCGAAATTGAATTTACCGAGTAATTACTGGTTTCGATCGGACAATGACAATGATCCTAAACGTACCGCTAAAATAGTCAAAGAATGGGTATAATGTTTCACACTCGTTGCCACATGTGGCAAATTACTTCAAATACTTCAATGTAACATACATATTTCATTGGTTGAATGTTCGAATTGCTAGAATTGAAGCGTTCGAATACTTTCGCGTACGAGTATATGTAGGTACAACTTTATTCGCGATATTCGATATTCGTAGTTCGCGCGATAACGCCGCGCAGTGGCCAATAAGTACAAAAAATAGAACAAAAATGGAAAAAAAAATTATTTTAAAAGTTAACCATTTTTATACAATTTGATTTATCAGTGCCCGATATGTAGAACCGATAAGCTTTTTCAATAATCGTGCTTCTCTTCTTGCGCATTTAAAAAAAACTGAAAATTCGCTTTCAGGCTGTCACCGTCATCGCGAAACGGTGATCCGTTTTCGGTGTTTTAGGGGGCGCTCGCACGGACGCGACGAATCGCATAAATGTATAATATAATTAGCAATTCCAATCTACCATGTACTCGTATATAATTACGCGAATAAATATTCGAGAGAGCTAGAATATTGGGGCGAACATAAAATGTTAACACGTTGCCGGCTATTCCCGTCGCTTCGACTGGATTAGGAAAGAATTTTAAAATATTATTCGAATCACCAATACACGAACAAGGTGACTCAAAAATCGTTGGAACAAATGAAATTCGAATTTGCTTGCAAAAGCCCTTGAAAAACCGTGATAATGTGCCTTATTTTTCAGACCATTACGCAAAATTTTGAAATCGACTTTTTTCCGACTTTTCGGTCCAAATACCTGACTGTACGGCGCAGCGGCCCGAGGCTAACCGGACGTTTATGGGGACGTTTCTTAATTGCTTTGCTCGTAATAGGCACACGGAAACAATTAGGTCCTGCCCCACTAATAGCGGAACCGACGTGTCGAGGACGCGAGCCGATGAGAACGATCTACGATCGCGGTTTCGGCCGGTCGCTAATTCCCAATTTCCGGGCCGAAACTATCGCGGATCTGGCGTTTGCCCTGAGGGATCCTCTTCGCAACGATGATCATTTCTTTTTTTTCCGAGTCGCCGTTTCGCATCCATTGCCGTACCGGGCGAACTTTCGGAATATATTTGCGGATTTCTTTAATTGCTCGGAAGTTTGTTCTTCCCCGTTCGAACCGCGGCTAGCGAGAGACATCGCGCGGGGACGTCGCGCGTCGCGTCGCTGGGCAAATTAAAAGCAGGCGTAGATTTTAATTAGAATCCCCGGAAGAATGCGAAGCGTCGCGAACTCGTTAAAAGATTCGCCGCGCGAACTTTTTCGCCGGGCTTTAAAGCGGATTCGAAACACGCCGGCTGTAAATTCGGATCGTACACCGTGCGTCCGGAACTAGCAAACTTCCTGCAACACGTTTGAACAGAGGAAGAAGCGGGCGCGCGTTCGCGTCGACACGGCGAGCGCAGGCGAAAATTAAATAACTGCGGGCTGAAAGAGAAATTATCTACGTTATTTACGATCGCGTGGGAACATCTACGGAAGGGACGTTGCCTACATTGTTCTCCGTGTTCTATATTCCTCAGAAATAGCGAGATCCTGGGATAACGTTTTTCTTTCGCGTTTTGAATCAACCAATTGTATTTCGTTTACTTGGAGCTCGTGCTGTTTCTGGATCATCTCGTGGCTAGATTTTTTCAATTTCAATCTTGGGCCAACAAAACAAAATATTTCTCGGAACATGTTCTATAAAAATATATAAAACTCGCGTAGTTTTGATTATTTTTGCTTTCGGAAAAATAATTTTGCACTGATATTATTGATTACTCACCTTGCACCGAGCGCTCTGACAGCGCTCCGACGCAGTTCACAAGCATAAGTGGCAAGACCACCGCACCTCGGTTTTTTCATACAGTCATTACCTGAGTGGCCGATCCAACAACGGACATACCTGCAACGTAAAATTAATATTTGATGTTTCGACCATGTTTTGGCGATGCGGGATCGGTACGAGGCAGCGAGAATTCGTGTGTCGGAAATTCGCAGGGGCAATTCTCCCGAGAACGACTGAATTTTGCAACGGAGATCCGCGCATGATAACGAAGCGCAAAGGTACAGCTTCGCAGAAATGGCACCCGGAACGGTACAAACTACAAACACAAACCATGGCGCTTGTGCCTGTTCCCGACCACGGAAAAGCTGCGATTCGTCGATGTTCCCGGCTATACTGCGCTCGTTTGTCTAATCGGCGGCGGGTTAGGTTGTTACGCGCAGATAACGGACCAATTGCCGACAGTATTGCTCGAAAAAGTGATCCGTTTCGGAAATCGATGGTACCGATAACCGGGACAGTCGTGCACGCCCGTCCAAACGGCGAATTCAAGAATTTCGGGCACGCGTGTGCGCTCCCATCGTACGCATCGGGCCCCTCGTTGCGCGAGCCTTTTTCCGCTTTTGAATAATGCATGGAACAAACGGATACACGGTTATCGCGGAATGCGAATTAAACGGCAAAATATCTCCGGATCAAATATTCTATAAATTTTCGGCGATGCGAACAAGTTGCCCGCGCGAGAGTCGCCTCGCCAATGTAAAAATGTCGTGGAAGAAAAATTAACGATGGTCCGTGAACGTGTGGAGACTTTGTGCTTGAAAGCGAGTCCAAATTTATGATCATGCTATTTTTTTTACGAAATTATGATATACAAATTTTACTTAAAATCTGTCTAAAAAAATGTCTTCTTGAACAAACAGAATTGTTCCGTGTATTATCGTATCACCCTGGAATGCCCGACGGATCGAGAAGCGTTCGTTTTATTTATTGACCGAATTAGCTACTTTTTCCGTAATGGAGCGGGGATTATTTCATCGCGGTAAGTTTCGTGCCTCCGGCGTAACGCTTCGGCGATTATATGAGCGCTGCTAGTTCAGGCAAAGAGTAATTTCATGGAGAAGTTTCATCGTGGCAGATTCCTTTGCGACCAGCGTCGTACTTTTATTCTTCGTGGAACCTTTAACGTCAAAAGATCAACAAGCCACGCCTGGGATATTCGTGTAACGCGCAAGTAGAATTCCGATGGCTTGTGAAGCAGCTGGTGAGGCTACTTGGCATGCTGGGAACTAGAGGAGTTCATGTTCGAACTGTTTTCCTGGCATTGGACGGTTGTCGCACTTTTTAGTTTTTCGAGGAGTTTTCAGATCGAATTCCGTCTATCAGCAATTACATATTAGGTTGTTGCAAATTTTATGGAGCGTTTTCATCAAGAAATACTATTATAGCCTGCAGGTGTATTTCCACGTAAACAAGTACGCACGATCGTCCACAAAACGTCCAAACCTCTGTTTTCTCCTGTCAAATATTTGAAATCCGGCACACGCGTACTTCCGTTTCCACGCGCACACGCAGCAACAAGCTCGATCAATCCTTGGATAACAGAGCTCGGGTCCGTTCCGACCCATATCTTACACCGTATCGTACTAAAATTTCATGAAAATCAGCGTGTTACTGAACGCTGTGTAAATTAAACCGTGCGCGACTGTAGTCCTTTCGTGGAGCAATCGAAGATATTGCGCCAAGCAGAAGGCAGCCGGAGGGCAAAGAAACAATCTAAGCGGAGAAGATCAAAGTTCCCGAAGCCTGCCCGATCCGAAGCTGTTCTCGATCAGGTTCGGCTGCGGTGATCGAGCGTTCACGGACGCGTTTTCCATCGTCCGAGTCCGGTGGAAAGTCGAAGACAGTGTCGGCTCGGGCGGAACAAGCGGCGAATCGATCCCGAAATCCAACGGAGGAGGAAACCTGGGGGAGGGGTGGCAACCGGAAATAAATTAAACGCGGTTGACGGCCCTGGTGGACCAGCTGGCTCGTCCTCTGGCAAAACGAAGCGGGCTGGCCAGTGCATCCGGGGCTTTCGGGTTTGTCCCGATCGATCAGAGCGACGACGTGCAGCTGGCCACCAGAGCCTACACACTCTCCTCTCTCATCTCCTCTCCCCCCAACTCCTCCCCACCCCCTCTCTCTCTCTCTCTCTCTCTCTCTCTCTCTCTCTCTCTCTCTCTATCTTGTTCTGGAATTTCTCTCGATGACCGTGCGTACGCTAGCAATATGTCCGCCTGTCGCGCGATGTCTACGGCGATCATCTTGTTTGTAGATTTGAAGTGCTCGAACGGAAGTTGAACAATTCGCGAGAACCGAGACAAAGATTTCGAGCTCTGTGTAACGCTTCCCAAGTCCGGTCACCCTTTCAACCCTTCGCCGTAACGAGCACGGAAGTTTGCGCGTTTACGGCGTCTACTTGGAAAACTCGGCGGAATGTGGCATTTAATCCTCGCTGCGCGAACACTGAATCGATCGTTCGTTTGCGTAAAAACTATTGATCTCCAAATGTATAAACGCGAGAATAAATCAATTATATTATTTCTTGTCGGATTCAATTTCGGGATTCTTGTTTCTTGGTAATACAACGTAAATATTATAGCAAGACGCACTATATCGGTTTGACAAAGATTCATGAAAATAGTGAAATTTTACAGCGTTCGCGCGAGACCGACGTCGTAATGTACCCGATACATTTGACAACGTGCTCGGTGACACCGATAAATGAAACCAGGCTGTTCCCCGATCCTCTATCGCCTCGCGAGAACAAATTCGGGGCGAGCGTAAAATTTCAAACGGTTCCATTGAAATGTCAAGTGGCCGGTGACGTGGCGGCGCGGCGGCTGGAACTCGATCGTTCATTAACATTTTTCGAGATGATTCGAGCTTCTCTCCCTCTCGAAACTCGTTCGTTCCCGGCCGATAAACGGCGGCCGGGATTATCCGGTAATCGACTTCGGCCGCGTATTTTCGAGTGGAAAAAGATGCTGGCAATAATCCCCACGTTTCCGTTCCGGTTCCGGTTCCGGTTCCGGTTCCGGGCAGAGAGGAAGCCCGGCAGAAACTTTGCCCGAAACGAGCATTAAGAACGGGCCGCGTCCATTGTATTGAAATTGGACCCATCTAGATAATCCGAACTAACGCCGGCCCCGCTCGTCGGAAAGTTTTTCGCTCGTTACAACGATCGTCTTTCTGTTCATATCCCGCCTAGAACGAAATTTCCCAAGCAAGATCGCAAATCCGCTTCGGATCCGGCGATCCTCTGTCAGGGAACTTGAGAACGATTTGACGAAGAAACTCTTCGGAACTTCCACAAAGCCGAGAAACTGTATAATTTTCTCCGAATGATCTCGAGTCCTCTTAATCCGTCGTAAATAAATATTTCTTTCCCTCGAATAGTCCAGCAAGTACGGATAGAGTTCGCGGAAAAGTTCTCTCCGAAAGGAAGATGCAACATTACGAATTTCCACAATTTACCCCCGAATCTATAATTTCAAGGTGGTTGAAAATCGACGCGACAAAAGTCGTACGAATCACCGAGAAAAATTCCGGTTCCCACTCGCCCGTATATCTACGTTCTCGTTTCTTCTAAAATCTGTCAAAGAAGAGAGTTCATCGATCGCAAGGCGGGAATCAGGGTAACTCGGTCGAACGTTGAAAAAGACCTCTAAAAGGCTGTCGTTCGCAGTCCGAGCACCGACGTTTAGAGCAATGTCTAAAGCCAGCTCCAGGCGACACCTTGGAATGCGTAGCAACGCGACGTTCCTGCCCATATATATTACTCAAAATATGAGGAATGCGAGCAGTAGTGTAAGCTTGGTTGTGGCACAACTGAGCGCCTGTCGTAAGGGTGAATAACGACGCCAGAAAACCCCGGGCGAAATATTTTAGCGCATGCTCCCGTTGAAGCTGGAACTGGATACGATCGCACACCTCGTATATACTACACCTACTTTATTTCTAAAACTTTCCTGGTCTTCGAGAACTATCAAATCTTCGAACTTTAACGTTTACGCCAACAGCTTTCAATCTATTCAGAGCTAACCTCCATTCTCCGACTTGAACATTTACTCGTACGTTTGTTCGCGTACTTTCCAAATAAAAATCGAATTAAATTTCATTGGAAATATTTTTTACAACGAGCTATAGTTTCGGCGATCGTTGCGCGCATGATGCACTGCTGAAAATATAAATCCCTTCCATTTAGAGATTTCCGAGTTCCAGAGCTAAAATAGCTTCGAGCGTAAGGGGTTAACGTTACGGTGCCCGACATCGGCAGAACGATGCTAGCGGGTTCATTATTTACGGTCTCCCCGCATCGTACGGCGTATATTCGCGGAGCTAGTTCGAAGTCGCATAAGCAGAAAATAATTTGTAGCCGGGTGGTAACAAGTCTCGGCGGCGGTGTTCGCGTTCGATCTGTCCTATTCGAGGGAATGATATCCGAGGGAGACCGTACCCGGCCCGAACCGACCAAGATAAAAACACGCGACAACGAGGCAGTCGAAGGGGCTCGCATATTTACACGGGGGGGGGGGGGGGGACTTGTTAATGCGACAGCGGCCATGGCGCGAACGGGGCTTAACGGGAACAACGGGACTCGAATGAAACAGGAAGCAGCCGTTTCCATGGACACGGCCGTATTGGCTTAGGATCGGCTTTTCTCAGGCTGCATTTTCATAGCGCGCCGTATGCTTTGTCACGAGCGAGCGCGGATTCACCGCGGAGCGAGTGTAAACGAGTTTAGAGACGACCGTGCCTGATGTACCAAGAACTTCTGACTAATTGCTAGGTGTGCGAGGACCCGAAAATGTCGGGTACTCGATGGTCAGGATGGGTCGATAACCCGCACAGTGGTCCGGGCGGCCGATCTAACGGTTCATTTCAGGTCAAAAATGACTATATTACTTCCTACATGTTTAGCAACGCCGAAAGTGTCGGTAAAATTTCCATTCCCTATGATTTTTTTCATCGTATGGATATGAAATTGGTATAATACCTCATACAATACCTAAATGTTTAGTAATCGATTGGATACCGATATATTTAGTAATGTAAACAATATTTTGAATAATGGTGCAGCAATTTTTAGTGGTGCCTCAGAGGGGACAACCGAGTGCAAAGGGTTAATGATACGAACATTCAAAAATTAACATTTTGCGGATATGTACTGTCTGTAAATAAACGATGCCTTTCGCATTCGAGAAACGGTATTACCACGAATCTTCAGAATTTGTATAATACTTGCACCACCGTGACGTTCCGTCCTGCAATTTCATTTCTGAGAGTCTCGAATAAACGCAACTGTTACTACATTTTATTACCTTCGCCAAAAGAAGCGTTGCACATTCGTTACACGCATTCCACAACCCGTGCAATTCTACACTCTCGCGTAACAAAATAGAATCCCGATAAAACCCTTCCATTCTTCGTTTATCACCTACCGAACTAACCAATCGAATTTCTCGCGCAAGTTCCTTTTGTTTCGCACATTCCTGAAACTCTTTCACGATCGAAACGAAGTTGCTCGCTCGTTTATTCTGAAAATCTGCATGTCGAGCTCGCAGGGAATGGCTCCACGGGGAATTGATTTCTTCGCGAACCGTCTCGGCGGCATTTTAAAAATCGGTGTCCAAAACATCCTCAATTTTCCCAGCCGTTTGTCTCGAATCGCTCTCGGCTTTCAGAGCGTCGATCGGCTTCGAACGGTCTCGCGTATCGGTTTCCGAGGCACGTCGGGAAAGAACGATGGGAAATTTAAATAACGATATAACGAAATATCGATGAGACGTGCCTATCCGATCGGTTCCAACCTCGATTATCCGCTGGAATTTCAATGTCGCCGTCGCAGCTTCGAATGGGTCGGACTCGTTTAAAAAGTGGCGGATGCCGTTACCGCTATTAATTCGAATCCGGCGAGTAGAGGGAAAACGGTGGTGCATGGGGTGAAACGAGGGTGTATGGGGGTGGAACAGCGGTGGACGAGGTACGCCGATTTCGGAAATATATTTTTAAAATGTTTTAAAAGCGATGTACGGACAAAACCTTAAAATGTAACTTTGAAACAATTTTTCCATCAAATCAGAATCAACGAAGACAATTGTCGGCGTGTCCAGTTATTATCCTTATTTGGTGCAGCGTAGCGTCGTTGTCGGTATTAATTCGAATCCGACGAGTAGAGGATAAAACGGTGTTGCATGGGGGCGAGGCGACGGTGTATGGGGGTGAAACGACGGGGGAACGAGGTCCGCCGGTGAAATAACCATTTAATCCGCGAGGAACGAGACGACCGCTTTGAATAACGCGAACGGAACACGCGCGCGTCCCCAGTCCCGTTCAAATGCGGCCCGTGGAAAAAAACCTCGAGATCCGTGCTCGCTTTAATTATGAAAATTACTTGCACGAATAAAATAACGCCCGGGAATAGGCGAAACAAAAAGCATCGTGCTCTCGCTGCCTTCCTAGGAGCGGACCGTGCGACCGCATATGTTCCGCCGGTTTTATCAACTGGAGCACGCGCGATTCGCATGCTTAATTATTTACACGGGTTACGCGCCGCTGTATAAATATTCCGAATTCTGTTCTCGTCGAACGCGGATTTCACCCTGCTACCGCCGCGCCGGCTTCCCGGAGGAATAAATACCAGATTTAAATGTGCCCGATTTTATCGCGCTCGTACCGCTGGAACTGTTTTCTCTTTCTTCAACCGATTTCATGTACGAGCGGTCGTTTTTGCGAGTTACTCTATCTTGAATTATTTTCATTTTACCAGGAAATATGTTTCTTAGTAAACATTTTCCTCTTGCTACGTAAAATATTATAATTGGAACTGTCTAGTAGAAATATCTATTTACGTGTATCGTAAGTAGTCTGCAGATCGTTATTCGCACACTTAATTTAATAAAACCACTAAAGAGAGAAACAAATTCAAGTTCGGTTGGAAAATGTAAGAGAGGTACGTTGGAAAAGAACGTTAGCATCGCAACGAGAGTTGCCACGGTTTAAGAATTCGCGTCTGGCGATAGTTGTGGCTCTTCCGATTTCCAATGATAACGATCACATTCTACGACCGAGGCTCGCGAAAAGACGAACGATTGATTGCTCGTAATAGGCACTTTATGCCCTCCAGACATCGTATTTATGGTCCTGTTCGACCATAAAAGTGCTCGCGATTCGTGTCACCGCGAAATTATGGACCCTGTAAATTTTACAAGTGACCCACTCTTATTCTTCGAAGACTAACACATGGTTCACTGTAATTCTGGTTCGCGAGGATGTTCCAGGAACAGGTTACGGTGCTTCTACTCCGGTCGTTTGTAAAAACGGTGCTTGCGAAAGCACATTTGAATACGTTATTACTGGACTGCGGATTTGATGCGTTTATCAGAAAAACGTATAGGTGTAATTTCGAAGGTTGGAACGATTAAAAGAATCTGAGAATGTCGGCACGTTGTTTACGGTAAACGATGGCAAGCAACATTTATTTAACATAAAGAACAATATGATTTCTCTGTATCTCGTTTTTTCTGACATATCAACGTGACCTTGAGTTTCTTTCAAGGCCAACTTGAACACTACTTTTAAACACGGCGTTCATCGTTTTGCCTCTAATACGACGAGCTTGAGTTTACCTTGAAAAACCTCCGAAAAAACTGAAGGTCACCGCGATATCTTAGAAAAAATCTGCAACAGAAAAGTAAAATTATTTTATACAATAATATACGGTTATTTTGGACAGTAGTTCTTACCGACTCGCTCCGTATAATCGCTTTGTATTATTTCCAAATCGGACAGGAACTTTTAAATCCAGCAACTCCTGAACGAATTGCCACGAACATGGGAAAATTGCAGCGGCAGAGACGCGCGACTACAAAGACTTCGCCGAGTGTCATCCGAGTAAAATCCCGCGGACCTCTCTTTCCCCTGAAGATAAAATGAAACGTTCGAGAAGAAAATAGGAACGAGAGGTGGCCATAGCGCGGGATCGTTACAGCGCGTTCTCGAGCACGCAATCTGGCCAGCAGCCGTCCAGACCCAACAACCTCTTCAAGATTGTAATTCGCCGACGGTTACCGTTCAGCGAGTCCGTGCTCGCGTGGCTGTTAACATCTTGCGCGACGTCTTGTATCGTGGCGAACGGGTAATCCGTGGCTAAACCGGCGATGAACCGCGGTATTGTCTCGCTGGAAGTCGTCACGGCGTGAAAAGACTGCGAAACACGGACTAGCCGCGCGCTGTTTCCCGGGATAACGTAATCGAGTGGACGGTCTCTCGCGTTCGGAATGGAACGATGGCCATTGTAGTGGAAGACGCTCGGTGCCGGGGAGATCAAAGTTGGCCGCGGTGTTTCTGGATGAGCGACGAGTTGCCATGGAAATGCCAGAACGTCTTGGTCCTTTATTCGTAGCGCCGACGCTCGGCCGGTTGCGAATCTGGCTAAGACCGACTTGGCAAATTCCGCAAATGGAATTGCGGGGCCGATCGCGTTGATGCGACTCGTCTTGTGTTCTCTCGTCCCCCACCCTCTCCTTGTCCTACCAACGACAGAGCCCGTTCGAGCCAGTCGAAAGGGAATTACACGGGGCCTGCGTCAATATTGAATCGCACCAGGCCCGATCGTTTGCCAAGATATTTTTCCGCGCTGTCGTCGCGGTGCGATCGGCCGATCGCGTGCTCCCCGAAGAGAACACGCTCTATTGATTCGCTCAGCAGCCGCAAACACATCCGCTGACAATGAACCATCCGGCGACGATAAGTCATGCTCCAGCAAGAGGCTCGATGCTAGACTCGTGACGGGGAAACGTCACCAGCCGCTCTAGTGTCGCGTCGCGGGTCTTCGCCGCTGACGTTCATTAACCCCTTTGACATCACGGATCCCAGAACGAGTTAATCAACGGCCGCTGTTGCTGTTGCTGTTGCTGTTGCCAGCCGAACGACGACCTACCTAGCGCGGATTCGACTGAGCGATCACGCAGTGCGATCTCGATCGATTGTTATTTGAATTTTCCTTTCAAATCAGACGTACACGCGGTATGTACGAAGCGCTCAGGCAGTATTATAATTTACACGCAAACATAATTTCTTCCAGCATCACGGTGGAAGCACTTCGTTACCACGATTTTTCAAGGGTTTCCGGTAATACGAGGAAAAAATGTTTCGTCCAAAAGTTGAACAGTAATTAAAACGTCTACAAAATAAAATTCATTTCAATTTTTTAAATGTTAAAAAATTCATTCTTGATTTGATAAATCTAAAATAGTTCTTCCCGACTTTTCGAACGAAATATCTCCTCCTTCCGCCTTCCGCTCCGGTTTAAGTACATCATAATAATAGTCACGCGAACGCTAGAAATCGACGTCGCGATCGACAATGCCGAGGAAACCGAAGTGAAATAGAATTTTATATCTTGCAGTAACACTAGAATTACAGTGAAACATTCCGCTTCCTGAAACTCCCAACAAAAACACCGGAGAAGTCGAAAGTTTCGAGAGTGGTGCACCATCGGGCAACTCGTTTCACCTCCCATCCTGGCAGAAATTCCACCGTGAAAGCACGAGCCACCGAGTCCAAGGAGTTCGTTCCCGTCGATGAGAAATCTAAACGCCGACGTGCGCCGTGATACACCGTAAACGATTTTTATTCTCTTTTCGCCGCGTCGGGCCTTGCCGTTTGTTTTTTCCGCCGTGATCGCGAGAGGGGCTGGTGGGGAGGGGGTCTACGCCTGAAATTTCGCGAACCGGTCATTCGAGCACAGCAAAGTGGAAAATTGGATTCGGCCCCGGGTCCGTTTATCCGACGCCGGTGTAACTGGCGCATCTTCCAATCATCGCCGGGGCTCAATTTGTCCGGGGACGCTCGTTTCGAAACGCGATCCCTTGGTCCTCCGTCGCGATCCCTTTCGCAGTTCCTTAACCCTTTGCTCTCGAGACTCGTCTCGGTAATACCGGATTACGACGGTATCGTTTCCAGCTGGTGCAAGAAACATGATTTAATATTCTAAGTAAACAGTCCTTTATGTGCGAGCTTCCATCGACTCGCACTACTTATCCCGTCGATCTTCAAAGGTTTCTTAACCTCGATGCGATCAATGTGTTTTTAATGAAATCTTGGGCCGATGCCGAGGCGATTTGTAGCCTTGGAAGGATCTATGACAGGCAATCGTCAGGTCTTGAAGGGGAATGCTTCAGACTAAATACATACGTCGTCGAATAGTGGTCTCTTTCGTCGCTCTTCTCCGCGATCCTTTTCGTCGTTCCTTGGTCCTTTGCTCTCGAGTTGTCTCGGTAATACCGGATTACGACGGTATCGTTTCCAGCCGGCGCAAAACACACAGACGTAAATTAGATTTTATATCCGGTGAACCCTCGCCGAGCCTCGTAAAACGCGTCAGTCCGCCTCGGAACGAGGATCGCGTGCAAAACCCGGTCGCAACGATGCATGGGGTTCGCGACGCCTTGGATATTAACAAAAACCGCCGTTGCAAGCCCGCCGCCAAATAAATTGCACGGATCTCAATCATGCTGCCAATACCGTAAACAATTTAATGCTCGCAATTACAATGACGGCTGAACTTTCTGAATGTAATATCGTATAATGGAATTCGATGAAAAAATGATAAAACTTGAAATTCTATTGCGACGAATCCAAGTTTCAGTGCGCGGAGTTCACGATTTAATAAATCAATTAATTTTTGTACAATTCAGACGTTATTCGTGCTGATCGAGTTAGCTACCTCGCCCTGTACACGCTTTTCGCAGCGAAAGGGTCGATGGAAGAAAGTTATCGCCAATATAATACGAAAAAGTATAAGATCAACGTCCGAGATACGAAGTGAAAAATCTATCGAGTGAAAAAGTTTTCCACTTATCTTCCGTATCGGTTCATTCTGATCGTAAAATCGTCTCGGAGAGCGTTAATCGGTTTTTCGACCGGTCGGATGTTTTCGTCGATTCAGCGGCTCCGGGGGTAAATGTTTTTCCTCCCCTAAGTCACCGAGCCGCAAAGAAACGGGACAGGGAGAAGCAGATGGATAGAAAGAGAGACGACCAGAGACCCTCTCTCCCAGCTCCTTTGTGTAGGGATGTCCCTTTGTTCCCGGGGCTCGTACGATGCAACGAAGTTCGAAAGGGGGATTCTCGCGATTCGCCGTGCGATTCATTGTGACCGGAATAATTCCGGCGTGAAGACGCTCCGATTCATCCGACAGAGGCCTGGTGTCCCGGCGATATGGTATTTATATTTCATGGCGTCCACGGTGTCTGCGTTCCTCGTCCCCGTCAGCTACCATTTTTCCAAAATTTTTTCTCATCGCGTTACAGAATAAAAATGAGAGCGAAATCCAAAATAATGGGAACGTTCGACGAATTTAAAAGAAACAACGATTATATCGATCTTACCTATTAGACATCAATTTCTATTTTGCTCCGGTTTGTTACGATCGATGCGCACGATTTTAATTCTACAGCAAAATCCGCGGTTCGACGACAACTCGCTTGTTCTGTAAAACAAAGAAAAATTCGATTTCGTGCGTAGACATGGCCGCATGTAAATCAATTGCAGCGCGAGGGGTTAATTTCCGAATCGAGACCGGCGCCGATTGTACCCAGTCGTATCAAAGCACGCTTTACAATTATGATCATTTGATATGCGGGCTGGACAGGGATCGTCACGATGACGCGCGCTTTATCGTCGCGTTCGACTCGACTATAATACAGACTATGACAGGGATTTCGTCCCCTACGACAAACAGAAAAATAATATCGCGCGTTTCGTTCCGAGCTAATTATGTGCTCTGTGTTTCGCTGCCCTTTCAGCCGCTCTGCTAACATTATATAATATTATGATCGAGCGCTGCATTGTCTATCTACCGGCGATGGAGCTCGGCGTGGAAACGGAGATACGATTGTCGAACCAACGGGATTAAATAATTATAATAATTTCAATAATCCGCGGTGGAAGTTAAGAGTCTCGATGGTCGTTTCTGAAAATTATATTTATATTTGAATTACCTCGATGCCTATATATTACTTTTTTAATATAATTCGTAACGCGTTTGTCGGATTCAGCGATGTTAATTGGGAAATAAAATTTTTGTTCATCGATTGCAAGATTATATTTATTATAGATAATGTACTTGTCTGAAATTTTGTCTGGAATTTTTGTCGTAAACGCAAAAAAATTCGCAGGATGTTTATGAATTTTTATTGATATTTTCACCTGAAACGTATGTTTGTAGAATGTTTAGACGCCGAACAGCTCAAGTGTAACTATTTCATACTCGCATGCTCGTTAAATGAAATTTTCTGTAACATTTTAATGAAAGTGGTTCGTCGAAGTGCCTTCGAGATATAAAAGGTTAAAGCAGTCCTTTGGACCGAACCTCGCCTTTGTACATGCAAAAATTTCTACCTTTTTCCGACCTTTTTTTTCCTTTTATTCGAATTCTTTTATATTTCGTTTCCATTCGTAATAAAGCCCGCTTACAAAGGAATAAATAGATTATTAGGAGACTCGCCGATAAAAAGTGTAAAGCGAAGCTTCGCGATTAATGGTGCGAGATAATATTATTTTGTAACGGTTGCACAATTATCACTTTTCAACGACCGACAGTCACAGGAAGAAACAATGAAAGAACACTTTCTTAATTGACTTGCGGTGTCGAAATAGTTCACTCGAGAGAACAGCTACGATCGAAACGATAGCCAACAAATATTCGGGGATGCGTACGGTTGTTGAAAATCGTTTAACAAGTCCACAAGGGTCCTGACGAAATATCCGATCGCGCGTATCGCGATACATGGTAGAAGCTCTCGACGATTCCCATGAAACGATTGGCGAGCGAAAGGCTCGCGCCAGCTCGGCTATCAAATGTACGCTAAGAGCATGACGTTTGACACATATAAATTTAAAAGCGCGCATCGCTGTTGCTAGAAGCAAATTCGGGAATAGGTACTGCAATGCGGAAGGTTGGAGCTCGACAACGAAAACAAAAATGTCGGCTCGCAGATAGAAAAGTTCAAAACGCGTGAAATAAGAGCTCGGTGGGCACGGACGCGCGCGCGCGCGCACCCCGTTGAAATATTGTTTTGACGAAACGCGCTTTTGTGTGTCGAGATTGAACGCGTTCGGGCCTCGGTGTTATCAAAAAAATAGGCGACACCGATTTTCGTATCGTAACTGGACACTCCGATCAAAGAGAATTCGAGATTGCCGCGTTTTAATGGCCGTGCTAGATTTTCCGAAACAAATGTAAAATATTTCCTATTCCGAGCGCCACCGTCCAACGTTTCGTCCTGTTACACATGTTCCGCGACAACTATATTTTGCGAGCTACGAAAGTGTTTCTCGTTGTGTTACAAATATTGACCAAAAAAAGTGATAAATGTAAAAATAAATGTACAAACTCAAGAGCAGTTCGATCGATTGCTTCGAAGTTCGTGTTAACGCGATCAATGATAAAATGAAGAATTTGAAATAATTGATCGAACAGCACCAATGTGATCGAGAAATTAAATTTTTGGACGATCGAATTTGAATAAACATCGATCATCCAATAATTGGTATACGAGGATAACAAAGTGAGATCAGTTGTTAAATATTGATATTTTAAACAGGTAAAAAGACGAGTAACTAAAGTTGAGCGGTATTGGAGAGGCTGCGGCCATCCCTGGTGTTCCTCGATACACGAATTAAGTAGTGCAGATCTATATTCGGTCCGCCGATACGATCGCGGGCTCGAGTGTCGCGGGCCAAGTAGTACAAGCCAACTATTACGGAGACGATTTAATGTCTACGATGGGAAGGAAGATTAAACAACGAGCGTTGATATGCAACTACTGGCTGTGTTTGTGGTCGCGTAAAGAAGACCAAGTAGCGCGACACTGTAATTAGTTGTACAATTACACTTTGCGAGTAAAAACGCAATTAAGCGATACCAATCCGCGTTTAAATCGTCTTTAAATACGAAGCAATTCATTATCGAATGAATTGCCGAAATTAAAACTCGAGGAATGCACTTAGCATTGGAAACCACGAAATCACATCGAAATTGCAGTACAAACCAACATTGGCGCTGCTATCGTAAAAATGTGACCAGGAATTTGAGATACAGTGGTACAGATCAATGGTTAGTCGACCCAGTTAAATCGAAACTCTATTTAAAAATACCAAAGCTTTTCAAATATTAAGTATTCGACGAGAAATCTGGAATCGAGTGGAACCGATCGGTGTTTACGCGATCATCGCAAAAATTCGACCAGAATCTCTACGTTGGCCGTGTAAACATCGCTGCATACTACTCGATCTCGCCTCGTGCGTGTTGAAAAGGGATTTACGCTCGCTCTGAAATCCTTCCGTTGATCGAAGGAATATAAGAGAAGGAACGTGAAAGATATTTCCAACCTGGTATAGAATTTTCCGAGACCTACCCGGCGGCGACGGCGGTGGCGGCGGCGGCGAAAAGAAGAGGCGTCAAGAGAAATGACGGAGAAACGAGAGAAGTTTCCGTACTTGGAAAAATCGTTCAGCGCGAACGCGTTCGAGAGCATCGGCTCCCTTCGCAAAATTAGTTTCATTCGAGAAAAATGAGCCGTGCACGGCAGTGCCATTCTTCCGGAGCGTCGGGGGGAGAAGAAAATGCAGGTCGATAAGCAAGCCGCATCCAACGCGCCTCCGTTGGACAATTAAACCTACCGCCCGCTCCCGGGCAATTACCAAAATAATAACTCGCCGCAGTTTACCATCGTATCCGACGTTTCAATTATTGGTAGAAACAGGGGCTCGGCGTTTCGTCAAGTAAAACGAGGCCTATCGCATTCGACAAGGCTACCAAGAACAGCGAAACCATTCTTCGCGATGATTGGGAGGTTCTTCGAAGAATAGTTCGTTCGATCACCGGAAGGAAATATAATTATGTTCTTAATTGAACTGGCTTCCTCCTGGGAATGAACGAGACCAGCTTCGAAGCGGTCTTCACTTTTGATTTCTAGAGTGATACATCGAAAGGTTGGATTTTCTAGAAGAAACGTTTAACAAAACCACTCGCGGAATTTCAAATATTTTTAAGAATAATAGACGAAAGAAGCAGCACACGTTTAATTGAACGTGTAATTTTATTACCAATTGCTGTTATTTTTCACAAAGCAATTACCGCATTCCTTTCTGTAAAAAATCATATAAAAGTCAAGTGTTGTAGAAAGCACTCTGAAACGTTGATAGGAAGAATATCAAAATAAATACATTTACAAACCTTTTCAATTTTCTCGGAAAAAATGTTTCGGTTCTCGAGAGCTTTTACGGTCCGAGTCTCCGACTGCTGGAAAATTAGAATTTAAATGGGACCTTTGTAACCATAGCTCAAAATGAACTCAAGTCTCGTCGTTTCAGAATTAACACTCTCTCAAAGAAAGAACTCATTCGTTTCTTCTATTGCTGTGCTATAAACGTTCAATTTCTTTCTGCTCCATGTTGTAAGATATACAGCCGATCCAAAAAGTATTTCAACAAAAGTATTTCGTCAAAAATAGTACGACAATAAAACTGGACTGTAAAACGACCCAGAACGATTCGTGCATCGATCGAACAAAAAGATCGGCAATTGGAGGTAATCGAGATAGTCGTCGATCCAGGAAACCTTAATTTTGCAAAACACGTCCCGACACGTATTTCCATGGCAGCGCGAGAAGCCAATAAAATTGTGTAAAATTATCGTGGTTCAACGGGAATGGAAAGCTTATCATCCCGGCTTATCCCGAGCTAAGCCCGGGTGTATCCTCGGCGCACAAATAAAAAAAACGAGCAGTAGAATAAGCTGCTGTGTATCGGACGTCGGCTCGGGCGCGGTACGCGGAATCTGATCCTCCTCGAATGATATTTGCGCTTCCGGGTATTTCCTTCCTGACATGGCCACGATACGGGCAATCGGATTTAAAATGCTGGTAAAGCCTTCCAGCTCATGGAAATGCACGGTTATTGCTCGTATCCGTTGGCTTTCCGCAGCGCGGCGCGGCGCGGCGGCTCGCGCGTCGTTCCCGATGCAGTTCGCAGACTCGAAAGCGATCGGGCTTTCCCCGGAAAACAGAAGGTTCGAGGAACTGGCCTGTTTCTCCGGAAGAGAAACCAAACGGCCATTCCGGATGTTTAACGCGCGACGCATAGAATCTTCGCTAGATCGGATCGAAAAACCATTTCTTTCGAAACCGAAAACGCTCCACACTTATAAAATCCCAGAATAAAAATTACTCCTATCCTTGTTTCCTTTTTCAGCTGAAGAGAACAACGTATGCATCCTGCTACGACTTCGTACGAAATCAATATTTATACTTGGAAAAAATGCTACACGTTTCTCGGATCCGCAAACTCGGAGTATCATAGGTTACCTAGTTTCGCATAGAAAAATTCCGGAGGGACAAGGGTCCGTAAATCCTTGAGTAAGCTCGCAATCTTAGGGTGCCTCGGCTCTGTCGCTCGACGTATCCTCATAGAATTTGTCAAACGACTATGAACGGGGAAATGCAACAACGTTCGCGACAAACCAGTTCCATAAGCTCTCCGGTAGCGTAGCCCGGCTCGCGAAAGTACAAAATCCAGCGAAGTTGTACGACTTCGCCGAGATCAACAAGTTTTTAAAGTCCTAAGAGACTGCCAGGCGGCTGAACGAAATTCGAGATTGCAATCTCGGTGGCTATCCGAGATACGTGAGAACAGTTTCCCCTTCAACGCTCGCGGAATCTTTCCTCGGGATCCGCTGATTGTATCGAATCGCCGGTTCCGCGAATTAGCCGGAAAAATACTGCCGCCCTGAAATCTCTCGGTGTTTCTCGAATTGATCGTCTCGCGCACGGCGCGTACAGGGTGTACAAAGAGTAATGGACGTTCCAGGGATGAATTTACACTTCTGGATGGGCGGAGATTTTGTAAAAGGCGAAAAATTACGAAAAGTAACCACGCGCGGTATCTGTCAACTGTTATCGTCCAATTATACTTGTTCAGCATCGATCGAGGTAAAAGCACGGTTGACCGATTAAGAAAAATGTTCTGCGTGAAAATGCTGTTTGAACTTGTTACATTATCACGATACGATCGAATCTCTCCGAAGCAAGACCAATTCTTTTCTAATTTACGGTATCACAGAAATCGATTTTTTGATCGCCGTCGAGTCGTTTCGTCCCAATGAGCTGCGACAACGATGCGCGATGTAAATCACGGGAACACGCGGAGCAAGCAGAATACGAGATATTAACGAGGGAATTGTTGAACGATCCGTTATCGACGAGAGAGTGAGAGAAATTCGTCGCGGCCAGCGAGACGATCATTTAATTAAATCGCCCGCCACCGGGATTTCCGAAATTCGACGACCATTATGAAATGCTAGTCGAATAATAATATGCCGGTACGATATTGTGCGAGCTGTGCGCACGATCGTGCTTACAAGGTACGCGTACACATCGGATCAGCTATCGATACACGCTCGCAGAGTAATTTAATTATAATGTTTGCTCTTTGAGGCAAGACCGGCGACCGTATCCGCGGAACTTTGAGCGTCGGCATTAATTTCCAGCCGGCTAATTAAATCGGGGAATGTCGACCAGCGAGCCCAGGAGATAACGGGAAGGCGGGATCCGAGTTCCGCGTTTCGTTCCGCGAATATCAGTAATGCCCGGCGAAGATAATTTGCTTCTCCTCGTGGGCCGGTTCTGTTTATCGTGGAATCGTTTCTCGTATTTTTCTTCGAAGGCCGTATTTATTCGGTGACACCGGATTAAGAAGAAGTTTCATTACAAGTCCTTCCAGTGGAACTTCTAAATATTGGAATAAGTTTTTTGGAATTGACCCTTGAACTGCAAGAAAACATTTCATTAGTTGCGTTTGTTTATTCATTCGTTGCTCCGTAATATCTGTCATGGTCGCACGGACGCAAGAAATAACGATCTTCTTCTTGGTTCGCGCGATGACAGGGCACGTGCTAGAGATTTTCTCAAAATTTTAAGTCAATTGGTCAACTAGATAATTGGCAAACTGGTTTTGAGAAAAACGCGTTCGAGAATTCAACTATCGATATCTCGCGATTCAAACGCCTGTAACTACGTTAATTTTACGAATCCAAAGAAATCGTTTTGCCCACATGTTCCACAACCATTGTACCAAGTTGATTGGCGAAAATCGGCGCGAGTCGGCCGAGAGAGAGTTCCGCGATACGCGAATCAAGTAGTTCGAGTCTATGTTTAACGCGTACGATAAGATATCTCGGTAACGAGACCGAGCGAGTCTGTCTCGTAATTATAGGGACGATTTTAAGGCCCGCGTTGCGACGATCAGCAACCTGCATCGGTATGCAATTAGCGGTTGTACAGCACGGACGAGTAAGTAGCACGACTCAATAATTAATGGCCCGATACCGGCAGGTGTGTATGACCGAGATTAAGTGGTTGGGAGGTTAATTAGATAACGGCAATTTGCGTTATGAAAACTGAGGTGTACGAGACAATAATTGCCGACAGCCGGGTTCGGTGCTTGCACTGAAATTAAGTAGCGTGGATCAATGTTTGCCGGGACTGGCCGATGATTTCGTATCGAACAAAGATTTGAGTATCGACTGTGACACCTCCCCAACCGAACGGATCATTTTACAGTTGCATCCGTTGATCGAGTGTTTGTTACAATATTGCCGGGCGGTACGTACGAATCCATAACGCGCATGAACCAAACATATCCACCAAGAGCTAAATTAATTAGTTCAATGTTTATCTCTCGAATGCACGTACACTGCAACATCAAATAGAGCGGATCACTACACGACGCACAACATTTACGATATCGAAATTGCAGCGTGAGGGCACCGAGGGATGCCAAAGCACACATAGTCAACCTAAATGCTCCTCGATAATTAATTCAATGGTACGAATCTACGTGTAAGCCTCCAATTATAAAACCATATTATTACGAAAATTCTATACAATATCTACATTTGTCTCGCTGTTCTAACGGGTAACGTATGTACATCGATATTACCTAATTGCAACTGTATCCTGTAACGCTATCCGTACGAGTAAAGTCAAGCAGCGAAACTTAATATTGTATCACCGATTAAACGATTCTCAAACTCTCCAATATTTCAAATATTATATCTACGTTCGTATCGTAATTTACAATGAAACGCGATGAAACGGAAGCTAACTTTATTAACTGTATTTTAGTACTCGATCCACTCGTTACAGTTTAACGCGAACCAGATATATTATATAATAGCCACGTTTTTACAGCGCGGTATTATTCGGCGGTGAGAGTCAATAATGTATGAAACCGCGAGATATCTCTACGCGCACAATTAAGTGACGATGTTGAATATTTGACCGCTCTATCCGTTCAGGGCAATTTAACATGAATTAGATATGCTGCACTCCCGTTTATACCATACGATAATACTCTAACTGGTATTAGCCAATGTTTCGTCGTAAAACCGACCGCGCGAAGGGACAGACACGAGTCCGAATTCAGGTAAACTACCTACCGACGCACAATGGCCGGATCATGTTATCAATAAGTATGTCTAAACGCGTTTTAACGTCAACTAGAATCTGAAAGAAAAAAGAATATACATTTACATGAAAAAAATATCGATGGCCTTGAGAAAAAAATAACATTTGCATTGCATTAAAAAGGTTTGTTGTGTCATCAGAAGTAAAGAAGATATCGAGGTGGACCACCCTGTACTTCCGGTCAATGCGATGCTCGGGGGAAGGAATTTCTTCTCGCGAAACTAGACGATCTCGAACGAGTATTACCTGTTTCCCTCGAATGCAGGTGCGTTCCGGCTCAATCCTGCCGACAAAAGGAAATTCGAAACATTCGCCTCGGAAATTGGTGCACCCCCGTCCCCCCCCCCCCCCCTTTTCACACGACGGTACACCGCTCCCCCCCCCCTCGATTTTCAGACGACGGTACACCGCTGCCTCGCCATTCTCTCGTATTCAGAGAGCCCGTTTCACAGCGAATGTGTCATATCGAGAATATCGGGAAAAGAGGCTGCCCTATCCACCCCCGCGTTCATCCCCCCACCCCACCCCACCCCTCCTGAACGCCGGCAGACGGCATTATCGAAACGACGTCTATCATCCGTGCGATTTTTGCTGGATTTCAAAGTAGAAAAATGAATGGGGATGTACAAGGGTGTAGAGGGTGCAGGCAGAATGGCCACCCCCGCGTTCGAATTCGTTCTTTCTGTCGCGGGTGAAATATGATCACGAACCGTCGTTGCTTTATTGATATTCGAACTTGTTCCGAGGTGTTCCCGGCGACGTTCGGCACGGGCCGTGAACATCAGGGATCCACCCGTAGTTCATCGCACTCGGTTCTCACGCTATTTTCACGCTGTTCAATTTCCGTTTTTAACAATATATTTGAACAAATAAATGTCCAGGATAATGTGTCAAATATTCAAATATTTCTCGAAATGAAAGTTTACAAAATTCACATTTCTGTCTGGTAAACTGATGATTTAACGAGTATCGTTGGAAATCGTCGAGCACATCGGTGTATGGAAACTCTGTCGGGCATATTAATTTCACGGTGTGACTGTAAGAGGCGCGCGCAATTACGAAATTACGTGCTTCAATTAATTCCAAGTACACCGTTTCCGCTGCGATTTCACTTTTCCGGTTAAACGCCATCTCCTGTTTCGTCCGTATCGTTTCTTCCCTTTTTCTCTCTGTTCGACCGTTCTCTCCCTCTCTATCTCTCTGCTCCATCCTTTTTTCCTTTGTCGTTAAATAAACTTCACAGCGGCGGACTTTAATTCAAGGTAAACGTTAACTCGCTTCGACGGAATGCGCTTTAGCTGAAGGGACCGGAATGCGAATTAATCGCTTCTTAATTTAAAGTTGGAAGCCGGAAGTCTCTCCTTTCGAATCTCCTCGACGGTTCCATGGCGCGAGTATAACACGGTTCGACGAGCCCCATGCATATTCAACGATCCGCGATTCTTTCGCCAACCAAGTCGATGCACTTTCCACGGACACCTCGCGGATTCCAAAAACACCTTCTCGATGCTGTTGTTTAGTGTTTATCTTTTTCGACTGTATCCAAAGCAGTTCTGGATATATTTTCAAACCCGTTTAGAAGCACCGTTGATCTGACCAGCGGATCGATAAACGGGCCCGAATTAGTTGGAAGTTCAAATAGACCTGGCGCGATAATTAATAATATTCGTGGTGTTATCGATTCACGGAGTTTACGAGAGCACCGGCACGGGCTTCCACGTGGGTAACGACTTCGTTAAAGTAGAAGCGGAATATCAAATGCCTTTTCGGCATTCATCGAATAATTCCCGGCGCATCGAATGAATCGCCACTGCCGGCAACCGGGATCATGAAACGCGGGCGGTGTTGGAAAATAATTCCACCCGCCGCGCGCCGCGACTGGTCCACGCAAGCGATTAGCTTCCAACGCAGTAATACGATCCCCCAAGAGCGTTGAAACTTGTACTCGTATGTTGCTATTTCGCGAAGCCACTCTTCGCGGTCCGATGGGCTCTCCGCTTTCCCGCTGGGCCCGATTAAATTAATTAAAAAATAAACCGGCAAAAGGAAATCAAATTGCCGTGTCTTGCCGCTGCACTGGACGTGCCTACGATATATTGTCGATGCTTCGGGAACGATGAAAATAATACTTTTGGAATTCTGTTTTGTACCGTACGAACGCACGCCGCGTCCAACCTGACCCGAGCGTCTCGAATATCTCTGCTGCTATCTATTATCGATATCGTCGAATTTCTTCCTTTCGATTTTCATTTTGCATAAAAGTCTGCAGTCTACTTATTACTAGCAGCTCCGGCAATTTTTTAATGCAGCATCTTACAAAAATTCAAGCTGTTGCATCGAACATGCGCAAACGTATACACAAAATTTCAGCTCGCCAGATTCGATCGTGTTCACGAGAATAATTCTCGAATATGGAGAAAGGTAGCAGCCGCGTAATCGTCGGTGGACACATCGTTTTCGTCGCTTAGGTCGCCGGAGAAGCTAAAAGGACTGCGACGACGTCTTACTCTGTGGGCAATCCAGGCTCGGAGGTACTTTTCTCCAGGGGCCAGTTTTCCGCATGGCGGGACGTCGCGACGTAACTCTGCCCGTCGTCCGAGGTTGTCAACCCCCTCGGACCGGGTGGCTGGTTGGTCCGGGCTTGTCGGAGCGGCACGAAAATCCGACTTGACGTTCCCGCGACGTATCAACGACGACCATGCATTATACCGTGTACGGAGGCCGCGTCGCCGGCGTCGTGCTGTTTGTCACATCGCGGGAAACGTGTACATAAACGGCTGTCGGCCGGCACCGGGTAACACGCCGCTCTGGAATCGATAATATCAGCAGGAAGAGAGCGGCCGTTGGGCCACTGGACCTGTTTGTCCGATTTTATCGGTTCCAAACCGGCCAGGCAACG
Organism: Lasioglossum figueresi; assembly: GCA_028455805.1. NCBI lineage: Eukaryota > Metazoa > Arthropoda > Insecta > Hymenoptera > Halictidae > Lasioglossum > Lasioglossum figueresi. Next base: position 16,875,619 of record CM052189.1, read on the forward strand.
GTGATTAACGCTCCGCGAGGAAACTGCGCTACCATCCTCGCTGTTTGTCCAGGTAGATTGGATCCTTTCGGGATGTTAGAGCCGGGATAGAAAAGTATTTTGACCGTCCGAAACGCTGACACTGACCCAATTCCGCAGGACCCAGCTAACTCGTCGGATTTATTTAATAGAAAGAATGGGGAACGAGTAGACCCAACGTACAGCTCGCTGGAACTCGTTCCCGAATGAATTTACCGACCCTAATCTTTCGATCTCCTACTCACCGTTTCGTTTCGCCCGGATCCAACTCAAACAATGCCCGAATCATCGTGTTAATTGCAAACACAACTGAAACTCAACGTGGTTCTGTAACTCGAGATAGATCCGGTGTCGGACTAGCCTGATTCCGTCTACCATGGTCAGACAAATGGAACAGGGATGGTTTATATGGTCAGACAAGCGAAGTAGGGATAACCTGTGGTCAAACAAGTAGTATAGGGACGGTCTATGGTCAGACAAATGGAGTAATCCGCCTGAACGTAATCCTAACGCCGAGTAGATTAATGCAGAGTGACCCTTACATTACTTACCGATAGACGGTGGATTTTGTATACTCGCAGTGGAAACGAATAGCGGATTCGTAACACAATTATTTATTAGAATTATCAAAAGAAAGCAAGCGAGTTATTCGGGCGACGTACAAATATGATACAATCGGAAGCGCGTAGAATGTGTTTCTAGTACGAAATTGAGCGCTTCGTTTCGAAATCTGTGAGAAAATATCCGCTCGATGGGAGACTATCGATGTTTTTCGAGTGTTGAATTTTTCCTCGTCGCCCTGAAACTGATAACGCGTCGAGGAAAGTTTTCTGAGATACGCGACACGTCGCTCTCGCAAAGCGACTACATATCATGCTTTTATAAAAATCGATCGCTAATCTCTTCCATCATCCGCGCTGAAGTTTCCGTTCACACGTCGTTCTTAAACGGCCACGGTTATTGGCAGAGTGTCACGTGCGTGACAACCGTCGTCGTCGTATCAAAAATTCATGGAATTGCACCTTTTCGAGGGATCCATAGTGGATTCTATCAAACAGAGATTACCGAACGAACGAAATGTTCTCAGAAGGTTAACCTCCGAGCGACGCAGTGTTTACTCAGATTTTCTGAAATTCTGTATAAATTTTCTTGGATACCTTGAAGCATTTATATAATTTAGGAAATATTCCAAATGCAAATATTCCAAAAAAGTTAAAGATACTTTAATTTAAGTTTTGTGGGGGTTTAAATCCGTGCGACGAATATCACTGGATTATTCCAGCTGTTCATCTAGAATAACTGCTTTCAGTATTTTGATCGGACGATACAGCCAGACCAAACGCAAACCTATACCACTGAAATTATGCAGTCAACAGCACTCGTTCCGACTATTTATCTTCAAACTACTTCATCTCCCACGCATCGAACAAACATTATCCGTTAAAAGTATCGTGTACACGCGTGTGGTTTTTTCCTAACATTTCCTTCGCACACAGCGAATTCCGAATCTAGAGGATCTCTGGGGAAGCTTTTCATCCGGCAAGCAAACATCGCGTCGGAAAGCACGAATGGTCGACACGAGTGCGTTGAACGTAACGCGTTGCCTGTTGATTTACTTTCTACAGGAATAACACTTTCCTGACCCGCGTGATCGCGAAGGTAAGCTCGTAGACTTTGACTGATCGCAAGTAACCAACATGTAATATTTTGAATTCGCAACGCAATGTACAGCGAACCACAGTAATATTCGGACACTTTTAAAAGGACGAGAACTTTTTGAGTATCAGATTATACGACTTGGACTTTCTTGAGAAAAGTCAGACCAATTAATTTACCACGTGACATTTACATTTCTTATCGAATTATTTGATTTCGAATAAACGTACACGAATTTTTCCGTAGAGAGGCCGAGAATGAATTTGTACATTTCGGACGAACGAGACGAGAAGCTGCGGAGAGGATCGTCCCGGGTTTTGTTTCGTCGCCAGCAAAACGGGCTTCGAGTTGTCCTCGGGTGACCCAGATGCGATCGTTCCAGGGTTAAAATCGACCGAACCGAAGGAAGGGGGAATCGTTGCGGACAATGCTCGTTGCATCCGCAACGCCGAAAACATCCTTCTTGTGTGTTCGCCGTTATTATCTTCGGAATAAATGGATATTGTGTGCGGCCGAGCGACGTAAGGACGGGGGGAACAAAAGCTTATTGTTGGTCGTCGCTAGGCCGAATGGGCGTTCGCGTGTTGTTCGTTACGCGAATGCTTCCGAACGCGCTCAGACTCCGGCCGTCCCGTCTCGCCGCTCGCTTCGAACCAATTTTCTGATTAAGTGTCGCAGCCCGCTTCGCTAAGATCGTTGCATCTCTCGCGGTAGGTATACGCGTACCGAGGTGGACATATGCTCGTGAACATCGATATTTTCAGACTTTTATCCCTTAGCATTAAATACGTTGGTATCCGATCAATTACTAAACATTCAAGTCTCGTATCAGGTATCGTATCAATTTCAAATTAATAAAATGAAAAAGATCGTATAGAATGGAACTCTATAACTCTTGAATTATTCTTAAAATAGTTCCGACCGCGAAGGTTTATTATACGCCAAACTCTTTTTTTCTAAACGCTGTGTAAAAAATGATCGTGCACAAAATGGAGTGAAAACTTAACGAAAATGAAAGAAAAATAGAAAGATGAATAATTCCAACGACAGACTAGTAGCTACGTTCCAGAGTAGTAGCTACGTTCAGCGAATATATAATATAAAAACGAGGAAGGAAAATAGAGGGGAAAACTGTTAGATCTATTAGGATTACGGGACGGGCTGTTGAAGGGGCGCCATAAATCCTGGCAATTTAGTGTAGCGAGGCAGGGGGAGAGAAAGTATACGCGCGTCGGGTGAACGGTGTTTCGAGCTGAGCGTCGCGTGGGCATCGATAAGAGATTAAACCGTAGTCGGCTGTAATGGCGCGACGCGATCCAGGCGATGTAATCTCACGTCTCCGTGTGTTACTCTGTTCCAGTCCCTATATCGCACATCGTGGCGCTGGTCGGTCATCCCACGAATCTTCCCTGCAACATATCAACCACCCACAATGGGGACTCGGTGCTTCTTGTGCTGTGGTATCGCGAGGATCTCGCCACGTCGGTTTACAGGTGAGATACAAATCAATCTGTGGACGGTACGTGCGTACACAGGTAGAGACTGGTCCGAGCGGGCCCTGTGTCCGCTCGTTTCTCCATCGGTCCGGGACAGGGCCGCAAACAGGCCGTCGACGCGACGCAAGATTAGCGACCGGTTCCGTCGGGCAAGTTGACTTCCATCCCCGCGACAATTTATTCCATCTACCGGTTCAACGGCCCGGACCAACGGCCCGGACCAACGGCCCGGACCAACCTCGACGATTCGCTGACTCGTCCCAGTTTTTAATTTCATCCCCATGCTCGGATTTAGAGGTTCTAAATAATTTGTACATTTTTGTTGCATTTTCGTCGTGTTCTCAATCCCGAATATCACTTTCTTCGTTCCGGTTGCTCCATTGTTTCTTTGAAATTTCTTCCAGTGTTGATGCAAGGAATCAAGACAACGGCAAAGCGGTAAGATGGTCGAACGAGTCGGTGTTTTCAAACCGAGCGTCTTTCACGCAGAGCACCACGCCGGCGGAGCTCCGTGTCGCCGACATAAGGGAGGTGGACGCCGGCATCTACAGGTGTCGTGTCGATTTCCAGATTGGGCAGACACGCAACTCCAAAGTCAATTTAACGGTGATAGGTGAGTCGAATCGACAATCTGATTGATACGTACCGCGGTAGTCGTAATCGGAACTTCATTGAAACGGGAACCCGAAACCGTTTCCGTTTCAAACGTAGAACTCGGGACCCATGTATCGCGAAATCAATCGATGGGAAATTATAGACTTTGTGGAAAGGCGGTAGCTACGCTTACCGTAGAAAGATTTGAGCCGTTTGATGCAAAAATTGTGTGAAAATGGTGTCACGGTAGAAACGGTAGAAAGTCAGCGAAGCAAATCAATCTATTGGTCGGGCAACTGCGTTCGCATGAAACGGAACGTACGACGCAAACAAACCTATCTGCGCGGTAACTCGGAATCTGCCAAATCGGAGAAATAGGTACCGAGTAGAATAAGTCGGTGCGCGACCAGAAAAGGCCGAATATTTCCCAAGGCGGATATTGTGTTCGAAAACAAATTGAACCGAACCGTCGGCGTCGGTCGGCGTCCTGATTTCGGTACTCATCCAAGGAATCTCCGGGAAGTTTGGGAAAAATCCAGCTGCCTCTGCGGCTTGTTCGAAATTGTGAGTCGCCGTCAAACGCGACTGTCGGATCCGCGGCGTGCGTTCAAACGTTCCCCCGAAAAATACGTTGCCGGGGAACATCGGCGAAGATTTTCCGGAGCTAGACAATAAACAGATCCGTCAGCGCCCCGTGAAAATCGTGAGTGGTTCCGGGCTACGCGCGCTTACGCGCGACGACTCTCGACGATCCGGAGCGCGCGAGTCGATAAAGCGTTTATCGCGCGACAGAGCTCGGAACGGATAGTCCGCGGAAAAAGTCGTCTCCGTATTTCTTTTTCGTCTTCGAACAGCTCCGCCTCGGAACCGGGAATGTTTACGCGAGCGAGGCGCCGCGGACTGGCTCGCGCTCGGTGAAATATTCGAGCAGAAACAGCCGAGGGCCGCTATCGGGCCGTTTCGGGCCGCCCACGGCGTGTTCAGTCGCTGCGCCGTGCCGGTTCCACTGTTTCCGAGCGGCTTCACTGCAGCCGCGCAATGGCACAGAATGAGAAAATATATCAAGATGAGAACTATGCCAGCTGGAAAGCGTCGGACAATGCCGCTCGCCGGTCCTAGCCGAACGTATCCCCGCTCGTACTCGCCCGGCGCGGCGGTCTCGCCGGGCTGCATGTGCTTTATCTGGACGGCACATCGCATCGTCGCGCGCGCGGTTCAAGTTTTTAACGGCTCTCCTGCTCGCCGGCACAATTTATCCGTCCCGGAATTCGCAAAGGCCGGACCCGCAATAGTTGCGTGCGACGCGATTTTTCAACGCTCGGCTCGCGGAAAATTACCTACGAATTCCCATACCACCGAGGCCATCCGCCTGCCCGTGATATCGCGTCGCGTCACCGAGGAACGACATGTCGCAGAAATTATGTTGGGGAATAAGCTGCGCTACCTTTGATACCCCGACACAGGAAGCCGTCCCTTTGTCGAAATAAATTACGTGTTTACGTGCTGGACGACCTGGGCGCTCTGTCCATCTAAAATGGTTGCGCTTGCTTCTGGCGGTACTATGCGAGGTTTCTCGCTATCAGGGAATGGGATGTACTGTGGCGAAGAAGCAAGTTGCGCCCGCTTCTTGAAAATATCCCGTGTCAAGTATGTACCTGTATCGATAAAAAATTTAGAATCCGTTATTTTGGCACGTCCCGTGGTTCCAGCGTTACGTCAAACAGGGAATCGAAACTCGCAGCAAGTTTATTTAAATTTTTCTGACTATGCTTCAACTCCCATTTGAATCAGTGTCACGGAATGTTCATTCGCGAGCTTTCCCGTTTTCGTTCGTTTCGAAAATTCCGAGAAACCCGATCGCGCTCGCAACGCCACAGCGATCGAACAGCAGTGGAAACAATAGTATTTATTGACAGTCGCGTGATTTGCCGTTTACCACAGGCTGGCCTACGGACGCGTTCGAGTAACGAATATACTATTTTTTTAACGGTGTTTCGATCGAGGCCGGGCGCTACACGATTGCTTACAATGTGACGCGGGAATATTCCGAGCGGAAAAGGAAACTTTTTTGTTTCAAATAGACTGTATGAAAACGAACGGTTTCAATGGAACCAGTTCGCGCTTACCACGGTGAAAGGCGAGCGTGCTTCCGTTTTTCGGTGATCATTAAAACGAGTTCGGTGTGTAGCGTGCGGCGGAACCATTTTTGATACGACAAGTTTTTAATCGGTACGTGGACGCGCGAGTAAGCAAACGTAATACGCGATAAGCAGCGGATCGAGCGTTACAATTTTTAACGGCGCCGTTTTAAATCACCCTCGAAATTATTAGTTGAAACGATCCCCGGGTGTTAACGATATTTCGCGGGATAATGCGTCGACGCGGTAATACGTATTTTCGCTTTAATGATCGCGACAGCTCGCGCGATAAATAACCGTGAGCGTTTACTTAATCGCTTCGATCCGAACGATGACCACGGCAAGGCATTTGCCCGGTGAATCATAAATTATCGAAATATCATGCTGAAAGCGCGTCGCCCGAGAGCAAACACTTTTTGTCTCCGAAAAATATAATATGTACCGTAGAATTTCGAAAAGCGTTGCCGACAACGTTACCAAACAGACGATAAAACACAGTTTTTACCAGAGATCGCAGCAAACCGCCATCGTTAGTTTCTGAAAAAATCCTCTACGAACGTACCTGTCCGCTCTCGTAGAATTTTTGTGGAAAACATATTTTTAGGATCTCTGTGGTAAAAGTTCGATGACAACTGTTTAGAACGCGTACCAAATAAGCTTTTATACGAGACACGAAACACCAAATATCGCTGAGCTCTGAACTATTTATAAAATTCAGTTGACATAGAAATATTCGGACAAGATATAAAAATATTCGCTCACGAAATCCAAAAGGCAATGTACGCAACGGTGTACTTCTCGTAATTTTGAAGACCTCTGGAAGACTCTTGCGGAAACGCCTCGCGAAAGGATCGCGGACAATCGTCGAGCGAAGAAAATGGTTTTTGGATGCAGGAAAAAACGAACGATCCCTTAACTGAATTCCTTCTCCCGGCGGACAACGGGCGCAGTAATCTTCTCATTCAAGGCGAGAGAGTCAGCAGGCGAAAAGAAAGTTCGGCAACGACGTTTTCCAACCGAAGCCATATTTTATATTTGAGCGACAGCATTATTCCCGGCTTAGAGAACGCGCGCGACCAATATGCGAGCGGCTCTTTCGAGGCTGTGCGAATTTCCGGATAAAACTTCTTTTATTGTGCCGCTTATACCGCTCGAAACTTTTATGGACAATTCACCGGGGCGAACTAAATACGGAGGCCCCGAAAGAAATAGTACGCCGCTCCTATTGCGCAACGAGCGAAACGTTCCTGCGTTTCGAACGACCGGCGAATTCCTCGTGCTCGGATTCGAAATTATGTCGCACACGATCCTACGTATCGACTTGTAATGCTCTTCGACTCGAACCGTTTGCGACACGGGGAACGGAAGTCAAAGCAGATATCGCGGGACGAGCTAAAGGAGTCGCGAGATGAAAATTCCCGGAAACGAACCGGTTCCTAGCCTTTGAAAGGAAAAGGCCCGGCCCGCGTGGAAAACTTCCCCGGTTGCTACACCGTTCCCAAATCCATTTATTATTCACGCAACTCGCTTGTCGAACGTGTTCCGCAAATCGCAATCTTAATATTCGATGTCTTCCGCCGAGACATCCCGAGAATACGGTCAATTACGAATGCGTTCTCACAATTCGATGAAATAATGATAAAACTTGAAATTCTAGTGCGAGGAATCTAAGGAATATGTGGGTGACATTATTCTTTGGGTCACTTTTTGTGGAGGAAGCTTTCTTAAAATCTTCATTGGCCAATCTGTTACATCCCAACAATTACCGCTCGGCACAATCATAACACAGACCCAACTCTCGAAAGAGGGGGGAATTAAACGGGCTCTCGGATCTTCCGTTAAAAGTTTCGCTAGCTTGAAAATAGAAGAAAAAATTGCCCGATACTTTGGACGACTTTAGCATCTTCTTTCGCGCGTGAAATAAAACACAACAGGCGTGAAATCCTTTAGTTATACTTGACAAAATAACTTCCCGAACTTCACCGAGTGCATCCTCGAACGCCAACAACCCTTTAAACGTTAACTCTCCTGCTATGAAACGTAACGTTTTCGCCTATTTTCTAGCAAACTAACAACTATAAACTTATATAACTACAATCTCATGTTACTAGACAGATGTTTGCAAAATTGAGAGCAGATGGACTTCTACCGCATTCTAACGATTTTCATCGCGCACAACAGACGTCCTTGGTCGTCCGTGACGGGGAGCCACGCGCCATCCGGAAACCTAATTATTTGCACTTACGTGTCCGTTTACCGGTGGAGCGTCGTCCGGAAATTGCAGTGGCCACGCCTCATTGACGGTGGTCGTCGAAAAATCCGGACGGTGGCGTGTACCGGTAACGTCGGTATTGTGGCTTCCGGTCGGCCGTCGTACGTGCGTTGGAAACGACACGTCGTCGTCGCGACGCCGCGCCGCGCCGCGCCGCACCGCACCGCACCGTAAACGGGAATGGGAATGGGAACGGGAACGCAGAGAGCCTTGCGAAAGAGGGAGAAAGAGGGAGAAAGAGGGAGAAAGAGGGAGAAAGAGGGAGAAAGAGGGAGAAAGAGGACGCCGCGAGGAGCGTCGGACGCGTTACTGGCAATTTCCGACGCGCGGTCCGAGCCCGAGCCCGAGGAACCGTGGGTGGCACGTTAATTGGCGTTCATCTGGAAAAGGTTTACCAACACGAGCCGAGAGCTCGGGAAGGAGTGGGTTGGGGCCGTGGATGATCGCGGGAAATGCTCGGCCGAAGGCTGCGGAACAAGCAGAGGGGTCAGGGGGCCAGGCCGGAGGAGGAAGGTCGGCTAATTATCCCGCGGGAAAAATTCCTCAGGGCACGAACAAGGGAAAAGCGGCGACGTGCTGCCGGCCCGCGCGCCGCTCCGCTAGGCATCATCTCCATAACTCTTGAACGGGATTGTTAATTAGATTTTTTTTCCTCGGGCTCGCGCCTCGCTCGCTGTTTCATTATAACGCGTTGGCCGCCCTCCGCTCTCTCGGTCTTCCCTCGTTTAACCTTTCCCTCCGCGTCGAGTCCCCTTTGGAATTGTTTTGACCTGTTTGCTCAAACATTTCTCTGTCTCCTGCTCTTTCCTTTTTCCCCTCGTTTTTCACCGGTCTGCCTTTCCTACCTCCCTTCTGCCTCGACGTCGCGCTTCTTCGTTCTTCCTTGACCCGTTCGACCGGCGCCATCTTTTTTCATTTTGCTCGTCGTGCACCACCTGCCTCGTTTTTTTGCAGCATCGCCTCGCGACTGCTGGTCTTCTCGGATTTTTAAGGGGGTTGCCTGCTAGGGTGCGTGTCGTTTTCAACACTTTACGGGCCCGAGTATACTCGTGTTTTCGTGTTTCAGTGTCGTCGAAACAAAAACGCAGCGAGAAACAATAATCTTCGGATACCTTTAACCCGGCGTTGGTAAGGTGGGAAAATGTATCGAAATATGTCTCACAGACCCCACCGAAATAATATATTGTATCATAGAAATAAATACCTTTTTCATGAATATAAGATTAGGTATTGCTTAAGAGGCTTGTAATTTTTCAGAGTAAAAGCGCAGATCCACGAAATTAAATTTTTAAATCCACTCAGACCCCACTCGCTGTCGCGCGTTGTTGCAATGTTACAATCGATTTAAAATCTCTGGGGTCTGTGAGACCCCACCTAACTAACTGCGGGTTAAAAAGACGATAGCATTTTGAGTATTGAAGTAATCGCGTCGCGTGTACCTAAGTTATTCGTTAATCGTGATTACTGGACTGCTCAGCGATCGCGATCATTAATCGTAGGCATGATTTCGTTTGTCCAACTCTTCGAAGGGTAAAGTAGCGGGGATGATGCATCGTGATCGTGACGTCGTGTATTCCTTCTTAGGAAACTATTGCGGTAACGGTAATTGCGAGGCACGCACAGTAAAATTTTCTGGCGTGCTATCTTCTCGTGGGCGAACAGTAGGTTTAATGCTCGTCGCAACCGGTGTTACCAATGTTTGCTTCCCTCTCTTCCTCTCTCGCACGCGCGTACGCGCACACCCACACACACACACACACACACACCCACACACTTTCCTGTTTGTCTGCCGCAGTTTTTTTTCCTCTCGGCTTCGGTCTCGCGCACCACTTGATAGCGGTTCACCGCAGCCATTTTCTTTTAACAGCTGCTCCTTCCCGTTCCCCCGTTTTATTTATTCGTTCGACCCGACCGCCCACCAGTTCGTCGCTCTACGCCACAGCGTGAGCTTTTATTTTTCCTGTCCCGTACGGCACCGCGCCACGCCGCCGGTTCTCCAGGAGAAGCGTCGTTACTTCCGCTTCCTCGTCGTCCTGGTAATATCCTGGCGTCGCGCGTCGCGCGGAAACGTTCGACGGAATAGAGCGACGCCGACGATCCTTGAGCCGGAACCTCGTCAGAAACCCGGCAGAAACCCGGCAGAAACCCGGCAGAAACCCGGCAGAATATCGGGGTCGAGCTTGCGAACCGCCAGTGAAACTTTTACTAGCGCTTCTCACCTACAGGCTACCTTCGTTTTCTCGCAGACCTCTCTCACTCCATCATCCGACGACAATGTCTTCTTTTGCAGCGAAAGCTCCTCCAATCCCGCTATAAGAAGCTCGAAATACCTACTCCCTCTGCGACCTCGTCATCAAGATTTTTCTAAACAAATTGATTCGAAGTTCGCTAAGTGGTCGAGGAGAGATTCCTCTCGGTCTCTGGACTAGAGCGTGTTCCCGTAAGAATTGCATGACTCTAGAGCTCTCAAATTGGAGCGGGATTGGGTTTTAACCCTTGAAAGTCGAGTGGTGACTCAGAGTCACCTATAAATACAAATAAGAAAGCTGAAATTGAAGGGAGAAGACAGAAATTCAAGACAGATACGCTCAGGTTAACAGGGAGTCGCGTAATCTCGAGAAATTGTGGCTGCTATCTCGATCTAATAAAACTCGGTATCGAGCCGGCTACGCAGAAGTGTGAGTGCACGAAGTTGGCCGATTTGCCGCGTCGTAAACGCGGCTATATCCTCGCCGCAGCCGGCGAACTAATTACGGGATGATGCTAAATTAATTTCCTGCAAGATTCCGTTCGTTGTTCCTGACCTTTGTCGCGAGCTTAAGCCGACCGGGCCGCTTTGTACACCCCTGGGATCGAAGTTCCGCGAAACACTTCTGAAACTCGGCTCCTGTGCGGCCGGGCTCTGTTCCGCGCGTCCCTTTGTGATCGGCCGTTTGTCCAAGTTCAAACGCCGTGGACAGGAACGTCGTCGTCCTCGCTGGATAGACGGATAGCCTGGATAGCTCTGCCTGCAGCGAGCAACGGGGTTCGAACACGTTCGAATGTACACCGAACGCACCGTCGTTAGACTGCTGCACTTGTACGCGTCACTCCGGAAATCTGGGGACAGAAACATCGCACGTAGAAATCGTAAATCGAAAGAATTCAATTCTACGGATTTTTTGTTACAAAAAATTTTTGGAATCCGACGAAATCGTAAAAATTCATCCAAATCCACGAATAGTTACATCGATAACCCCGCCACTGCACTTCTTTCAAAAACTTGTTAACGTTCTCCTAAAAATACTACAAAATTTATACTCTTAAAATGAGAATTTGTGCAAGTATGATAAACACGAAAGGTTTTAAATGATCTATACATTTGATGGGGTACGTAAGTATGTAAATGAATTCGATATGAAAATAGAAATGCGCCGGCGTTATCTCCCGATCGATTGTGAAAAGCAGCTCGTTCCGTTTCCGATGGTTCCAGCAGTTTCGTGTGGCTCGAAGAGGCTCTTGACGAGCACGATGATTTTTTGGACGCAAATCTGTGGAACCGGCTTGAATTTTTATTAACCCGACAAATTTTGTATGAATCGTATGCACGGACTAGGGTAGAAGAGTCGCGGAGAGAGGAAAATGGCGGATGAAAGTCAAATACGGTGACGGATATACGAGGGACTTCAAAAGAATGCAGATAAGCCTGAGCAACCTCTTGGTCCAACTGTTTTCATCATTAGGGAGGGACGAATACGTAAGCGCGGATCTATTTCTGTCGCGGTCGTCGTTGTCTTTGTTGACTTGTTTCCTCGGTATTGAAATACTTTCGCGTATAATATTTTACATATAACAATGTCCAACGACAACAGATTTCATGGATTCCTTGGATCGGGAACGATTAACGAGCAACGCGACGAAGGTCGTCGCAGCAATATCATATCGAATATCAGGGAATATCACGGAACATCGAGGAACCAGACCACGTTCCCAGCTCGTAAAATATCGGGATAGAATTCCCTGATTCTCGGGCGGCAGTTTCTCAATCAAAGGGCCCAGAAAAAATTCCACCGCGAGAGGGAATGTTGTCTCGAGACTCATTTTCGAGAGCGTATCGCACACACCGGGAAGCGAGAATGCGTTCCACGAATTTTTCATAACTCGCGCCGCCGCCGCGCCGCGCCGCGCCGGTCTGGATATCACGAAACGTTCAAGCTCTGATTTCTGTTGGGAATACGGTGGATATCGGAATCGCTCCGATAGTCGTTCCCGATGTAACCTCTCCCGACGACGAAGAGGACGACGAGGACGCTAAACTTTTTCCTCCCTTCCGAGTCTCGCGCTTCCGTTTAACGAAATCTATTTTCGCTAAGTGATCAGCGTAAAACACCGAGTCACGGGCAAACGTAAAATCAGGAATGTAAATGGGAAGCAAGGGAAACCGGGGGAAAGAGTGAGAGAGAGAAAGAGAGAGAGAGGAGCATGCTTTAGCGACGACCAATGCTTCTCGAAGACGATCAGATTTCTCTTTAATAGATTTCTCAGTTCCGCTCGACTCCGTCGCGCCGCTCGAATCGAAGTTATTTCTTCGTAGTTTCTTTCTCGAGCACCGCCGTAAAAACTTGAAGTTAAGATTCCCGTGGAACTCGGCCGTCGGAACTTCGGTACAAGACGCCATTTCTCGCTGTGAATTGTCAGTTTTATTCGATCGGGAGGGACGCGACCCGAGAAACGAGCAAACGAATGCAATCGTTTAGCGGACACCTACTCTTTCTTGGTTTTTCGATCGTTATCCGTGTATTTGCTATTGTCTCCTACGGAGTTTATCGTGTGGTAGACGACCGAAACACTGACTCCCGATGTCAAGCAGAGAAACAGCTGCGTCTGAACATGACTCGCTGTTTCCACTTCCGGAACAAACGTCGATGATCGCGCGGGTTTAGCTGTCCACTGCAGCTAGGACTATTTTCCGACGCGTTCCATGTCGGTTACATTAATAAACTGTTCGGTTACGGTAGAGCGTCGATAGTTGCACGAAACTCTTATACGTTTTCGGACCAACCGTCGAGAATCAACATGTAAAGGAAAGTCGTTGCTCGAGAGAATCGGCTGCCCTCTCGAGCGAGCGGAAGTCTTTATTTGTCGCCGCGACGACGGTGAAATTCGCTAGAAAAGAAAGACGGGTCAGGCTGCTGTCCGACGAAGACGCCATTTATCTTTCGGTGTGGATCCACACGCCGAAATGAACACTGCGGAAAGGATACTCTTTTTCCGTTTTTTTTTCTTCTTTCTTCCACTTTTTTTCTAACTGGGAGAACGAAACGTGACATTTTGCGACGGCACTTCCGTCAACCATTGTTGCGACTATGCGCGTGCGATGTATATACGTACACGTATGTATACATACATGTATGTAGAACTCGTGCGTCGGCTTCTATCGCGTCGAGGAATTTCATCGGACCGAGTTAGAGCTTCTTCCTCTTGCTTTTCCGCGTCTTTTTTTCCTCCTCCAGGGAAATTGAATCGACGCTCTTTGGGAATATCGCACTCTATCGGTTACATATGATATCATAAGTCGCGAGGCAACTCCTGTTAATCTCCGTCCCTGAAAAATTCGCACAGCTGCTCGATTTTCATCATAATTTCGACGTGGACGCATTACTTTGAATGCGTTACGTGTTCGCGGAACCATTCGTTCGTCCCTGAATGGAAATATTGATTCAGTTTTATCTTGCAGTTTTAATCTTTTGTTTTATTTCAGCGCAGTCTATGTACCTATGTATTTCTTTCCCACTCTTGTTTGCTTTTCTTTATTCTCTACTTAATCCTATGCAGTGTTTGTTCTATTCTTTTGCACTTCTCTATATTTACATTTTCCCTCTCCTTCTCCCTCTCCCTCTCCCTCTCCCTCCCCATCTCTCCCCATCTCTCCCCCTCTTTCCCCCTCACGTATGTTTTCCTTTCTTTTGTCATATCCAATGTTCATTCTACTCTTTTGTACTTCTTCGTACATTGTAGGTATATTCTCTGTGTATTTATACATCGGACTCTTGTATTTCTTGCTTCCTTCTTTACTCCATCTTGTCTAGCCTGTTTATCTTGTTTTTTTGTACATGCTGCTGTAGTCTCAGCATCTTTGTTAATCGTTTCTTTTTGTATAAAAGGGATGCTGTTGCGTGAATCAATTTTATTCCGAAACAAGTAATATTTTTATCTCACAAATATTTTTAATTCTCTGAACGAAAGTATCCCTTTAAGGTCCGGAAACAAGTTTAAAACAGACACAGAGTTCAGCCTAAAGAAGTGCGGTACGGAAAGAAAAGTTTCGAAAGATGTCAGGGAAAGTTCAAAAACTGTGAATTAGAGGGGCACGCCAGGCAGCGAACAGAAAACGGAGAAAAGAATTCCATTGACTGGCCGTGATGCGAGAGGAGCGATTCACGGCGACACGTAGAGAAATCTGGGAAGGATTCGAGTGACCGCGGAACGTCCAGGACATCCTTATCTAGCGTGGGATTTCCGCGGAAGCGTGCATTCGATTAAACGGAGAGTTTCACGCGCCATTGGCCCGGCTCCCGTTCGAGAAACATCCTAGAGGCAACGGGAGCCCCGGCGGCCAACAAAAATAGCCAGCTTTTACGTACCGTGCCGGCACCGGTGTACACCGTTCCTACTGAAAATGCCCAGAGGGACATCCTTTCGAGCTGTTGATTTCCACTGGAAATGTAAATTTCCCCCGGTATATTAAAGTCCACCAGAGCCGAACGTAACGCGGAAAATTTTCCGCGTTCGGCGTTCCCTTCGGCGGGATTTCTGCCGGGAATACCCGGGGCCCACGTTCGCAACGGCCAATATTGACGCAACAGCACGCGTATCCTTCTTCGTCTTCTTGCGCGTTCCGTCCTGGGACAACGAAGGGAGGACTGAAACAACAGGACACGACACTATCCGCCTCTCGCGACTGTGTAAATCCGGTCGAAGATCACCGAGCCACGTATCCCTCTCTCTCACTCTCACTCTCACTCTCACTCTCTCTCTCTCTCTCTCTCTCTCTCTCTCTCTCTCTCTCTCTCTCTCTTCTTGTCTCTGCTCTCCCCTCTACTCGTTCGGCCGCCCCGGTTTATTGGACGCTCTAGGTAAACCCGTACAATTGATCGGAAGAGAGGGACGATCGAACGTGCACGGTCGAGGGTGTGCTTGATTACTGTGCTCGGCGAGGCTGTTCAATCAACCACCGACCAAATCCGCTCCCGACAGAAGCGTCGGACCTGTCTTCTTCGAGAACCAGCAACCAGCGTTATACGCTTCCTCGCGATCTCCGTGAATTCAAACGAGATCAAAAACATCCTTAATCTTCGCGAAACCGTTCTTTCTTTAACATCGTCTATTCATAAAGGTTCTATTATAATACGTGAAGTGGATCGGTGTCAACCCTTAACGCGTTCGCTATCGAGCGTATTTTATTGGTTTTGCCTCCAGCGCCGCGCCGGAAGGAAAATCGACTTCGTCGTTCGTTTATAGTATTTTTAAAAAATTAGATTTTCTATTAAAATTATGTCAGATTTTTATTGAAATCCCAGCAGAAATTAACTTTAAAAATTTGTTTACCTTTTAGGATCTAATGATTGACACGCGTGTGCTGGCACGCTAACAACGACACCGCGTAGAAGTATGCGATAAAATAGTTTCACGTGCAAACTATGGTTCCGTCTATGAGCGCTATACGACGCGATCGAAACAAATTTTGACCTTGAGAAAAATTTCTTTCAGCCTGTATAGCTTTAGTGAGACGAGGGACTGGGAAAAGAGGAAAATCAATTTTGGAGCGATCGGTATCGGAAAATCGCCTGGAGACTGTGTTAATATAATTTCGCATAAATCCGCGCGGAGTTTTCGCGTGACCCGGGGCCATCGACGAGCGCACACTCAGCAGAGAATCCTCGAGCGCCTCTTCTATCGCGAACCAAGAGAGCCAATCGGAGCGGGCGAAGCTTCGGTCGCGTTCTGTTCGGAGACCAACCGAGAGAAAGAAGAAAGACCGTGGAGCCGAAGATCGTAACGGACACTTTGGCAAATTTCCTTAGCTCTCCGAGCGAGTGTTCGGTCCGGCAGTTTCTTTGAGGTCCTCCATTCGACATTTCGACCGCCGTTACCGCCGTTACCGCCGTAATGGCACAATTTATTCCAACTTCCGGCGCGGTGGGAAGGACGAGGGCGAGAACGACGACGAGAAGGAAGCTCGAGAAGAAAAAGACTCGGGGAAGAATGGGTGTGCGAAAAGAATGGAAAATAAAAGAAAAACATCGGAACGCTATCTAGGATTTGGCGAAGGGCTCCGCCCGGCCAGGAAAAGTTGCCGGTCTCGCGACGATGGCGACCCTTTGGCCTCGAAGTGGAATTCGATATCGCGGCCGGCCGGCCGGCCGACTTGAAAGACCAAACCAGCCATCGCGGTTAACGATACCGTCCAGAATACTGGGAAAAGCGCGAAAGTGGAACGAACGGGGCTGAAGCAGTCGGAAGCAGCCCGAGGAAGAAGTTTCGCCCCTTGTGTAAGGCGACGTTCGCCTTGAATTCAATAAAAGCTTGAAACGTATTTAGCTCGAGTCGGGCTAAATACATCGCCGCCTCCAAGTTCCGCTTCGCTTTTCATTCGACGAATAAATTTCGGGGTCGACGGATCTACGAGTCCCGACGGGCTGAATTCGTCGCCGCCTAGCACGACGAAATTCCCCTGAAAGAAAGACGAGTCGGCACGGCGTCTGGTGGATACGAGTACTTTGCGACGGATTACGAAAAATTAACGCGTTCACTGACACGTTGCACAGTGGGGGAAATTCGCCTCGGAAAGCTGGTCAAAAGCCGGAATTTTTATTCTGTCCAAAATAAACGACACGTTTTTTCTCGCGTTCGTCAACGTAAACTTTTTTCAAATCGTTTGGAGAAATTTTGCAAACTTTATCTCTTCACGCTGGAAAGTTTTTACATGCAAATAAAGTAATTTCTTCTCGTAAACCGCAGCATTCGGTAACACCTAATTAACACGTGAAAGTACACCGTTCTCGCGATGAAGAAAAATGTCGAGAAACCGATATGTTGAAAGAGTGATTTCTTCGGAAAACCAAGAAGAACATTTTCCTAATAATTCTACTGTAATTCTTTCGGCAGATGTTTAAGATGTTGAGCCGTAAGAAGCGTAACTACTTCCTAAAATATTCTAAATGCAAAGAGGCTACGAAAGTTGCATGGGACGAGGAGAATTTCGACCGAGACAAATTTCATTTTCTACACTGTCGATGTAAGAGATAAGTTTAAGTTTAGTTTTTAGATGGACCCGTAAACGTTCGTGTCTGCGCATGGTTTCCGTCGAGACTTCGTTTGCATTCGTTAAGAGACACGGTTTCGAATAGAAGAAGGTCGACAGCCCGGTCGTTATTGTTTTGCGAAAAACAAGCTCCAACGGAGATGCTAATCTCGCTTAATCCCGGCAGCCTTCTCGAACGCGGTAAACTCCCGGCTCGATTGTGTTAGAACGAAGATAAAGACAGGGCGTTAGCGCCTGAAACGATAAGAGCCTCAAACGACACAGATACGTTTCCCCTGTCAGCCGAGACTGTGCGCCGTGATAACGTAACAAGTCTCAATCGTCTTATCGATCGAGAAGTATCTGCGGAACGATCCCGTACGCGTTCACTTTCTCTTCCGCTCAGCCCTTTCACAGGAAGTAGCATAGAAATACATAGAAATAGCACTAAAAGCGATTAAAATGTTGTAGCTTAGAAAAATGGAAAGACTCTGTTTGTGCAATCTTTAAAAATTTCTGGTTTCGTCGGGTGAAATTTAACCCTAGTCATGTTTGTCGCAAATAGAAAGAATTCAAAAATATCTATGCGTTGTTTACAGCTTTTTAACCTTTCAATCGATAAATTCATAGGATAAAAGGTTCTTTCTACAAATTGATGTAACCGCGAGTGCACGCAGGCGATTGAAATGAACTACATCGCATAACGCAGAAGAGTATAAATAATATTAAAGCGGAATGAAAGGTACAAAGCATGGTAATCTGCTTCCCGACTACGATAATTAGTAAAATAAATGTGTTTTCGCGAGCTTCTGTTGAAATTCCCGATTTTCAGCGGTGCATCTTCGCGTCGCGTCGTTACCGGACGCGGTCTGATATTTGTCTCGTCCTACGAAAACAATGCGAAGAATCTCTGTGGTATTTATGAAAATTTATACATCCGATAGGTATTTCATTAATTTCGCGCAAGGTTTCATTGGACAGAAGCTTCCCGTATCTCGTGAACGCCTGAACGTTCGCACCGCCGCGCCAGCCAGAATTTAATTACACGAAGTTAAATTACAATAATGACTGCCATTGCTTTGTAACTCGTCCGGTAATACCACGGACAGTGAGTAATCGAGACCTTCAACGTTGACCGCAAGTAGATAACGATTTATTTTGACACGAGGCGGTAATAAAGGATCTGGACCGTAGAACGCGATAGCTATTAACCTCGACGCGTAGCTTAACACCTTCCAAATTAATTTTCAACTTCGCCTCGCTTACACCAACCGTTCAAAAAAAAGAAATCTCGTTGCAAGACATATCGCTTTCAAAACAATTCATAAAAATTCAAATTGAATTTTTAAAAAATGAACACACAGAAAATGCCGTTCCGTTATGATCCATCGACCACCTCGATTACAATAATTCTAAAAAAAAACCGTCTTCTCCCAATTTCCAGCGATTTTCACCAACCGGTCGGATCCCTTAATCCTTCCAGCAACGATTTCAAGACCGTCCTGTGCAACTTTCCATCGCCGGTCTCCGTTCGATTAGCAATTCCCTACGGGCGATCGATCGGTCGGCGCGGCGCATTATACGTATTATAATCCGGAAGATAAAATATCAGCTCGCAGCCAGCGAGCGTACAGGTTCCGTTTGCTCGTCGGGAAAGTCCTCCCCTGGTTCCCCACGACACGAAGGCCCCCTGGTATCTCGGCTCCGAACTTCCCGACAGCCTCCCTTAAAACCCGAATTGTTCTCTCGAAAGGTAATTGATCTGGATTTTCCCCCGAACTTTTAATAGTATTTTCTATTTCACCCGGAGAGAGAGAAAGAGTTTCGAAGAGAACACGATCCCGTATCTCGCGATCGCGCTAGGTAGGGAGCCCGAGCCCCGCGTCTCCACGCCGCGCGAAATTCCGTCTATCGACTCCGGGATTTCGGGGATGACTGGGATGAACGAAGGTTGACCCCTTCGATCCCACACTCCCCCTGTTCACCCCCGATCTCCTCTTCCGGTTCCCCGGAAACGCGAAAACTCGTCGAGATTGCCGCGGGAAACCGGGAATTTCGATTACTGGCTGCGTGCACGTACGCTTCCGGCGCGGCGCGTCTGTCTCCGGCACGAAGAAATCAATCCCGAACGACGTCGAACCGATCGGATCAGTTTCGCTGAAATTTCGGATCGTAGCTCTGGTGTGTCTCGTAAAAGAACCTCCAATAAAAGTGTCACGTCGGAGACGACGCGACGCCCCCCGCCTCGTCGCGTCCTGCCACGCTGAGAGCTGATGCTCGATACCGCGCCGTTCCGGAAGTTTCGGCTCGTTTATGCCGAGGATTTCACCGATCGTAAACCGTTTCCCGAGGCAAACGGACGGCGAGTGATTTTTGTCGATTCAGCGCGCCGTTACGCTGAATTTATAACGCATCTCGGTTTCTGTTACCGTATTTGTTTCAACGTCTTTCATCCTCTCGTTGCAAGGACGATCCCAAAGCGACATCGCTAGACTGGGGATTTTACACGTGTACGATAAAAATGGGTAGGTCTAACTTATGACAGTAAAAATATTCACCAGATCTTAATGAAACGTTGGGAGGACGTAGTTTCTGCAAAAATATTTAATACATATTTTTTGTTAGCAGTCGTCGTTCGTGTCGTAAACGATCTGTTGCAATCGAGTTAGAGAATTTGTGTGTATTTTGCACAAAGATGCGCGTTCTATCGATAACTGTTCCGAAAACCGGAACCTATATTAGAACTGTTTGCGATCCCTGGTTCAGGGGAGCGTAAGGTAGTCCTCCGGTGGCGAATATAGGAGCCATCACCGCTCTAACAGCAACAGACGAGTCTCGGCGCGTGAAAGTTTTGCTGAAACTCTGACGATGGGCTCGCGTCAGCGACGCTGTTGCACTCGGCGAACTTGTTTGTAGAAGTCTCTCGGCCACGGAGCCGTCTACGCTTTCGATTCGCGTTTCTCTCTCTCTCTCTCTCTCTCTCTCTCTCTCCTCCGATATCTGTATTAAAGCCCGGAGCTGTTACAGCCGTAGGATAACTTCGGAACAATCTTAAAAGTGGCGTTCGACCGGCACGAGTCAGCGTCGCGGTCCCGCTGCGACCGAAAATCAGCTAGGAAGTTGCCGCGACAGAATCCAAATGAACTTCCGGCCTGGAACAAACTCTCTCACCCCTAGTCGGCTCGAGTCTTTCACAGTCCATTGAAATCGGGAGAAGTGGGTGCAACGACTACCTATTTTCGTTTGTACCTATTTCGTGAAAAATCTAGAGCATTTCCCAAGTTTACATCGAGACAGCTTTATTTACGTCTGACTAAAAGCAAAAATTGTAATGGAGTTATAGTTTTTGGCAAAATATTGCAGTGTCGGTGAATCGAGGTAGCAAATACGAGTACATTTCAGTAGCTTATACGCAGATCCGAGCTAAAATCCTTCTTTGTCGAAATTTTTCCATTTCAAACCGCTCCGTACCTGTCGGATTGTCCGAGACTTTGCCTGTACCGAACTGTGAAAGGATTTCCGGAAACCTTTGTCCGGAAGCTGCCTTCGTTTCGCTGTTACGAACTTTCTTTCGGACTCTTCTTCGGACGTGCCTGTGTAGGACACTCGTTACACGGCATTAGCAGGCATTAAAAACGAAAAAACACAGCAAGCGGACGAACTAACGCAAAGGCTCTACGTCGACAATAGTCCGCAATTACGCTGTCTGGATTTCTATCGTGGCCGACGGTAACTCGTTAACGAAGAAAATTTGACACGCGCCACCGTAACGACTCGAACTTCTTATTCCGCTAATTGCGACTTCAAGGGAAACTCTCTCTCTCTCTCTCTCTCTCTGTGTGTGTGTGTGTGTCGTTCCCTTGCCTCCTCAATCTGTTCTAGCTCAAGGCTTTTGGGCGCCGATACGTTCGTCGAATCAGATACCGATATTTTATCCGAAATTGGCAAAAATTATACGCTTTCTTCGATTCACCTCTAGAGTCGCCAGATTAACCCTCTGCAGTCGAAACTAATATTTTATCGTGAAAATTAAACATTACTTCCTCCCTAGAAGAGTCTCAACTACGACGCTATTCCCTCTCGCGTAACCATTTCCTCTGATTTTGAGTCAATTCCCCTGATCTGGTCACTGCGTGTGTGTTAACGTTATAAACAATAAATAATGTTGAGACAATTATTTGTCATTGCTTTGTCACGACAATTTCCCTCAAGCTCAAACGTTTCCTGAAGCGCTCCGGCGGAACAGGTGTTTAATTGTACACGGTTCTCGTCTCGCGAAATGATGCGACGCGACGTCCGGTCCCTCCATTCTCTTTCACTCGCTCTCGTCCCGGTAACCTCAGACACTGTTCTACCACCGCGTTTTTATCGTTTGAATGCCCGGCCGGGGACAAGGCGGCGAACACGCGGCTGAATAAGCATCTTCTTTCCGCGTTTCGAGGCTTTTGTATCCCTTTCTTTCATTTCCTCTCCGCGAAGCGGTGCGGCGTGCGGGTACGACGACGGATGGGTACGGACGGGTAAAAAGCGCGTGTAATTGCACCGGTGGAGGGTCGGGAGACAAGGGACACCGCGCAAGAACCCGTGGCCACGATCGAAATTCCGGCTGTCCCGACGATAAGTCGGCCGGAAACGTTTCAGTTATTGCATTCCTGGCTCGCAAAATAAATTGTCGACTGGCGAAATCCCGGGTAATTAACTCTGTGTCCGTCCTACGCGACCGTCCACAACTCTCGCGATTGTTTACCGACTAACACCTGCCCCGGCAAAAATCCAATTGCGCTCCGGACCACCGCCTTTCCGCGTTTCTGCCTTCCCGCTTGCCACTCTCGAGAAACCCAGTATACAATGTATATTAAAGAATTATTTAAAAAAAGAAAACACTTTTTATCTTCCTGTTTTTTTATATTTTTGGTAATTATTCGGAAGAGGAGGGTCCCCAACGTTATCATTGACCTTGAAATATGTTGTCACGCAAATTATTTTTACTCGATACAAATAAATAAATAATCATGCGGTAGGATATGTGTTAGCGGTGACAATTAACGTTTGAAATGTCAACGAAGAGGAATAATTCTGCTGTCTTCCTACATTCTAGGCTTCGCATTTTCCAAGTTTCCAACGACCAATTTTCTAATTGTTCAAAGCAAGACGCACGACCGAGTCATTAGGCTTTACCGCAGACCGACTTATTTGATGTCGCAAATTCGCATACTTGTAATTACCAAAAGATATTTTGCTAAATCGTGTTACACACGCGCGAATTGAAGAAAACGCGGAAAATTACTTTAGTAAGTTTGTATACGGTCCAAAGTCCTGCGAAGCGCTTGCGAATGACGCTGTGTAATTAAATTTATAATACAAGCCACTCTTGTGCAACACGCATTCGTGCAACGCAAACTCACCGAGCGGTACGATTAAAGAATTAGAGAAACCATTTGTATAATGGCGCCCTTTCATTGAAAAAAGCCGGAAAATTCAAGAAAGATTCTCGAGAAAATGAAAAAAAGTGGAGCGGCAAAAATAACTGACTCTTTCAAGAAAAGTCCGGCGAAGAAACCGAGATTTCTCGGAGAAGCCGAGAAAGAAGTTCGGTATTTTACGACAAAAGAGCCAGAAAAAGAGCAATTCTTATATTTATGTTAAATCATTTGCTCGGCGTTACCGCGCAAATCTTTCTGGCAATTGCGAAAGCGTTTGTAGATCTTTTAGTTAGCTTGCGAGACTCAAATATGTTTTTAGCAATTAGAAGATAACTGTACTTAATTTTCATGAGCGTCCGTCTCGAAGAGAACAAAATCTTGTCTTCGTAAATTTATCGTTCATTCGTGAACAATTAAAACATATTACAGTCTTGAATTATTTTCTTGACACTCGCATCGTGTTGCAGATAACTAAACTTCTTGCACATATAAACTACAATCAGGGTTGAGAAATTTTCAGTTGAAAACGAATTGAATGGAAACACGATAAAACTGTTTAGGACATATTTTTAGCCTTTGCTTGGCACAGCTACACCGAACACAACTTGTTGCTTCGAATGCTCGTGAAAAGTTTGTTTATAAACAGAAACAAAGTTGACACCCGTGACATTGGTGATGTCCAGTGCGTTAATGCCCCAAACTTTACAACAAGGTCTGACCGATCTTCAACGAACTCAGCCGTTAACAACAGCGCTGTGTGTCGTATCGTAGTGTTCGAGAAATGAAAGATAGCAGACGCGCGCTATCATTTTGTCGAGGAATATAGTTCGTGTCTCGGCGCGTTTCGCAGCTCGACGAGGAGCCTCGAGGAGGTCCGCGAAGGCGTGAAACGAGTGGCACCGTCCAATTTGCGAGCGGCAAGAGTTCCGTGTTTGCGGTCGGCCGTGGCGGACGCGTCCGGGGCTGTGTCGTGTCGTGTCGTGTCGTGTCGTGTCGTGTCGTGTCTTTGCCGGTTTCCGGTTTCCAGTTTCCAGTTTCCAGTTTCCGGTTGGCCAATAGGACGTCGACCTGGATTCTTGTGTCTCTCGTTGGCTTTGTAGCCCGTAGCTCGCTATACAAGTCGGTCACGATAGAAACTCATCAAGAGACGGCCGCGCGGGCTGGGCCCGGCCAGTTTTCCGCGAGTTCTGATAGATTCCACCGTACCCCACGAACTCGTAAGCAACCGGAAACTGGAAATCCTGCTGCGGCCCGGAAATAGTCCGTTCCGCCGGCAGTGAATCGATGCCCTTAACCGCCAACGGGCTTTGACCTGCTCCAATTCCGTTGACAGTTACACCGCGCGATCGCTACTACAAAACGCTTCGGGATTCCCTTCTTCATCCGAGCACACGTCGCCACAGCGTTCGAGACAATGCTAAAAAGTCCAATTTTCGAAATATCGAGTCTACAAAAATGTTTTTCGTCAAACATTAGCGATAATGTGTTAATACGAGCAATGCTGCCTGATAAACGCTACAAAGATTTTTTTTAAATATTAACAATACCTCCTAATTTTTCAATAACCAGACCAATTTATCGAACAATACCGGGTCGGTATTTACACGATAATAAATTGATCGATCGATTTTTGTCCTCTTTATAAAAATATCAAAAGCTCTCGGGTCGAGAGTGGATTAATATATTGCAGGACTTTTGATCCCGCAAAGTGCAATACAACGCATACCGAACATTCCAATTACCAAATATTCAGATTTAATGTTGTCTTTCGACGCGTTGCGAATGGCGCTCGCAATAACACGAGTATAAATATGGTTGCGCCGTTACAAGCCGTACGAAGCACAGTTTCACGAGTTGATGACGATCAAAATGGATCAGGCTAATAAACAAACGGTACAGCACACGATAAACAGCCTGTAGCTGTACGTAACAATGGAATAACAGAGTCGCGCGATTAATATTCAGTACTTCGATCGAGTGTTTACGTACAGTGATATTTGACATTTTACAGTAACACGGGGCGAAAGATACGAACGATTCTATACTCTATTCTATTATCCGAAGTATAATTCCAGAAGCTCCTAACATATCGAAAGAACCGGAATCATGCGAAGTAGTATGCACGTGTGCGACAATTAGACTGCGGATCTTTATGCAAAATAAAAATTGTCTGCATCTATTTCAAGAAATATTGTAGAAACTCGATCGGATGTTATTTCTTTCCTCAACGATGTTAATAGAGGAGAAATCGTATATCGACATCTTCAATTTTGAAAATTTCTCCACGATTTTGAATTTTATCTTCTCAATTTTGCTATAAATGCATTGTTGCGAATTCGACGAATTGCCTAGTAACGTTGTAGAAAGGAGAAGGCGGTGTGGAAGCGGCCCGCTCCGGGTAATTTGAATCGTGGAAGGAATTTAGGGACTCGCGCAGGACCCGTGAGGAAAACGAGAGCACTGTTAGATTTAGTCAGAGAATTTATTCCCGACCGTCGTCGGTTTAACAATCACCGTTAAGGTTCGTCAGCTAAACGGAGATTTATCGCGAAACGTGGTACAAGAACTGAGACAAAAGGTACGCGGAAGCGCTAATACGTGATACGTGGTATCTATCGAAGACATTCGTAACGACTGATTTTGCAAAGGCAATTCTTCTCGCGGTGAGAAGACGTAAGAGTAGGGAACGGATGACGATGCGCGACACCTCGCGAGATCTGATCCCCGAAATCAATTATCGATCGGATGGGTAGAACAGAGATGGCGTGGCCAGTGGCAAACGTAACCCGCCTAGAGTGAACTTGTCGAGGCACGTAGATGGTCATCCACTCATCCGTCGAAATTCTTTGAGAATCCGAAACATGCATAAAGATCCGCAGTCTAGCGATAACGATAAGTCAATCTACAGTTTTACCGGCAATGGGGAAGATCAAAGTGTGTAGGCGTATCGATCGTCCGATTGCATACCGGTTCGTACTACTTCCTTTTGCAACGTAAACGCTGGTAATATCAGGACGCTGCGTACCATCTGACTATACGCCAGCGTTATTCCGCTCCCGCGAACATATTTCAGAATCCTGGTACTTTTCCTGGCCGTGTACCGAGGTCCCGTTACATGCCTGGCTATTATATATACAGCAGGTTCATACTACTTATTTTGACCGTGTACGGAGGTTATATTCCACTTATCTGACCATACAGCAAGTTATTCCACTTGTCTGACCATGTACCGGGATTATACACCCTTGTCTGACCAAAGCGTGACCCATTTCCCTTACCTAACCGCGTATCGATCTGCTCCTCCTGCCAACGAGCTATCACCCGCAACATATTTATCGTTCCTTCTCCTACAAAACAACAAACCGGACGCGAAACAAAATAGAAATATACGGCTACGTTGTTCCCGGTGAAACGCAGCCACCGGCCGTTTAATATTTTAACGATGATAGCGCCGATGAAATGTTTGGGAACAGGAAAAACTGGCATTCGTTTTTCCCGGATTCGTACTTCTTCCCGCGCGTCTGCACGATACCAAATTTGGGTTATTTATGCCCAGAGCGAAAGAAATAAGGGTACAGGCTAATTTTCGACGTGGCTGAACATGAA
This sequence comes from Lasioglossum figueresi, assembly GCA_028455805.1. NCBI lineage: Eukaryota > Metazoa > Arthropoda > Insecta > Hymenoptera > Halictidae > Lasioglossum > Lasioglossum figueresi. Next base: position 16,902,105 of record CM052189.1, read on the forward strand.
CATTTTTTATCAGTCCAAATGACGCGTCCCGATGTTTTCTGATATATTTCTGCTCGAACTTTTCGCCTCGAGTCTGACTCGATGTTACAGTGCTAAATGTTGATGCTTTAAACATTTCACGTTCAATATTAAAATAGATACCTCGATAGGTGTTCCAGAATTCTTTCAGATTTCTTGAAAGCCTAGAGTGGTAAAAAAATAATGGTCGACATATACGCGGTGCAAAGAACACGTAACGGTCCCCGGTGAAACGATAGAAAATTAGCGAATCTTCGATACGCGGCCAGAAGATCTCGTTCGGGTAATAAACGAGAAAAAACTGGATAGAGCCATTCTCTCTCGGGTTTTTCATGCGCTTTGCGCAGATTGTCGGTGGAAACGTCTCGTCGACGGGCCCGTGCTAGATAAAACCGACCGCATTGTAAACAGATAACATTTTACAACGCCACTCCGGCTTCGAATTCGCACTTCACGGTTATTGCGCGTTCCGAACACACAGTAAAACAAACAGTTCCGCAGCGAATTCCGCTCCTAATATCGCGAGCCTGGATCGATCGATCAGCCCCTGCAGGGCCGTCTTCTGCGACAGGTATCTTGGTAACTCCGGAAAAATTGGGGATTTGCAGAAAACCAATGAAATTCATCTTGAAGAGATAATAACGCCTAAAGTAACTAGAATTTCTTTGTCCGAGGCAACTTTTTAAATTAAAAATCTGAAGACTAATTTAAACGGTTCGTATGAATAAAAATATTTGTAGAAATTGACAGCAACTTTGTGTCCTGGTGTACGAAAGAAATTGCAAAATTGTGGAACATAAAAATTCCGCACGAGCAGTACAACGACGTACGTCCGAATCACTGACACGTTTTATTTTCTATCGCGCTGTTTGCGGAGTTTTTTGAAAAATCTCTTTAAAATTTGAATATCTCGTTGGTCGGCGTCGCGACGCATGCACGGCACGCGAAACGTACGAAAATGAGAAGCGAAGTTCGAATGCGGGAGCATCTTCTCCGTGGGCATGTATAAAAGATGCCTCGGAGAAACTCGGCGCGGGCAGACAACAATGCTGCTTTGTTACAATAAGGCCGCGAGTATTAAGTCTCCGTCGGAAGCACACGTACACCGTAGAAATAGGTAAATACCTTTGTGTGTCGTTCGCGCAAAGACACCTTTAACCTCCAATCCTATCGGGGTTCCTTTGTCACAGGACTTTGCTCTTATCGACTGGTCTTATGTGAACTTCGAATAGAATCTGCACGCATTCCCGGGCGTTCTGAGCGTTCCGACAACGGTATTATCGGCGAAATTCTAACTATGCGCAGACGTCGGCGACGAGGAACATTTAACCAAAGATATCTCGCTCGATTTTTCGAGAGGCTGTTCTGGTTCTCGAGGCTATTTTTGCAAAAAATTTTCCGGAATTTTGTTCGGCGCGCCGCGTACACGAGAATTTCGTAACAAGTTACTCGATTTAAGTCTCGATCAATTCTTCAACGAAAGTCTCTTGGCACGTTCAACGATTGATCGATAAAACCGAACAGCGAGGCCGTCCGCGGAGTTTAAAATTTGTAATAATGATTTCGCCGAGGCTGCTCTATTATCCGACGATATCGAGGAAGTAGCGCTTCCTGTTTTGATCCATTCGATACGTTTACCGTCGTCCCGGCCTCTTGGCCGAGCGATAAACTGTAAACAACTTTCAGTCAATCTCCGCGGAGCGGGGCCCTTCGGACGAAGAAAAAGCAATTTTCCTTAAAGTTCGAAGCGTTTTCGCCGGGTACAGAGTAGTCGTCTCGATGCTAGCCCGGGCTATATATGGGAACTACTCGAAACTTCCCGAACTTCGGGCAAACAATTTTTAAAAGAGCCTCGACAAATAAGATTCCCTCATCGTTCTAATTTCAGCCGCGAGCGGCCTGCGACTCGTCGGGGTTCCTTCTCGAGGACAGTTCTCACTTGAATCGACAGCATTCGGTATTCTACTTATTAAAGTATCCGAATAAATTCGTCGTTGTCATTTTTAAATGGTAGAGCGGTTACCAACTAACGGTAACTAGTTTTAATAGTTGGTGCTACGTTTAACTTTGAAGTTCGCCACAAAAGCCTGGCTGCGCCTATAGTATTTCGAACATTTGAAACGGAACGTTGAGCTTTTGTGGCTAACTGTACGCCGTTTTCATTTGCCTTCTTGCACTTTCGGATACTAGAATATTTCGCGTGAACCAAGAGGATCGATATAGTGATTTCAGAACCACGGTCATCGTGTTCCCGGAATAATGCGTTCCATTTGGAAATCAGATTGCACTCGAACAGATTAAATATCACGCCCTTGCCCGACTGGAACATCCCAGCTATTTTAGCGTTAGATATTTTATCGTTATTTGATTCAATTTAGATTGTCGACACAGGTTATTATCGGGATGTCGAAACGAAATTTGAGATTGCCGAGCGTTTCCATTTTGGTGCGAAACTAATGGAACGTAATCAACACTTGCGACATTAGCTGTGCGTAATGTCCTCGCTTAGAACCCGACGATAAATCCAGAGCAACAATTTCCAGTGAAACTGGCAGGACCTCCAACGAACTCGTTAACGCGTTAGACTGCTTTTAAATGATACTTCTTCCACCTAGTTTCAAGCGAGCACCGTTTTTTCGAACAACTGGATACTTATTGTAAAACGAGGTCGCGCATAATCTTCTACCGGTACTCGTCCATCAAAGTATGAAGGGTACTACCAAAAACAATCGCGTAGACTTTGAAAATCTCTCTTGTTTTTTATTTTTAGACAATCGAATGAGCTTGGGAAACGAAAGCGTTACAGAACATTGAACTCGTCTCGGGATATGCCACATAAAATAAAAATAATTCTGTGCGAAACTTCAAATGGGACACCTTGAGTATCTTTCTGATTTCCCCTAAAGATATTCTAGAAAGTTCTCTGTCCTCGAATATCCAGGATCGGAACGAAGAGAGAAATTAAAAGAACCGGAAACCGTTTCGATCGACGCGAAAGGGCCGAGGTCTTGTCATCGAATCGATCATGAGGGTGGTCGTTCGAGGATGGTGGTCGATTCGATCGAATTATACGAACACAGGGCCGTATACGGTTGGACGGATTCCGTGGCGTACCGGTTGCGAGAATCGACTTCTCGCGACTGATCCGGGCCAATCGGGACCCGGGTAGCGAAATCCAATTCATCGCGGGCCGCTGGATTTACTTAAACGATACCGAAGGAGGGATTAATCTAATCCGGCTGATTGGTTATGAGACTTATCGCTCAAACTCGGCGTTCTATTACGCAACACCGTGCCCGATTTGCATATCCGCAGCCCACGATACGACGCGCACACGCCGCCCGCCGTGTTCTCCGTCAAATATTAAGCCGGGTTGCTTTGTTGGCTTCTACCAGCCACCCTCGAACCCCGCCCCGGTTAAGCGAGACACTCGCTGTGTTATTTACGGTCGGCTACCACGACTTCGAACGCGATCCTGCAGCAACTCCGAAAAGCGTTAGCAGGCTTTCCGATTTTCGTAAAGTTGCCGGTATTTACCAGCCAATATGTTGTTTAATTTCATTAATCCTCTTGTAGTTGTCGAAGTTGTCGAAGCCGACTATGCAACTAACCTCCATGTTTTGTAATTTCATTCAATGACGCGTTCCATTCCTCCTTGCGCGCGAACGAGTTGAAAATAGAACTGCAATCTTTTTTAATTGTTTGGATTTTTCCACTGTTTTAAACGAAACTCGTCTGTCTGAAAAATGCATGAATTTCTTTTGTTAACTTCTACCAGCCACCCTCGAACCCCGCCCCGGTTGAGCGAGACACTCGCTGTGTTATTTACGGTCGGTTACCACGGCTTCCAATGCGAACGTACCGCAACTCCAAAAGGTATATATGTACGTAGCTTCAAATAATTCCCTTTCATTTTGGAACTCAATTTCAAATGGAAGATACCGACGCTCCTCCGGACAATTTAAACCGAAACGCGTACTAAAGGTTCGTGCATGAAACTTTCGGGGTAAAATATTAAATTAGGCAGCCTTTGTGTGCATCGGGTATACAATAAAAACGAGACGGAAGGATGAGTACAATGCGAGCTGCACAATGATACTAGAAGTAACATTGTGATTAATACGAATGATATATGAATAGTTGTGCACTACGTCCGGCCCATGTTCGCGCAGACTGCTTCGTATTCAATTGTTTCGCAGTGTTAATTATTCATGAAACAATTCGAGCCCGATCGTTACGATTAGCATTTTTCGATCACGCGTATCCGACATGATTACATATCGGAGAAAAAACATTAACAACCGCAGTATTTTTCACCGAGGAGTAGATCTCGCTGAGCGTTCATTATAATCGGCAACATCGATTCGATGTGATATGCAAAATAATAATTGTTTACATCGACATATGCACGAGTAATTATTGGCGGTTTATAGGTTGACTAATCGATGATACGAACAACGCGCGTAATCAAGAAACGGTGTGGCGTGGCGCGGCGCGGCGCGGCGGAGAGAAGACGGTATGGCATTTATTATCCGTCTGCTTTTCTTGGCAGGCGTCGTCGTGTAGTATAATAATAGAAGCACCAGGAGGCAAAAGAACGTTCCGGAGCTGCGCTTTGTAATCTCTCTCGGAAGTAATCGTGACGGGCAACATTGACGATAATAAATAAGCATCGGCAACAAGCATTTACGCTCCGCCTTTGGAGGAGAGAACAGGCGCGGCCAACATCTTGCTTCGGAGGAAAATTCCCTGGGAACACACACTCGCAGGCGATTTCATTCCAGGGACTTGAACGCGATCGTGCTTCCGCCAAGTCGAAAACGTGATTCCCGACACGGGAGAAAATGAGAGACCTCGCGGAAACGCTCGGGATTTTATGAAAACCTTCAAACGAAATCTCTGGACGATTCTGGAAGATGTATCTCCGACTATGATATCGACAGGACAGCCGATTCTTCCTCGTTTAATCTCTCGTACATCCGTTTTCCTACCAACCTGTGATTACAACAATTAGAATAATTTAACAGATGTCTAGCGTAACGGTGTATGTTACGTTTGGTTAAACTTCGTCTGAAAATCCAAGTTTCGATCTCGTCAAAATCTACAGGATTATATTTAAAAAAGTGAAAAATTTCTGGTTTCCTCGCGTCTCTACAATCAATTTTTACCGTGCTCTGTTCTAATCCGAAGCATTGGAATGAAATTGCAAAGCGAGGCGTCGCGACGATGCACTGTAAGTGGCCGAACTTCGTCGCCGAGAATAAGTTAGTCTGGGGAAAAAGTCGAGGTAAAGTTGTTTCGACTTTGTCCGCGGAACACGAGTTTCCAGACCACTGGTTGCAGGAGTCCGGCGCGGCGGCTCAAAGGGTTCGCGTTTCCCCCTGAAACGATGCTGCAGGTCAGAGAGGCAGCGGACAGATGGTTAATTCGCGGACGATACAGCGCATCAACATTTTCCCCGTTTAATCTCAATAAAAGTATATCGAACGCGGCCTCTGGGAAAAAGGGAAAGAGGACGCGGGGCTTTGGTCGGCCTCCGAGCGGTCGGCGACCACTTTTCCACGGGAATTCTATTACACGCGAATCCGGCCCGTATTCCTTTCACGGATGAGAATCCCGAACCCGTTCCCCTATCCCGAGCCGAGGCAGCCATCGAAAAGTGGGTCTTCCAACACGCTGGGACAATCTTATCGCGGTGGCGAAGAAAGAACGAAGACACCTACGAGCCTCTGAATGCGGGAGTTGTGTCCAATCCTTGGGAAGGTCATCGCCTACGACGAGTATATTTTTCTGCTGTCAAAGCGAATTCACCGACTAAAAAGAAAAAAAGAAAAAAGAATCGAGAAGTAGCGGGAAGAGAAAAATGGACCGAGTCATTGGACCTCGAGTCTTTCATCTCCAGGAAATGGATTGGACCGACGATTGCGTCGCTTCTATAAACAATGCCGGAAACATCCGGCAGGATCCGATCCAGTCTGCTCGTAAATTGTTTCAAATGGAAGCTTCCTTTCCGCCTGAACAGGCAGAAAATTATCTCCAAATAATTGTTCCAGCTCGTTGTTCGGAGAACCGTTCACGTTCGTTTCCGCGGCCGCAAATATTGGCTGAACTTACTCTCGGATTTAATTCCGAAATCCGCGCGGGGGCATAAAGAATTATTGAGTAAGTTACCAACGAACGATAGGTTTACGGAAACGACATTAATGTTTTTAATTTACGATAATTGAGATTGATTCTGTCATTCTTTAGGTATATCTTGTAAAAAGAAGGGCTAACGATGCGGATAGTTTGATTTCACAACGAAAAACTGTTTACGAACATTCTTTGGACGTATATAAAATTATTTTGGACGCAAAATCGCATGGCAGTCAAGGTGTTGGACATCCATTGTTCCGTGAAATCACTTGATCAAATTGTCTTGTCAGGGATTCAATCTAGAGATCACTGTTCGAGCAAGTAGAATGGTACCGTAATTAAACACACTAACACAGCGAGACCGGTGAAACAAATATAATCTTAGAGCGTCTAGCTAATTAAGTGCAGCAGTGCCAAGCTGAGCAAGTGAAATAGGACGGCAACTAACCAGGCAGGAACTCGTGCGCGTTGGATAAGTAGAATAGAATCGTGCTCGGACGATTAAGTAGAACCAGTCGGTATTTAGCGTGACGGTGACGAATATGACGTCCGAAGTTATAATTTAGGGTGCTCCTGGTCAGACAATATAGAAAAACCATTTTTAAACTTCCACAAAAATTCTAATCGATAAAAACCAATTTTCATATTCGATCCTGTAGACTAGATTTATTTATCTTACCGTTTAACACAGCTAACGATGTGTATGTCGATTTTCTTTTTACAGAATCGCCACGGAGTCTTTGAACAGCGGATCGTAGAATTTAAAAAAATGATTAACCAATTGCTGGTAATAACGTGTCGATATTGCGGTACCTTCGGTTGAATAAATACGAAGAATAGCGTTGATACGTTTGGGAAAGAGAGGATGTGGGAGACATTCGAGCAGCGATGAAGCATGCTAGGGGATTCGAGATGTTTGAGACACTTTTCCCGGGCGTTCTTATCTTGGCTTTAAAAATAGGACCGATCCGGAAGGGTCTTGATAGAGGGGGCAAGACCTCGTCGTTCTTGTTGGTTCAGACGTCGGACGAGACGTCGTGGATTCTTCCATCGTGAAAGGGAAATAGGGTGTGAACGAATTCTCAGTGAAATGGGACGTCGGTGCGGGAACCCGGCGCTCTTTGGGCTTCGCAGCGGGGTGAAGTTAATTCAACGCGATGGTGTAAATTCCGTCGAGTGCTTCCTCCCTCTCCTTACCACCACCGGAAGGAGAATGTACTCCAACCGGAGGGAATCGTGGCTGAGCCCGAGACAGGCCCGATTTTAATTGACACCGGGGTTAACAGAAAATTACGATGAGCAAGATCCGCCAAGGATTTTCGCTCTCCCACGAAATTCTTCGCATACCTTCGCCTTTACCTTCTCTTTGTTTCCCGAAGGCACTGTTGCACCGCTTGTCTTCGAAACCGAGTCGAACGTGACAGCAAGACTTCCGGTTCCATCGGATACGCACGAAAATTCCGCAGTTTATTATTAATTTTTTCAACAAAACTTTGTGGTCCACCAAGTATACAGCCATGTACCAAAAGTACTGATTTTCCCTGTTATTTTTATTCGGATCCATTAACCACGCAATACATTCTGAAACGTGTTTACATTCGACACATGTCTTTCGTAAACACTTCTAAAAGATCCACAACAAAGATGGCAGCGAATAAGTAAGAATGGAATTAATAAAACGAGCATGAACAAAATTTCAGAAAATTTTGTTCACGCGGTACTTCGCCTCTGAATAGGAGGAGAGCCTTTATTTTCCGCTGACCCGAAACACGGATGCGAATGGACCGAACGCGAACGTATCTTCAAAGTATGAAAAGCAACCTGAACGCATCCTTTGACGTAACGAATTTCGATTGAGTGTGTTGTCCGACAAACAATTTTCAAAGATTCCCGGCTGGGCCGTCGTGAACCGCGAAATAAATTAGACTCGAGACCCGGGCGGTTTAATTACTTATGGCTGCCCGTTGATTAGCTGTTTACCTCGTCAACAAGCACTCATTATATCGCGGAGGATCGCGATCCATCAGCGCAATTTCAATATCGTCTTATTAAGATTATTAAAAGTAAAAAATTTTCATTTTGCACGAAAATCCACAATCTATTTATGGCAATTCACGTTTGAAAAATCGTCTATTTAAAAGATTAACAAATCGATATTTTGCTCGAAGCGCTTCGATTAGGCCCGTAAAGTTCTCTGTACTAATTTATTGGCAGTAATGCTGCTACGCAAAACCGGCGTAGATATTGTGCCGCAGATTTTCATGGGTCGGAGAGGAGAGAGAGAGAGAGGGGGTAGGGGAGGCAGGGCGGATTTGTATTTTGTCGATAATCCGTAACACGAAGAACGACGCAACGTGTCGCGGTTGAAATTAATTTATTCATAAAACGCGCCGGGCATCGATATCGCCATTGATCTCGCAATCCTCGCGCGTGTGCTTTTTTGCCACGGAATACAAGAAATTCTGATCACGTTCGAGTATTTGGAGAAACGTACGAAAATGTATTGATCCCACGGATTTCGGATGAAAGAGCATGTCAACCGACCACCAACCCGGGATACTCGAAATATTACCGACGTTTCTGGTAATCGATGGACCCGCATTTATTAAACAGCTTCCTTTCGCTTTTACCAATGGTACGCGCCGCTGTCGATTGGATAATATTTTATCTTTATTGGTTTATCGGCCCGCTAAAAGCTATGCAAATGCGGACGACGAGTTTCAGTGGAACCACCGAGATTTGTGGATACTTTGCCCTGTGATTATCGCACTTTTTCATCGACATTAATCCGTCAAAAATTTATAGAATAATCGAAAAAATATTCGAAAAATCGCACGCACCGATACATATATACACTAAATTGCTGTTCAGAATGCGTACCGACGAGGATAAAACCATAACTCCGACGTGGCAAGGTGAACAAGCAGATAGAGGTTCTCGAGAAGACGGACATTCGACGAGGAATCCAGAGGCGCGCGAAGACAGAACAAGCTTCGCGATTGAACGGGGTTCGGTCGTTTTGTTCACCGGCAACCGGTTCTCGGATTATATCTATTGTGTATCCGACAGTATACATGCGCATGCATCGCAGCGCCGCGCCGCGCCGCGGCACGTATTCGGCCAAAGCCCCCTGTGTACCGGACGTGTATGCACTGTAGACGGGCAAATATTACCGGTGCCGCATCCGCCAAGGTATTCCCGCTATGCGATTTTTCTTCCGCGAACGATCGCCGCGGGCTGAACGGCGAACTCGCTCGGAAGCTTGCGGCTGAGGCGATACGTGATCCAGTTCGGCCGGAAAACCAGGCTGGAACCGCGAGCTGCCGAAGCAATTATTCTAACGAGATATCGCCGTGGTGACGAGGAAACGACGGCTAACAGCGAACGAGACAGCTCCCACACCTCGGAGCTCGTCCGAGTCGGTTGCAGTCTTCGAGGCGTTTTACAGAGAAAATTCCTGTCGTTGCTCGTTTGCCGCGGTTTTCGCAATCGATCCGCCTCACACTTTTCCAGACAATGCTACAAAGTCCAATTTCCGAAGTGCGAAATCTAAAGAAATTTTTAGTATAGAGTAATAGGATAGGAAGGAATCGGTTATGTACACCCAGTAACGAGCTCCTCGAAACCAAACAACTTTTGTCTGAAACATTTCTTCCTATCTCAAAGAATGTGCAAGTTATTCGGATGGCTTGCCTTGTATCTTAGGTGACACCAGCGTCCACACACACACCATTTTGACCAGTATCGCTACATTGCTCTCCTCGGGATTTTACAATTCTTAGAACGCACGCTCCTCTTCCTCTTTTTCCGCCTTTCCACCTCGCGCCGCTAAAAACTTAATACCGGTAGTACACAATTTTTACTAAATAGTATAATATAAATAAACACGAGCTATTTGCTAAATTTTTATACGGTTAATATGATTTTTACGAGTTACGATCGGTACTACGGTTCACGCGAAGGTAGGATGAGTGACGAAGTTTTTCGAATGTTTGTTAGCGCAGCCGTGTCGCGGCTGAAGGCACCGGATAGATTGATGGCGGTAAACATGCCAATTTGAGCGCACCACGTGCTCGGTTAGCTCTATGTCAGCAGGAATTAGCCAGGACGATGGATCTGCTGGAACATCCAGGTCCGAATTAGATTCAGGAATATCTGGGTCACTTTGTAGATTACATTCATACCTGTTCCGGATAAAATGGAGACCGGAGAGCTATGATACACCCACCACCTTCCACCCTGATATCCAGCGGATAGATCCCACGAGGTACACAACACTCGCTGAAGAGTAAATCTAATAACCAGACCGCGTAAATTTCTGTCAACCTGTGCACAGCGCAGAGTTTCAAAAGAGAAAGAAATGTTTGTCCCTTCGTCAATACTTTTAGCAAATCAACGATAAAACGAAATTTCGGTGAATTCTGTCCGGCTTCTTTAAAAGTATAATCATATTTGATGTATCTATAATAAGAATCGCGTTGAGAGTACCGCGAGACACGCGTTCAAGGTACTCCTCTTATTAGGCTTCGTACAAGGCGTGTTCTTTCGTCGCAATAACAATTTTATTATATATATTATATATTCTTTAACACTAAACCTACCGAGCATTAAATGCCATCAAAACGTTTTACCTTACAAAAGTGACAAGGCTCTATTTATTTAGATTTTGCGCAATGTTTGTTCTACCATCTTTGCTAATTTCTCTCTGCTACAAAAACACAAAATCTCTCTACAGACAATAACACTGCAATTAGATAACAATCCTGCGCTCTGAAGCAAGATTTGCAAACGTCGTTATCGCGCAAGAAACTTTGAAAAATCGGTAGCGCGGAGGCAGACTGAAACTGATATTTCGAAACCTAAATGTTGATGCGCAGCAGCGCATTTCAACCTGTACGAGAGTCTCGAGACGCGGCAAGCGTGTAGAACCTAATGAAGATTATTCGAAATTCATGAAGGAAGGGCCACGAATGAATTCGTATGAGTAATACTTGCGGGATCAAATGTGCGAGTCGCGTCGCGGTAATTCGTCTGACGGTTCGCGACGTCGCGTCGGCAGAAATTCATTTCCCGTTTCGCGAACAGAGGTCTCGAAATATGGGGGAGGGGCGGGGAGGGGAGGGGACGAATTGGATGATGCAGGAGAATCGCGGATCGCGCGGATCACGATACCTCGGTGCGAGCACGAGACACGGTTAACGGGGTCCGTTAGGCGAACGTGGTAATATCTGTCGCCGGAGACGGATCCACCTCGGTCGGAATTAACGAACGTGTTTCCTCCGGCGAGTTAAATAAACGAATGGACGGTTTGGCGCGTGGGATTCGCAAGAAAACGACGGGAAATACTCGGCAACGACGAGACGGAAAAGTGGAACGCGTTCGGGATCGAAACACCGGAGCCAGAAGCGAATCGGATCGCGATATTCATCGATGCGGCATCGGCAAAAATCCTGAACGAGCTCCGGCTTTTTGAAAATTCGTACACACATACACGCATACATACACAAAGAGAGAAATGGGAGAGGGAAGAGATAGAGAGAGAGAGAGAGAGAGAGAGAGAGAGAGAGAGAGAGAGAGAGGATGAGGGAGAGCTCGGGTGGCTGGATAGGAGCGCGCGAGCGGAAACCGTAAACGAATATCGATTTCCGGCGCAACCGATGCCGAAGGTGTAAGAAATTCGAGCTAGCAGTTATAAACGTCCTGCCCGCGGCGAGAGGATTTTTCGCGTGGCATTGTTGCCGCGGCGTGTACACCTAACTCGCTTGGAACGAGCCTGGAAATCGGTTTGATCCGTGATTCATGCGAAGCAAATTCGACGCAATTCTGAGGTAAGCTCCCGTGTACGCCAACCGAAAGCGAAGTGGAAATCCACGGTGACCAATGCCCGTCGGAATTAGAATCTATCGCATCACCCATCTACCCAGAAATAGCTGCCATCTACGTGGAACATCTTGAGGATTCTCATAGGAAACCCCATTAAAATCATCACTTTTCAATTATATTTGAAAAGGTTATTTGATACGCGAAAGTCTCAACTCCCGGAATCAGAATCGTTGTTTGTCCCCATCGTTTCCGATCGGGATAAGATGGTAGCAATTCCCCTCGACTTTGTTCTTGGATTAATTGATGTCGCAAGTTAAAGAGTAACCGGCTCGGTTGGTTCCTTGGAAAGTAATTCGACGCGTGTCTGGGTTCGAATAAACGGTAATTTTGTGCAAACTTATCCGGCCAAGTTGAATAAGTTACGTGGCTGATTAATTTCCGGCAGAGTCGCTGCTAATACAGACCAAACGGTATTTAAATTCGTCGGAAGTTTAGTTCGAGCCCCCGAGCTGCGGACGTGAATTAATTGGGAACAGAAATAAATTACTGAAGTGTGAAACGCTGAGTATACACGGGGTATGGGAAGCTCTCGCGGTAGTCGACGAGAACAATCATTCCCCGGGTGGAACGACTGCTAATTGACATCGCGCCGAAGAAACCGGTGTAACGAGATCTTGAGCGACTCCAATTACATCGATCGTCTCTCGATATCAATGTACGTCGATTGCTCTTTACTCTCGTTTCGAGAGATACTAATTAGAAGATACTCGATTGTGTTTGAGGTAGGTCGAGCGGGGTTATCGATGCTGATCGACAAATTTTGTTGTCCACCCGCTCGGAGGATATCGACGAGTCGGTAACGATTTGTATTACAATCTCGTGATAAAGTTAGCGAGTCGAACGCAAACGCGAAAGACGAGGTAGCTAGATTATCGCCGCGGTATTATGCAAATCCCGAGCGTACATGGGATATCGATGACATCTAAGGTACTCTTCGGCTCAACTCAAACAATCAAATATTGGCTTGCTGGGCAGCACACGATTGTAGGTGGAACACCGCTGATACAGTTCAAATAGTCTGAGCTACACGGAACGGCTAATCGATCCTCCTAATTCTAGCACGCTATCGCGGTCCATAAGCAATCGGTTAGCAAAAGAAACACACCGATCGACTTCGTTACTCTTGTACCATCGTAGATAAAACGGATGTACAATTTGCAACAGATTTTTAACGCGTTAACGGTTAGAAAAAGCAAGTTCCGATACTGTTATCATCGATATGCTGGATGTAATTTGGAGGAAACTCGTTGGATCGCGTGTATTACTATTTCCGGTAGCCCCTAAGCACTCTCCCCGAGGGCGTAACATCGTTCGCTCTAAAGTCTAAACTCGGATACAGATATTAAGGATTCAATTCGCGTCCGGTATCAAAGCAGCAGGATCCGTATATTAAACGGAGTATTAAAGTAACGTTTAACCTGTGGATATTAGGAGGAACACATTTCACTGTGTTGATCGCAGAACTCTGTTAAATTTACTTTTTCGATATTCGATTGGCGTCATAAGCTGACGTGGACTCTGTCAATTGTCACCCTGAAAAAACCAATCAGTTTTTACTCGAACGAACTAGCGCGTTCCAATGAAATCGATAGTTCGAACGTGTTACAGCGATGCAGGCAAATACAATGATGTCTTCGCATCGATAACAGAGACGAATACGTTTGTCCTTTACGAAGTAAACAGCAGAGAAGTCGAACGCCGGTGCAAGGAAGCGTTCAATCATTTCTAGACGCTCAGAACATTTTCCAACAACATTTACCATCGTCCTCCTCCACGGTCGCAATATTAAAAGTACCCCAAGCGTTAATAATTTTTCATAATTGACACGTACCGGTGAACAACTCGGTACTTTATGTTTCTCAAACAAAAGAATACCATCCGTTGCTTTATTAAACCTGTGCAGTCGAAAAGATCTAACCAGTTGAATACAACATCGACGCGCAGGAGGCTCAAAATGCACTCTGCCAACTTGAAATGGTTCTTTGGTTCCCGCGGAAGTTTCTACACTTCGGAGGACCTTACTGTATTTCTTTAGCAACATACGTCACATCTCATTTTTAATCTACAGAAATGCTTTCTACCGCGAGCAGTACAATGGCAAAAGTTCCTCGGTCGAGAGCAAGGAGCAGAAATAAAATTCTCGTCTTTCTGGGTGATCCGAAAAGAAATCTGGAAAATGTTCGGAAAGGAGAGGGTGTAGAAGGAAGAACCGGCTTGGGGTAGAATGGCGAAAGCCGTGAGATAAGTGCTTAAAGAAATCCTGCCGGTAACAAGTGGCGGAGGGGAGGGGGTGTAATGGCAGTCGCAGCTGCAGCTGCCACAATGTATTACACGAGGGACCGTGATACCGGAAATACCGGGAAAGCTAATACCGACAAATGGCGGATGTCCGGGCGCCATTTGTCCGTGTGTGGTCGTGGCGTCCGCCACCGGAAGCGACGTCGGACGAAGGAAAACATCCCCGGCGACGGTAATTCTTCAATTACGGGCACCGCAGACAGTGTCGTCCGATCGTTTCCTATGCAGAGGCTTGCTCGCGGCCCGATGCGCAGCCGTATCGATTTCAGATTCCAATTTAATGCTGTCGCGGTATCCGAGCCACGATCTTCCAATACCAATTTCGTGTTATCGTCGACGGCTTCCGTCTTGACGGGGACACGTGGCCTCCGGACTCTTAGGACCACCGTGCCTCGCAATCGCGCCGTTTTCAATGGAACCTCTGAAAAGGTATTCAGACCGTCCTCTTCCAGATTCCTTCCTCGCCTCTTCTTCTCCTTCTTCTTCTTCTTCTTTCTCTTTTTCTTCTTCTTCTTCTTCTTCTTCCTCTTCTTAATACTCTCCCTCTTCCACGACCTCTTCTTCGCTCCGCGAGTACGATAAGAATCGTCGCTCCAAGTAATTAGCCGGTAGTCGATCGCGAGGGATTGAAGGATCGGAGCACGGGCACATGTGTCGACCTGCAGCTTAATCAGCCGGGAACTTCCCGAGTGACGTATCGCCCGTACTGGCTCAGAATATCCGAGTGCATCGGTGCCAGCGGCACAGGTGGACAAAATTATAAGACACCGTGGACATTACTGAGAAATCGAATTTGCAATACGTCGTAAACTGCGTCGCATGTAACGTGAAGCGTTTCATTTTAAACTAATGTCTTCGTCGAACAAACATAATATATTTTTATTTTTACATTTTTTATTGCCTCGATCATGTGGCAAGCTTTTATAGAAGTTTGACGTAGATCGATGATGTAGCCGAAACAAGCAGCAGCGGGGAACGTATTAGCGGGTGCTTAAACAGCGTGTAAAGCGCGGAGAATGATTGGAGGATGGCGGAACCTAACAGATATTGTTAAAAGAAAATCAATGTGTGCGAACACGAGTGCTCGTAGAAGCGACGGGAACAGATACGCGAGACCTGTTTACGAGTGATTCCCAACCGGTAATCGCGTCGTTTCTTCCGTGTTCCAGTTCCGCCGCGCAAAATCGTGATCCACGATGACTCCGGGGTCGTACGGGACAAGATGGTGGGCCCGTACAAGGAGGGCGACACTCTGCGGGTATACTGCGACGTGTACGGCGGTGAGTACCATGTAATATTACATTTCCCGTGTTTCCGTTTCCGTAGTCTGGCCGCGAGCGCTTCCGGAACACCCGTCGCCCCGAAGCAATTCCAAAAACCAGTAGAGCTTTCCTGGATCGTCGAAGACTCGCTTACGGTGAACGGTATCGCTCTAATTGTTATATCTGCCGCTTCTCCGTTCGACCATATTCTCGTTTGCAATCCGTAGTCTTGTTACACGCCGTTTTGACTGTACATTTTATGCATTTACCAGGAAAATCGGAAGGTAAAGTTAAACGCGGTAGAAAGATTATGAATAATTTAAAACTGCAATTTTCGCCGTCTTAGACGTTCGCAGCTTGTTGTAACTTCTACCGATTTCGATGAAATTTTCAGAATGTACACGATTGATCCTTTACCGATGAAACGCAAGACGTCGCTCTGCTAACCAAACAGTCGATACGGCTCGTTAACACTTTGTCAGCATTAGGCAACTTTTGGTCGAACGACTGAGTCGACGGACCAAAGTCGTCCGTGTAACCGCAAGGTCAACCAAATTGAAACGACGCCTGATCGTTGTTTAACCAAAAGCAGCCCGTTCGTCGATTTTGGTTGGACGATTGAGTCGATTAACCTCAAGTTTGGATTGTGTCATCGTTGTCCGCCATTTTCTGGTTCAATCATGACCGAGTGCAGCGCATAAAAAGATATTAAATCGTAAATTGCTCGTAATGACTTTTTCTTTGATAATTGCAAACCGTCAATAATGTTGAACGATCAGAAGTTTCAACGTGGTTGACTGTGGTTACACGGACGACGTTGGTCGATCGACCGAGTCGCTCGACTAAAAGTTGCCTAATGCAAACAGGGTTTTAACGATCGCGTGGGAAAAAAGGAAATATTGGTGTTCCATCGGTCACATGTTCCTACGGTCGGGCGTACACGAAGCAACGGTACGATTAAGTATTATCTTATCCGGCTATCGCCAGCCACATATCCGGTTTCGTTAGATCAGAGCCTCCGAACTACGCATAGCGCGACGGTGAAATCCGTCCATTCGAAATTTCCCTGTCGCGGGAATACTTACATGTTCCATCAATCCGCGCAATATTATTCATCCGCCGAAGCCTTTCGTTCCTCGCGTCGAAAAACGGGTCAGGGGGATCGGTGAAAAATCGAAAGAATTAATGTTCCGCGTTCCTGTGCTGAAAGAGAATTTAACGAGTGCGCGGTCGACGAGGGAAAGGGGGTGAGAGAAGAGGAAAAAAGAAGTTTCAATGAAAAAAAAGAAGAGAGAAACACAGTGAATCCGCTCGAGCACCGGATTCCGTGGACTCGACGTCGAGCTTTCGATTTTTTCCGGCGGATTCTCGTGTTCGGGACGATGGTTTTCTTGCTCCCCGGGGCGGACCCGTTCTCTCAGAGTTGAAATCAGAGGTGCGATTGATGCATTTCCGCAGGTAAGCCAGCCCCGATGGTGTCCTGGCACCACAACGACACGCTCGTCAGCAACAAAACCATGACCTTGCGGGAGGGCGTCAGGCGTAGCGAGCTCGTTATCAAAAATTTAGGACGGGACGACGTCCGCACCGTGCTCGCCTGCAACGCAATCAACAACGACATGTCCGACCCGCTCACTGCGTCCGTTCGCGTCGACATACATGGTAAGTACACGGAAAACTGTTGCTCCGTCTTCTCTCTGCGTTCGTCGTGCCCTCTCTTCGCATCCACAGCTCTGATTTTCCAGAATTGTTTACCGTATACTGCACCGTGTACTCGTACGTATAAGAAATATCTGTGGTTGCGTCAGGCCAGATATTTCAAACGAAAGTTATATTATAGTATACAGAGGAGGGTAGTTGACGATTGCCTTCGTTTGACATTGCAATAATCTTGAAAAGCTCTATAGAGATCACGATACAAATTTTCTGTGGAAAACCTATATTTTCGATTACGTGTTCTCGAAGGTGACATCGACCGATGTCGATAGTTTCGTTGCCGACGTAGCAGCGAAATTCCACGTCACAGAATCGAAAGTCTGAAGCCTGAAAACATTACCGAGAACTTTGTTCAACCGATACTGCACGGCTCATCGAATTTTCGATGGGCTCGGTCGACTTTCGTAGCAAAATGGCTCTCGGCGCAGCCTCTTCGGGCCGCGACGAGGAGCGAAGCATCGCCGATCAAGTTTCCTCGTAATCTGGCCACTATGTTGCACCGTCGCCCACCCGTAACAGGATATCGCGTTTTTCTCATTAGCAATTCCAGGAAAATATTGTCGTTAAATTTGATCGGCCGGGTTTTATGTGCCCCTTGGCTAGCGAGAGATACGCCCCCGGCCGAGCCGTGGCCCTTTAATGCGCATTTCGAAGTCGTAATCGGATGATATCGATCCTGCCGCGATGGCTCCACTTCGAATTATTCATCCTTGTTACCGAGTTTTCGCCGAGTTCGACCGACGCGCGACGCCGCGCTACTTTCTTCGAAAAACAATGAATCTTCGAGCCTCTGGCGAACACCGAACATATTCCATCCCATTCTCGTCTTACGTACCAACTTCGTTCGCTTCTTATTTAAACAAAAATACGCAAGCATAAAATTAGTTGTATCTTATCGTGATTAAAAATATAAAAATTCGGTAACGAGCTGTTGTCGAAACCGTTGCTCTCGATTTGTCAGAATTTCTATACAGTTCGTCGTAGTTAAAAGAAAAATAAGAAGGATCAAGAGTAAAAATGTGGCCCCGGTGCTCAGCCATGCTTTTCTAGTTTGACGTTCGAAGCGTCAACATTGGGCCGGTGATGAAAGAATTAGTTTCGAGTGGATGCTCGAGCTCGCAGCGGGTTCGGGGCTTTTTACGTGCGCGGTTTGATTCGATTTCGGGCAGAACGTGGGGCCGGCATCTAGCGGAACGTGGCGCGCGTTTTTCCGTCCGCAACGGTCGGCGTAAATCTCGACGGCGCCGTAAATGCCAGCTCGCAGCCGTCCCGGAAGTTGGCCGTGACTCGAAAGATGTCAAGCACTCTCCGCGCAACGTCCACCGGTGACACCTGTCCCCACTCGACGCACCGGGACCTGGTCAGCTCATCTCGAGTGGCTTCCTGGCGGAATTCTAAATAATTTACCCCTGCGCGTAATTCCCAGAAGTGGCGGGACGAGGAGAAGAAGGAAGGGAGGGGGACGAACCAGCAGGACGTCGGCTGTATTGTCACGACGCGACTTAATACGACCGGATGTCCCCGTCCCGTCGGGACGTCGTTCGCGACGTTTTCACCGCGACCCCGCCACCCTTCCCAACGGTTTTTTACGAATCTTCTGTTCGTATCCATCGGTTCTCCGTGGGGAGAGCATGTTGGCAGAATAATAACCTCGCCCGAAATTGGTCTTCGCTCCCCAATTTCTGTTTGCTACGGCGACGAACGTACCGCACACCCTCCGACTTCTCCTCCCGTGACTCTGACTTTATTCCCTCTCGGATAAAGCTATGTTTGTTCTTTCCTTATGGACGATAGATGTATATATCAATTGCGGCTTGCTACGGTGATAGATCAGCTGCTATTCGACGTTCTAGCAGGGGTTCAAGGTTTCTTCGGACTGGTATGTTTCTTTTACGATCAGAAGCAGATCGCTTGACCGATCAGGCCGCGTTGCGTTGGGCTTCCGAGATGAAGCGAGCGGACATTTTCTGTTTGTTGCGCGCGAAGCAAATAAGTTCAGGAGTTCTTATAACGGTAAACTATGAAATTGTATCGTGTTCAATAATTTCACCGTGTATAATAAATTTTTAAATCATTTTTCGAATCATCCTGCGCTTCGAGCTTCGAAATAGAGCTCGATTTTACTCGGGTTATTCGTAATGTAACTTAAAACCTGAATCCGGATCCAAATATCCGAAATCGGATTTCTTGATGGCAAGAGCCTCGGTCCTAATTTTCGGATCCAGATCTCATTCCGGATTTCGAGTTATAACGGAGTACGCCGAATACCCGGATGTCCGAATAATGAGAGTTGCGGTTGAAAAATATTTTAGTCGAGACTAAAGGACAGTCGAATATACATTACGTAGAGCGAGATCAAAGATTGTCTATTTGCTAGGATTGTTCGAGTTCTATGGTGCTTCGGAATCGAAGAGTATTTTGAAAGAGGATGCCCCCGTTTACGTTCCCCAGGAGAAATAGCTCGCTGTAGCGGGCGGTAGATTCGTGTTTCTGGGCCAGGACGACCGTAAAAGATTACCTGCTCCGCTTCCATCATCCGAAAACTCGGAAATTGCTCGCGAGACGTTCAAATTCCAGTCATACATTTTCTTATCGGCGATTCGAAAGCATCGCGCGATGCGAGGCAACGCGCGTCATCCGAAACGCCGAAACAAAGGTGGTAAACCATCTTTCTAAAAAATCATTTTTCGTTGTTTCAAAGCGATTTTTCAAAGTTTGTTAAAACGCGCTTACGATCCGAGTGTAACAAAAGAAAATACTGGCAAGTTGAAACTTCTTTTGAGTTAGTAAAATGAATTACTTTGTCTTCGGTTCAGTTAAAACCCGTATAAGACGTTTCCTATACGGATTTTAACCGAAGGTCGTGTTGCTACAGACTTAAGGCCAAGAATGGAAAATCGTTATCGGCCGAAACAAACCGTCTCTCTTTCCACATCGCGCTAAACAACTCGATCGATCGATCAAATTCGTCCCTAGAATTAACCGCCATAATCGTGTGCTCGACGTTCGAACTCTATATTCCGGAGGTAATTTCCAACCGTAAACGACGCGGCCATAATTCCCAGACAGAGGGACGGTCGAGCAGCGGGTAGAGCATAAAGATTTCGATCACGGTCGTATTTCTAATATCTATCATCGGCCCGGCCCGTTCACCGTGAAAGCACCATAACAAGAAATAACAGGTACGAGTATACACGTCAAACCGGAATCAAGATGAACGATAAGATCTGGTGGATAGAGGACCTCCGTGGATTCCCCTGGGAGTTCCCCTGTCCGCCTACGAGATCGAGACCATTTTCCAGTCGCGACGCGTAAAGGAAACACGTCGGGACAGAGGTTGTCACGTGACCGGGCCATTAAATGGTAAGTAACGTCCATGGGGGTTTTCACCGACCCTCTCCTCCGTAGAAGGAAATTCGATTATCTCTATATAGTGATTTAAAATATTCCCAGATGACGTCCGTATATCTTGAAACTGTTATTCTTTCCACTCGACCGATCCCGCGCGGTCCGTTTGGAAACAAAGCGCGAACTTATATACCGTTTATAACTCCATATCGTTCGAGCTGATGGTTAAGGGATGCGATATCGCCTGATGGGGGGATCATGCTCGATGATGAGATTCGAGGGGTTGATACCGTTACACGCGTATTTTTGGACCGGATAGGGGATGATCGCGGCGACTCGAAAAGAGGGTGCTATCGCGATCCTCTCTTTTTAGATTTAGGTCCCTAGCGACGCAACGGTATGGCATATTTAACCCTGGCTGCTCTTTTATTAGAATACTTCCGGTAATCCTTCCTGTTAAGATCGAAGCATCTTCGGCATCATTTGTGAAACGCATCGATTAAGATTGAAATATGCGACTGATATTTCAATCGAAGAAGTTACAAAATTGTTTAATTTGTATTCCGATACCGATACTTGAAACACAAAGAAACGAACGTTAACCGAAGAGTGAAGTTAAATATAAAATTCGAGTAGACACGTCGGAGCCGTTTGTTCTGAATATCAATCGGATTTTTCCGTTGTTCGAAGGCCGGGATTGGAATCAAAGTCGATGTAAACTTCGTTGCCCAGCGAGTGGAAACTTCATCTCTGTCGGTCGGCAGGATATTTTGTTCCGACCTCGGAACGGCCAGCTAGAGAAATGACCATTGGCTTTTCTATTATCCCGATAAACATCTCGCGGTGATGGCTTGTCAATAACGGAATGCTATCGCGAAGACGTACATGCGAGAGAGCCGAGTTCGCGTGCTAGCTAGCGGCCCGCCTATGTATTTATTGTATCGATATCCGTATCAGGAATCAATCTGTGTACCAGCCCCGTTCAACGTGGCAAATACGTGCTTCTTCGCAAACAATTGATTTTGTCGCTTTATTCTATCGGGGAACATATTTTTACGGAACGAAACGTGTTCGTTGTTTTCTGCGTGCAGAAAAACAATTGAACAACCTTACTCGGGATATCTCTAAAAAGAAAAACTAAACAATCTAACTAGCACGAAGCTCCTGCGAAATACACTACTGTTCATAGAAAAATCATTGGTTTAAAAAATCTAGAAGATAAAAAAATTCATTTTTATTCTCATTATACGGATCAGACTCGTTCGCTGCCCAACAATAGCGTACGCGGTGCGCCTAAGGAAGTTTTCACTTAAAAAATGTTCGAGCAGCAACAGATGCGACACCGGGGCTTCGCGTCGTGATCTCGCGTCGTGATCTCGCGTCGTGATCTCGCATCGAGATTCGCGAAATTCCTGCGAGCTTAATGAATTCCCCCGCATCGTAAAGATGGCGGTTACACCGTAGGAAGATGTAATGTACGCGAACGAGCAAGTCCCGTAGAGGACTCGTCCTCTCGACCGAGTTAATAAAGCCGACGACATACATCCCCGGTGTTCTTCCTTTTACTATCCGAAAGGACGATCCATCCTGGAATTATCTTACAGCGCGGATAACGGCGAAAGAGCCACACTAAAATTCCAAAGGATGAAAAAACTGACCATTCGTTTGAACGAGCCCGCTTAAGCGTCTTCGCGGAGGGCTAGTTTATCGCATTCACTCATAAAAACTTTTACCGTGAGGGAGGGGGAGGGGGGAGGGGGCTTAATCTTGTCCTCGCGAGAACCGGGCCGTTAGATCGGTCCGGCCACGTGCCCTGTTCCTGATAAGCCGAAATTTATCCCGCATAACGGGGGCAAAAAAATCAAATTCTTCGGGCTCCGATAAGAAGACGACGCGCGCAGGCCACATCCCTCCGTGGAACGTGCCGGCGTTCGTTAGGTCGTTGGATTAAAAGTCGCTGGTAACGCGCGCGTTATTGTCAGCTCGTGTCGTATGTCTCCGCGTCATCTTGCCCGCGATACACGAGCCATCACCGTAAAATTAATGAATCGCCCCAGCTTTTGTCATTCCTGTCTGTCCTCTAATTGCCCCCGCGAAATTGTCCCCGTGCCTCTGTTTTTCCACGACTAACCAAACGGTTCGTTTTGCACATTCCAAACAATCGTAACACGAAGTAATGCTGCGTATCGAATGATCTACACGCTTTATGTCCTTCCGATATACAAATAGAAATAATATACAGTGCGGGCGGCGATAGGTGGAACATCGTTACCGTCCATTTATCGATATCGTAACTTGTCTCGGACACTTTTTATTTCGCATAAAGCTCTATGGTCTAGCGATCGGTTCTTCAATTATATCCCTCTATCCCGAATCCAGTTTCGCAGAAGCGACGTAAAAGTAGCAATTAGGCAAACGATAAACCGGAATTCAGTTGCCACAGTAGAAAATACTGGATAGTCTTATGTTCGGTGAAAGAGTGCCATAACCGTTCAGCGAAGCCAGTTTTACAGAAGCTGCATAAATGCAGCAAATGGGCTATCGAAGAACCAGAATAATAAAACATTCGATTGCCAACAACCGAGAAGATACTGATCGCGAAGCTCCTTGTGTTCGGTAAAAGAGTGTCGTATAACCGTTTCTCCGTCGAAACGGCGAAACGTTCCATGAATAAACGATTCTGATATTCCGAGCGACTATGTGTATGACGGTGGCTCTTATTTACTCTTCTCAATCATTTTTGTCAAAATTTCTTTTATACCACCGTGGTTTGCAACGATGGAGTAATCGTGGAATCGAGTAAAATGGTTCCCGCACGATGGAAAAGAGTCGTGCACTTTTATAATTCATAAGCGACGGGGCGGCTCGAACAAACGAGCCGGCGACCTCGGAATTGCAGGGTAAATTCCGGCGTAACACGCGACGCGAGTTAATAGCTAATTATTCCCGATAACGGTGAATTATCGAGTAATTATGCGTATCGCGGAGGAGGGAGGGGGGCCGCTGGGATCAGAATACGCTGGCCGTTCTCAATTACAACGATTCCTATCGGGAGAACCGCGAAATGAGAAACCGTCGGTGACGCGACACCTGCGAATTCGCGTCTGCTGCTATGCAGGACAAAACGGTAAGATACTTCACACATTTACATACAGTAATCCTGAAACGTATTTGAAGACGCGAGATTTTACCCACATAACTTTTTGATTCCATTCGTAAACTAGAAGTGCTACTGAAATTTTGATGTTTATAAAACCGGAAGCACGATCCGAGTGAAAGTTTATTTTTCATTTGAACAAAACGTCATTTCCAATGGACCATTAACTTGTTCAAGCAATTGTTCGTTCGATTCGAAATCGTAACAAGCTCCGAATTTTTCATCGACGGCGTAAATTTATAACGCACGCCGCATGACATTTACAACAACATAGATATTCATTTAATTACGTGAAAGCTGCTACATACCTTTTACCGTTCAATTAAACTCAATTGATATTATAACGTGCTATGTAAATATTGAATATTAATAATGGCAGGATTTTAAGCTCGATGAACATATTCGATACAGTTATTGTTTTGCGAAGTTCACATAATACCGAATATATACAACTATAATATTCCAGCTATTGTTAAATTATAAGTTTGCACAAACTCCGAGCACAGTCCAATTAATTCTAAAATAAAATGAGTACGTTAAATTAATGCAAAAGAAAAGGTTAACCGACGAAAGGGGAACCATTGAATACGACAGAACTTAATCACCTCAGGACCGAATGGTTCTCTTCGAATGAAGATAACGACTGGAAGCCGAAGAGACCCTACACGCGAGACAGGCCCTTGGTCGTTTCGGGAATCGTCGCTCGTTCGGAAGAATAGAGCACAGCTCAAAGTTCTCGCGGGGATCGTCAGTGGGTGGTTTCGCGCGGGTATTTCCATGGGGAGAGGCGACGTATCAACAGGAAATCCATCTGACCGAATGGCCCGGGCCGAAATAAGAAAGCATCGAGCTGCATTGAGAAAACGTCGTCGGTCCCCTTTTACGGAGAGCATATTCCACGGGAGCAACGTCGTCGTCGCGCAACGATACTTTCACTCCGGCGAGGAACACCGGAAACGTATTATTAACTCAGAGAGTGGCAAGGTTGGCCTGAATACGGCTCGCGAAAAACCCCGCTTCCAACGGCTGCAGCTTTTGTGTGCACGCCCATAGAAACGCGCATAAAGAGACGCGATGGCTTATTTTGTTCTCTCCCCTCCCTCCGCCCCCTCTTTCGACGTACCCACGTAGCGCTCCACCCGTGCACCCCCTCTTCTTCTCCTTTCTCTCTCTCTCTTTTTTTTTACGCGGCGCGGCGTAACGAGCCACGCGTGCTGCGCGGTCCGATGAGACAGACTCGCGCACGAGTTCCCTCTTTTAGCTTTTTTTTTTCGTTCCCTTCCCTTCCCATCCCTTCCCTTCCCTTCCCTTCCCTTCCCTTCCCTTCCCTTCCCTTCCCTTCCCTTCCCTTCCAACGGTGCCGCACCAAACAGATCCCTTTGAACGTTTCAACGGTCCTCGGAAATTCTTCGCTGCAGCCTCTAAAGACACACCGGCGTTGAATTAATTTCACCCCCACCCCCCCTCCCCCGCATACACCCTTGAGGTGAGCAATTTTTTATTTTGAAACGCGACGAGAGATCACGGTTTTCGCGGCGACTAAAAGCGCAATTCCGCGAAACGCGAGCGCATTCTGACCGACTGTGTTCTGACCGAGTTGACGTAGAAGTGTGTTCATTAAGGAAATTCTTTTTAACGTCGGATGTAAGAGGTTCAGAAACTGGACACTTCGGATAGGATGGAATATCTACCTAGATCGTCTCTTCCTCTGCATCCCCTTTCCAGAAAACCTACCCCAAACCAGTATTCGTCTTACAAACCCTTAGCATACGAAGGTGAAACGATAATTTTCTAGTATTGTTTATAGTCTAATAGCCCCCGCGTGGTTATTATTTAGTGATGTTCTTACTGCTCAATTATATCGCAATAACGATCCAGAGTTGTTAGCCTTCGTCCTCGATCGCTATTGCTTTAACTTCGCGGTAGCGAAAGCGTTGACACGAGATTGAAAGGGTTCCGAGAATGAGGATATTACGTTACAAATACATATGAAGTTTCGAGCAAATTGGGTTTAAAGTTACCTTGTAACGCGTGTATCCAAGATAGCACACACCCCTCGTCTTGTCTGAATTTCACGAAGGAACACTTCATTCTGTCCTCGGTCATTAATATACTCTGTAATTTATAACGCAATGGAAAATCGATATAGTTGGTACAAACATAGTTCATTGGAAGCGTAGCTGTGACGAGAGCAGGCCATGAACGATTTGTGTGTTGAGTCGGTAAACGAGGTGTGATTGGTTCTACGCGAAGTAACAAGGTAGCAAAGAGACGCCAGACTGTTGAAAATATATTTGTTTTTAACAAAGATTTTTGTTATCTCAATTATTAAAACCGTCGGTGCGCGAAATTAAATTTTATTTTACGACGGTTCCTCGATAGTTGATAAAAATTCGAATCAGCGTAAAAGCCTGGAAATTTGCATTTCTAAACATGGCGGATCAAACAAATTTCTTTTGAGGAAACATTAAAAAAGTTAATACATAAGTCCTACGATAATGTAACTGGAGATTGTGGAGAGCCTGTACGACAAAAATTATACGGTCGTGACACAGAACAAAACGTACATTAAAATATCCGTTCGAAAAAGAGAGATCCGTTCCTTTTAATCCATGATTTGGGGTGAATTCAACATTCGTCTCTTCGAATCAATATTTCATACCCGTGGATTTTCAATTGTCCTATATCCAACGGCGATCGCTTTAAATCGTCACTCAAAATTTCTCTCTGTCGCCGATATAACTTTCATACGTGAAAAATCTGATCCTGCATCCGGCGAATTAAACCTCGAAATTCTAAATACCCTTCAACGGTAGACCGAATCGAATACGTTCCACGCGGGAAAAGTTGTGGTTCGACGCCCTAACGACAGGATCAAAATCCCAAAGTTGTGCGATTAAATGAATATTTTTTAACGAAACCTTTGTTGCGCAGCCCAGCTCTCTTTGGTTAAACGTGATGTAACGAACGATAACATCGTATTCGACGTACGAAGACTAATTTATACGTCCAAGCCAATAATCCAAAGAACAGTGTCTTCAGATTTATGAGAGCGCGCGAATTTTCACGGTTCGAACACTCGGCGCGACACAATGTAACGTTACCCGGTGCTTCTTGTTGTATAGGTTTCGCCGCGTTTGTTTCGATGAGAAACGAAAGCCATGCAGGGCGTTCGTTATTCGAAGACAATGGCGGTTGCGAAAGGCGCGGGACTAAAACTACATATAATCCGCGACACATCCACCCTCACAGCCGCCTAGTCCAGTGATACCGTAAATGGACTGTACGGGTGGGGTCGCGACTGAATATCCACCAGCCGAGAAATTATGCGACCCTTTGTTTTCAGTTATACCCGGTCCGGTTGCTCGTAATAGATTCACGCTTAAACTATACATAAGTACACCCATTTATCGCGGTTTACAGGAGCTCGCACCCGCCCACGCGCGTCTACACACGCCGCTGTCGCTGCACGCCGGCCATTTGTTCCGACCAGTCGTCGCAGACAAGTGAAACCTGCCGGAAATTTTCCCACAGGCTCGTTTCCGCCGCTGTTTTCCAACGAATTATTTTCATTAAACCTGCCGGATGTGAATCGGCCTGCGCGATCGGGAGCCGATCCTCAACACTATCTTTGTAGGAAAAGATCATTTACTTTTGTCGCGTGTGTACTTTAAATCCTTGCCGTAACATTTTCTTTACGGTTACAATGATTAAAAATGATTTCTCCATGATACAAGGTGGTTCGACATATACTTTCTTGAAGAATATACGTTGATATATTACATTGAGCTTCGCGTAGAGTAGAATAGCTTGCAGAAATCCTTTTCCTTGCACACATTCTAATATTTGAAACTAAAAAAATGTAAAACTGAGGGGTACTCTCATTTTTCGTTTTCTTTTCAGCAAACCAGTTAAGGTATCGTTATAAAATTTCGCAGACTTATGTATACACCCTTAAACTAGATTCATGCATTTTAATACGTTATCATCGTCAAGATTAGTAATTATTCACCGAGGCAACGGACTGGGTAAAGAACTTCCTTTCTGATAGTTCGCATAATAATTACCGCCGAGGTCATCTAAAAGCAAAAACTTGACACAATGTTAACACAGTATGCTTGCGATTAACCTTTGAACGGCGGAAACTGAAAATGCTCATTTTTATCCAAACAACACCGATGCAAAGAAGAATATCTGCTTTGTACCAACGTTTACGGAAGAGCGCTCTGATTGGTCCGAGTTTTTCGTTAATAACTCCTGAACGATGCTGCGGAGAACATTTTTGCAAAGGAAAAAGTTATTTCGAAGGATCACCTCTTTCGATAAAGTACAACATTTTTCGAGAACTGCGAGGCTTTACGTTAGCCTCGGTTAGAGCACGGCGGTAGTGTTGCTCAAGGTATAATAAACAGTGACCAGAACGAAAGAGGCGGGACAGCGAGTAGGGCGAGAGTAGCGAAAATTTCGGGTGATGCGAGTGGCTCAGCGAATTTTTCGTGCTCGAGAGCGTTCCATTTTGCTCTCGGTCCGTTGCTCTCCTCGGAACGTGTCCGGGATCGCTGTCGTCGGCCCGGTTCGCACGGACGATGGAAAAACGCAGACTGTTCGGCACGATCGGCGACGAATCGGCAGCGCAATACGACGCGACTTTTCGAGATTTCGCTCGCGGGGCTGAAGAGGAGGGAAACGCGAACGGGGAACTCTAATCGGCCGTGAGTGCCATTCCGAAACGGAATGCTCGAATCCCACGCAAGAGAGAAGAACGAACATCTCGGCTCTCCTCAGCCGGGTAATTGATCGGCGGGATCCAATTTCGCTCGCATAATGAAATTCAGTCGGGGAAACGGGACGGTCCTCCCCGTGGTATGATCGCTCTTATTCCATTTTGGTACGTCTTTTAGAGCGATTCATCCGACGGCGACGCTGCCTTTGATGAAACGCGACGAAATAACCAGAAGCTGGATCTTATTCGCCCCCGAGGCTCGACACGCTGAATATTGAGTTGATTTAGACCCGCCTACCAGTCGCCGGCCTCAATTTTTAAGCGATCTGCTGCGCGAACGTACCAGCCCTTCGCTATCTCCGGTTTCTTTCTCGCGAAATGATAGTTAATGGTAGTTCTTGTTGGAATCGAATGAAAGGATTTGATTTCATTGTTTCCAAGGTTCAAACGACGACTATCGCATCGATGTACGTGTTCGTGCGAGCCTCCAGATTGGATCTCCAGGTGATCAAAAATGATGAATGCTACGTTCCCCTTTTATCTCCAGGACTTCTCCCGAACATAGAACGTTCCTTTTACTGGAATTGAAAATGAGAACTCGAAGACGGGATCTAGTTGCCTTCGAAGTTTCGCCTGTGACTATTAAGTCGACTTGGGAACTTTTTTAAACCGACAAATTTAATTTTCGTGCGGTCGAAAGCAAGGAATGGTAAATCTAGATCTTGCTTCGTTGCATCGGAACAGGGGGTGGGGGGGGGGGGGGCTGCAAAACAAGACTACTTTGGTTGTAGGACCGTCGAGTCTATTCAGGGTCTTTTCTGTGTCATCGAGTTGAATTTTTCAGAAGATCGATACCAACGTATTTTGAGTCCCTGGTTTCATTGAAATTTCTTCCTGTCGTATAAGCTGATACTCGACAGTAGTTACCTTTTGATTGCGAGTCGAGAGAAAAACGACGACCTCTTTGAAGAAACATAACGAGAGCCCAGAAGTTCTTTGTCTTCCTGCATGGAGCGGATCCTGTTGAGCTGATTCGGAACCACTTGCGAATCTCCAAGTTAAATTTTTCAAGGATAGACGCCGGCAATGCATTTCAAAGTACAGTAGGACCTCGATTAACCGGCTTTATCGGGGCCGAGAGAGCCCGGATAAATCGAGAACCAGAAATCAAAAATTGAAAATGTAATTTACATTGACAATAGATATTTTATTCGATAAGAACATACGAGGTGTGATCAAACAAATCTACTACTTAAAACAAATGAATATTTTGGAGCGATAAGATGGATTAATTGGGAAAAGCAAAGGGTAGAAAATGGTTCGCTAGATCAAACTCGCGACGCGGTTGCGATGGAAGAAGCAGAAAGAGAAAAACGCGGAAGAAAGTGTAAGAATGGCGGCGCGAACGCGATCGAAGTCGCGCCGTCGCGATTCCAGCCATCGGCGGCTCCGTATCCAGAGAGTTTGGTTTTCATTCGCTTTGCAATTCAATCCGTCGAATCTCGCGGGATATTCCCGGTCCCTTTCAACGTTCCCGATCGTCGTCGTTCCATGGCGACAACGTTGCAGCGTTGTGTTCGGATCGGTGGGATCGCGACACCGTCCGGGTTATCCTCGCGCCCCGAGGCGGCGAATTAATGATTCCGGGCTTCCTCGGAGCTCCGGAGTATGCTAATTCCGCTGGATTCGCAGTCTTCCAACCGTCGTACCAGGCCTCGAACCGACGACGAGACAATTGCTTCGCGATCCAAGGCGTCTCCGCGAACCGAGAGGATTCTTTGTCTGCAAACCGCGTACGTAGATCTAATTTTTCCGAAACTAGCTTCTTAACGCGGCTGATACGCCGCTACACGGTTACCGATACAAATTCGCTGGCATTGCACGCTTGTATTTCCTGATGAAAATTTTATCTTTACACACACACACGCACACACACACACACACACCTATCTCTCTCTCTCACTCTCTCTTTCTCTCTATCTCTCTTTCTTCGCCGGTGTTCTGGCGGAGCTATTGAATTTGGTAAGGTTCCTTTCTATTTTTGATACGACAGTGTTCGCGGTTCAGTTTATCTGCTTCGAATGGAAGTAGACTGCGGATTTTCTGCATTTTTGACAAAAATAAATGAATTTGAAATGCAGTCCGTGGTCTAGTCGTTGGACAGTAGGAGACAGTAGACATACCGAAGTTTCTTTCTTTCTTTAATGATCCGAATAAATTGAGCACAACGTGACGCGATTTGATTTAATGACTCCAGTTCGTCATCGTTCGAAACATTCGAAAATTTCACCGAACGAAATCCAGCCAGAATTTTCTCGTTAAATCAGAGCGCGTGGTCGGTCAACCGACAGTTTCGCCGAATCGATAACCGAGAACGAGGAAGCCGAATGATCCTCAGAAATCAGTGGCATTGTGTAACGAGCAGGAGTCTTCATACTCCTCCGGGAGCGAGGCAGCTTCCGCGGGAGCAGTTCAGGTTCATATAACTTTCATTTAAGTTGAGTAGAATTTTCCCGGAGCCACGTGTCGGTGGTGGCTCCGCTGATGCAAAAGTAACGAGGCCACGGAGGATCTTCGGAAACAGACTGGATCCTCGTTTCCCCCGATCTCGACGGATATCCATCTTGGACTCGATTCTTTCGGATGCAGTCTCCGAATCGTTCCGCCCACGCAACGCCGGTGCGCGAAATTTCTAATACGAAGAGAGTCCCAAAAAAATGTTTTTCACCCATTTTTGTTTTACACACAAATATTATGCGTCGTTTGCAACGTGGCATTTTTAAAAAATAAGAGAGAGTAGCTTAATTTGGACCAACTTTTACGGTCACTGTACGTGTTAAAAATACATACCTATCCCTCGACTATATTTCGTTTCCTCGACTAAAACAATGGCGATAGAAGTAATAATAATTCGTTCGCGTCAGAGGTACGATTCCGACCAGAGTGGCGGCCGAAACGCGGCTGAATAACCGCGGCCGCATTAAGTATTCTTTTACGCGCGAGCCCGGCATATAAAGCGGGCCGCTCGCCACAGCGCAACGCCTTGCGTTTTATTCGCGACGTTTATGTTATCCGGGGTATTTCACCGGGAACAGACATTTGACGGCCGCGAAATCGATTCCTGTTTATACGGGGGAGAGCGAGTCCCGGACGCGAAGTAATGTTTTCTTTATTCGCGGACGGGGGATGATTCACGGCGTCCTTTGGAACGTGACGCCCCGCGTCGCGACGCGACTGCTGAATAGACGCGCCCTAAATTCTCCTATTGGGGCAAAAAAAAAGCGTTTCAAGGGAACCTGAACTAGCCTCACGCACAACGGAAGAAAGCCCGCCCTCGGGCGACAGAGAGTCTAGGATCGCCGCTAAAGTGTACTCGACCACAGGGTGGTGTCCCACGTAACATCGCTCGCTATTTTTCGCCAAACTGCAATACCCTATGTCACAAAAAGATAGCACATCTTGCATTTTTTAAACTTTAACCCTTTGTGAAAATTAAACATTTCTTCTGACCTAGAATAATTTCATTGTATATGATTTTTTTCATTTTATGGATATGAAGTTGATGCAACACCTCCTTCCATCCGCCGTGAACGATCATTGCTTTTTATACACCCTGTACACCACCGCTCATGGAAGTATGAACCACAGACTTCAATCGCAAATCGCAGAGAAATAGTTGGTCGCGTGGAGACACCCTGTATACACGAATTTTTTTGAACAACCGGACGAAAATACCTTGCCTCGCCCCGAGGCTAGCTGACACACCTATCGACGAGCCTTTTCACCCTCGCGAGCACCTCCATCGAAGGTGCTCGTGTGTTTAAAAAACGAAGGGCCGGAGACACCCGCCGCTTTCTCGTGAATAGAATCTTTACCTCGGCTGGAAGGCAGAATTCAAGTGTTCGAGCGCAGATCGTTATTTATTTATAGTATTTGGTTAGGTTTATGGGCCTCTCCCTCTCCCCCCTCCCTCCCGTAGACCTGCTATAGGTGGCTTATTCGACGAACAGACGAAGAATAGACGATTTCTATCCGTCTTTTAGCAAATATTTTTGTTCAGGGTGAAAGGATTTTTTTTGTTCATATTGTGTTCAACTGGAAACGTTTAATTTGTAATCGTAGAGTTTGGCGAGTGTTAACCACAAACGCGCGAAGAACGAATGAAGCAGTTCGCAACGAGTAGAACTGATCGACGAAGAAGATAAGAATCGTATAGCTCAGGATTGCAAAGAGGTTACGTCGATTTTCTTTGGCTCGTTTTTTCTCGCCCGTAAGCCTGCACATGTGTACCAATATATTATCGAGTATATCCGGAACGAGATCGAAGGATTCTCGTGAGGAAACTTGACGAAAAACTGGAACATGGATTGATCCCCGATGACGCAACACAGAACTTCGCCGAGCGACGAAGCAAATCCAGTTTCCCGTAACAACGGATCCCCGAAGAGCGGCTCATTTTTTTTTCCACGGATCCCCTCTGCTAATGTTTGCATAATGTACGTGATAAATCCTGTTTCCAGGATCGCGGATTAACAGGACGACCTCGTTGCGCGATGGAAATTCCGACGCTTGTTTATCGTAAACCGTTCTGTCGGCTCTGAAGATCGAAAATCACCGCGGACGTTCTCCTATAAAAGCTCAAAATCAACGCTATGGAATCGACGGAATCGCGAATATCCCGATCCCTGTCTACAAAATTAAACTTTCATCAATTAATTAGAGCGTTGAACGGTTGAATCGGCACACGTTCCCCGGCGCTTTATTTCCTCGTCGGTGTTTATCCAGAAATTACAGTAATTGTCACATTTTCTCGTATACATTCCGAAGAACCGCCGAGTGTAAAATTTACTGTGCGACGAGGGCTCGTTTATTCAGATTTTTAGCGATTCTCGTTACAAATATAGAGGGCTCCTGATTTTAATTTAACCACGGCATTATCTCCTGTATTATTCGTGACGAACAATTCGATAATTAATAGACTGCAGGTTTATATGCAAAATAAAAATCGTAGTTGAGAGGTGTGCAATCCTGAAAAAATTCGGAACCCGACGGAATGGCGGGACAAGTGGTTCGAGTTTGAAAGGTTAATCCAAATGGCGGAGCAATAAGGGACCTAGCTCATCGCCGAATCTAATCCCCTGCCTTTCGGAATGGTCTCGCACGACTTCCAACCGGTGGTGGAAAGTTTCCAGCGCATCCGAGGCTCTCCGGCGAGGTCGATTTCTCCAGGAGCACAGAATAAGTGGCCCCGTTACAGCGCAATCTCGCGTAACGCGCGAAGGGGCTGAATACGTCCTTGGAAAAACGTCGTTTCCATTCCTCCTCTCCCTCGGCCACTCCGGTAGCCATCGTTTCATCCAATTTCCCCGTGTCTCGGAGAAGAGAGTTGCCCGTCCACGACACGACTCGCGGCTACCACTTAAGTCGAAGTGCTTGCACGGTGTCCCCGCACCCATGGGGCCCATTGTAGGCCTCGGAAATCATGGTCAGGCTCGTCCGACGCAGCACCGATCCTCCTACGTGTCTCGCCCTTCGAAAATGTCAGCAACCTTATCCCTTAGGACTGTCCTTCGGGTCGCACGGTTCGTTAACAGGGTATTCCGGTTTGCCGATTTTACACGAATACTTCGAAATTTTTTTCGAGAGAATAATTGAACATTTTGATCGATCGACTGGCTTATCCGCAGTCCAGTTGGAAATTAGAATCGAAGCATCCGTTGAAATTCAGCTGCTCTCCGCGATCGGACGATCGCAACCACAACCGCTTTTCACTTTGGAGATCATTAATAACGAAGTAGGTTCGACGTGTCCCGGAAAGAGCCATAATGCACAGGATTAAAGCTCGGAGTTGGACGTTTATCGTGTCAGAAATCGCGGACGATATCTGAACGATATCTGAATCGCGATGGTCCGCTGGAACGATCGCGATCCGAAAGTTCCGCGGCTTCCCAATGGCCGAGAGCCGAGTGTCTCAGTCATTTTCCGTTTGGAACTGGATATATCGATCTCCGTGCGGCTCGGAAGGCTATTAAGGGTAATGGCGTATCCGGCGAGTTCGGGTCTCCCGTTCCCGCGAATGCACCCGGTGAATCTTCCTTATTTACTTCCGGCCGTGTTTGTGGACAAAGCCAGTGTATAGAAGATGGTCCAACTTGAAAAAAGCTTCTTCGAGTCGATCGAATCAAATTAGTTCACCGTCGTCGACGGTAACACACAAAACCGCGATAACACGCGACTGGTCACGCTGAGCGCGATGTTAATTTTGATTTATGTACACGTTGCCTCGTAATTTAAAAATTTGCTCATGCAGTTACGAAAAAAGTCAGTATTTATAAAGTTAGATTGTATAATTCATACTAATTCGTACAGATCGCGCAACATAGAAACCGATGTGACCCATACAACATCGCGAAAATTACGGAGTAAAAACTCGCAAGTCGGACAGCGCGACCGAGGAGCTAAAATTCCATTTAAAGCTGTCGCGCAAAGGCTCGTTTGACTTCGGGAATGAGCGCGTCTACCGTATCAAGGTCGGCCATAGTGTTTCCCCGGAAAAATTACCGTGAAAACCTCGGGACGAAACCTCTCTCGTTGTGCGCGCTGCGCGGCGTCCTCGATTCTCCCGTTTCAAAGAGCGTCTACATTTCACGAGACACGGACACATCGCATCGGGGCGGTCGTCGCGCGTCGACGCGCCACACCGCGCACCGGCCCGGAATTGCGATATTAAATTTACTTTGGTCCGGCAACTCGCCGCGAGAGCTACAGCCGCGGTCGCGTGTACATGCGGTATTGCTCGACGGGGAGGAAAAAAACCCTCGGATTAAATTTCGCAGCGGGTTGAGACATCGCCGGCCGCGGCGCGGCGTCCGTCCAGGCCCCCCGACGAGGCTCGCTCGTTCGCGCGCGGCACGGCGTTGGGTTTCATCGCGAGGAACCGCTTTTGTCACGAGCAGTGGCCATTAACCGAGCGCACCGGACAAAAAAGGAGAAGCGAACACCACCGCAGACCTAACCCTGTCCATCCAATCGACCGGCTAATATTTAATATCCACCGGAAAGTTCTGACCACCGCAGTTGACGATACAATATTCATTCCGCAAGTGCACGTAAATCCTTGTTCCAAAATACGGTACCGTTGGTTGCGTTACGGCGATGGTTTACGTTTCGTCGTATCCAGTTTGCGCCTCTTTTCCCAAAAATCCTACGTTTCCTAGCTTTTTGGAGTACACCCAGACTAATCGGGAGACAGACAGAACTTTCCGATAGACCTAATATTTCAAATATTCCATTCCGTCGCCAGTGGTGGACCACTCTGGCCCGCGTCCCTGCTGAATTGCGGCCGGAACTAATTTACATGACTCGCGTTCAGCTAATTCGGTCGGTCGATAGCCTAAAAGGGGTAAAACGATGTTTACTCTGTTACGTGATCACAAGGAAAGCCAATATCGACGGAGCCAGAGATGTTTGGTACTTCGTAGCCACCTCCACGACTCTTTTAAACG
This sequence comes from Lasioglossum figueresi, assembly GCA_028455805.1. Lineage (NCBI taxonomy): Eukaryota > Metazoa > Arthropoda > Insecta > Hymenoptera > Halictidae > Lasioglossum > Lasioglossum figueresi. The sequence continues at coordinate 16,938,150 of CM052189.1, forward strand.
CGATCGCGCGGCCCATGCGATTTCACGAGGTACCTTGGAATAAAATCGCATGAAACGGCACTGGTACGCTATTCTTGCGAGTCTATTAAAAATGCGGACGCTCGCGAACGATAATGTCGGACTGCACGGAGACGTTCCAATTTCGGAGACGTCCGTTGACGAGCAAAATCGAGACTCGTCGCGGCATTGTTCGCTTCGTGGACTACGAAGGCTGTATCGCGGAAGTTTGCTGTTCGCGAGGCCGGCTGGACGGTATCGCGGTCGGTTCGCGACATTTCGCGGGTAACTTTTCCTTTTGTGGCCGCAGGATACAAGTCACGCGGCGCGTGCACGCAGAAACCCGTTTGCATCTGCTGTCTTTGTCCATTCGCTCGGTGCCAGCCCCGTTTGTCGACCTGGTAACTCGACGTGTTAACTTTCCTGCTGAATTCGCACCGCGATTTCGGGCTTTCTTGTCGTGGCCACGAGATTGCAGCAAGAAGTTTCCGGCGCCGGCCTGCAACCGAGTTAGCATAACTTTCCGGACGAGGTTACAGCGGGGCGTCGACGCGTCCGAGAGATGGTTTTTCAATGTTGCTCTCTGGGGTCTGTGTGTCGCCGCGATCAGAATCCTGTCGACTTTCTCGAGTCTCCCTTGCGAAGAATCAGCGTCACGGACTGCGCGAGAATATGTTGGCCGGAGTACAGTAGCGGACACTTAAACGTCCGCCGCTGTCCCCCAATTCCAAAAGATGGATCCTCGGATAAAATTCAAAAAATTATGAAACTCTCGGGATATGTAGCGCGTATGTATCACGCGATTTTTTTACTGCCCAAATTCACGTATTTCCACTGTTCCGTCGCGCAGGAACAGGACACGTGGGTTTCTTTCGAACAATATTTATGGTGCGTTCGTGACTAAAAATCACAAGTTTCAAGACTTTACATCGCGGTAGTTCGTTGTCCAGCGATCGGAACAACCGCGCCAAATTCCGCGTAACAATCGATAAAAATCCCCTCGCGCGCGCCAGCGTATAAGGCAGGACCTGCTAGAATTGCCTTACCGACGAGTCCACTAGCAGGTCCGAGACGAAACGCTTCTTTTAACGTCTTCCCTTTTAATCGAATCAATCGTTGTCTTTCGCAATCGCATAATCCATTGAACCGGCTACCCAAGATTAATTTGGCGGGTCTCAACACTCGTGCGAGGGCATTCGCGAGTCGACGCGTCCACAGTTAAATACCGGGCTCGAGCCTCGCAACCTTGAGCGGAATCCATCCGCGCATCGCCCGCGAGTGTCCCTCGAACAGCACGACGCAACACCACAGTTTCATCATTTTTTGAATTTCTGGGGTGAGAATCATTCCTCTTGCGAGCGTCGAGCGGACCAATTGAAACTCGATGCATATACCAGGTATTCGCGTCTCGCTCCTCGCAAACATCTCACTCTTTTCTTTAGTTGAATTCGCTGAAGTCACCTCTCCGTTTAAGCGTCCGCATTCGGTCCCAACTGCGGACGCTTAAATGTACACTACCGCAATCGCTCCTCGGGTCAGTGACTCGTACCGCTTGCTTTGCCAAAGGTTCCAATTCAACACGCTGCCGACACGCTTACTTCGGCAGGTCTTCATGGTTATAACTAGACCGCGGATATTATTCATTTAAGATAAAAATGTGTAGGTGGGATTGAAAGCAGGAAACAGATTTAAAAAGTTTAAAGACATCTATGTGTTAGTTGCAGCTGACGATTATTAAAGCGTTTATTGCGTCTAGTTGTAATATTTTATTAAATGCAGCGTAGCCTCGTGTCTTTATAAATGTACGTCGCTCGAAGCAAACGTGTCGATGATCTGACCATAAACCGGTACACGCATTTGTTCGGTTGTCGGTTGATTTTACATGTTTAATCGAGCACACGCCTGTTCCGTTTGTTCAGCCATTTTTTTCCATATAACTAACCATTGTTCGACGTGTACTGTTTGCTCGATTGACCGTTAGGTTGTATCGCTACTCGAATCGTTTATGAACTTGTTTTAATTGTTTGATTACATTCTCTATCGTATACCTAACCATGCGTTAACAAGGTTTCGGTATTCGATCGGTTCATGGTTTACGATGTTCGTTTAATCGTAGCCGAATTTGTTCTTCTTTTAATAAAACAGAACGAAATAATTAACGAATACGAATTGAGGATTACCGAATTTATTTACCAAGGTAAAGACCCAGTAACTGATTACGCAAGACCTGTCTTCTACTCGTGTAAGTAAGCGGATGTATGCTACTTTCCATTACACAGAAACTCGTTCCATGTGTCAGACTATGCGCTGACTTATACTTCTTGTTCAAATGTACGTAGGCGCGTTACTTGTCAGATCGTACGCAAGCTTGTACCACTTGTTTGAACCGACGTTGACGCAGGCTACTTGTCTAGTCGAATCTAATCTGTGCTACTTGTCGCGTCAGACGTTGATTTATGCTACCTGTCCAACGAATCTGTAGCTCATACTGCCCGCCTAATCCCGCCAAGATCTACTCCACTAATCCTAGAATGCGTTTGCACGGGACTACTCGAACCGTTCGCGTTCTTCTAATTTAATTCACCGCGTTCTTCTCGAATCAAGGTAGACGTTTCTTTGCGTACGTTCTCGCAAGAAGCTATGGTATTTTATTACACCGCGTAACTCATAAATCCCGCCGCTCTGAAAGACATCCTCGTAACAACGCGATCGCAAAGCAACAATGCGCGGTGCTCGCCAACTTCTTCTCCTCTGTAATTGCGTTGCATTACAAACGGAAAAGGCTGTGCCGCGGCGTTGAAAAACCTTCCGAGTCACGTGCAAACCGAGACGATTTAATTCCTTCTGCCACGCGTTCCGGCTCGCGGCCGACGAACAATAAACGCCCGAGCCCCGCCGAGCAAACGAAAGAATTTTCATAATTAATCCTCGCTCCGTTACGTCTCCGTATAACCGAACGATAACGTCGCCCAGCGAAAATTAAGCGTCTCGGCCTCGTCCCAGCCGTTTCCTTTTCCTCGTGCTTCTTTTCTCAAACGACGCGACGCTCGCTCGTTCGTTCGCGCGCGATAGTTGCCGCGCGTGTAGTCGGCGGCGCGACAAATTGACATTGATAAATTCTCTTTGTTATAAAGCGATACATCATGCCCACGCCAGCCCTCAGACCTCGCCAAGCGAATCGAATTATTCAGAAAATTGCTCGTTCGCCATTGCCGCGTCGGGAACGGTCAATCCTCCTCCCCGAGAAGCGTCTGGAAAACTCGACGTTTAACCTTTACGTAGCTACGAATGTAGCCGCTCACAAGGTTCGATCAAAAATATCCATGGCCCCTGTCAAAGCCTTGACAAATCCCTTCGGAGACCCATTATTCGGACCTTTCTACGTCCATTTGACTTTGCTGCGCAACAGTACGTTGACAAATCACTGATAGTTTAACAAATTTAATTGAGCTCTTGCAAACAGCTTTGCTACTTCGTTCAGATTCTACGACTCGCCAAGGTCATAATTCTGAACACCTTCGTCCTATACTTTGTTTGAACAACTGTTAGGACGACTATAGCAGATTCCACCGTGCACCGACAAGCACACCCACTCGCCCACATTTATTTCGAGACACTTCCTCCTCCTCTCCCGCGATTTATGTGCGCAAATCTAAAGCTCTTTGATCCAGACGCCCCGACCGCGACGCGCGTCTATGATCGAGCACCTCGCAGAAACGAAATTTCCCCGGCATCTAACCTGTGAAATGCAAAAGCGCGCCCCGTCTAAGACCCTTTCAACGATTCGCGGAAGAGCTGTTGCAAGCTGGTCGGCCGCGCAAGAAAAATATTGGCAAGAAAACGCCGCGTGTTTTCTGTTCGGCTTGACCGATCGCGCGAATTGTTCCACTCTCTCGCGAATTAATTCTCTCCGCGACGAGCGCGGTAAAGAAAATTGCGATATGCCAATTGTCGCAATGGGCGACATTGTATGATGCGACACGATTACTTATGGTTTCGAAGCTCTCGATCCATTATGTTTTAATCGCTATGGTTCGAAAACTGAAGTTCGATTCAAAGAAGTTCTTGTTAATTCTAATTAAACATCCGATAGAAAAAGAAATATCGAAAAATAGCGAAGAATAGAGAGCACGGCGAGTACAGCAGAGATAACTGAACTGTTTAAACAATGTACGACAAATTCGAATCGTTCACCATTGTTTCAGAATGTATTCATTCATACTCTACAACGTAATTAAGGTTCTTACGTGGGTGCACAATATGTTCTTTATACCTTTTACATTATTCAAAAGCTTTTATTTCAATAATACACCGTCCGATATCTGGCACAAATAAACCTTTATGCTCGGGCACAAAACTTTCCCTTGTCTGGCCGCGATCGTCCCATTCTACTTATCTGGGCTATTCCACTTGTTTGGGTATCCGCCTATCTGTTCTACTTGTGCGACTGCAGTCTCCCGCTTCCACTGGTCCGGCCACAGGCTACCCTAATCTACTTATCCTGCGTCCCTTTGCCGTCCGATAACGCATCGACCTATTCTACCGATCCGTCCGCAAACTGTTGCTTTCTACGCTGTTACCTTCGCTCTCCGCGTTCACCACGGGTCTCATTGTTTGCCGAGGACCTTTATGCAAATTGTCATTTGCATAAACCACTTCGCAAAGTCCAGAATAGGGACAAATTTGTTTTGCCGCCTGACTAATTCTTTATACCGGCAACCAAGAATATGTTATTCAAACTTTAATTCACCCTTTGCGTGTACACTAACCCATTATCGTATATGTTTTCTTTTATTCGTTATATCCCTGATTGTGTAGTTTGCAACGAGGCGAAATTTTCTTGATTGCCCAGCACTAAAAATGCTATAACGATGTTTCGTTTTCATTTTCTTGTATTTGATCTGATTGTGGTCATCGTTCACCGGTGTTTAGCCGTCGTTTCGCGCGGTTGTTCTACGCAGAAGCTCCATCATCGTTCCGAGTCCCACATTAATTATCATAACTCCTTCGTCATCGTTTTAGTCGGTCATTCGAAGCGGCAATTTCCGTTCATACATTTTCGTTTCGACGTGACACTGATATCACGTGAACGAACGTTCTTGCAGTCAGCCCGCTCGACGTCAAGATAATCGGAGCGAACCAACCGCTGTCAGCGGGCATAGAGTACGAGCTGGTGTGCACGACTTCCGGTTCCATGCCCGCGGCCAATGTGACCTGGTGGAGGGACAAGCAACGTTTGGTCGGCTCCAAGGAGACCGTAAGTAAAACTACCGAGCGTAGATCTAAGTCGCACCCCCTCCAATCTCTGGAACGTCTCACGATCGAGTCGTGTCATCAAATTATCCTATTAGATACTCGAACAAGTTTCTGCCGTATTTTACCCTTCTTTTAATAAATAAAAGTCCTTTGGTTTAACCTACCGAGCATGAAAAGCCACTGGTAGAAATTGCTTTATAAAACTGACAAGATTCAATCTATGTAAACGATCGAGTACCAGGCGTACAGTAGAAGAAATAATAATATTTCAGTCGTCGACACATTTCATTTTGAAACAGCGTAACCTATAAACACACCTAGAGCAGACTGAACAGCTTGAGTTGCTGAATGTAAACATTGGAGCGTCGGTAGTCTTCTGGAAGATCGCTTCGAACGATACATTCGAAACGTTGTTTACGTACGAAGAAACCCCAACGAGACCTGCGCGTCTAACTATCAAAGAACTATACATATACATATACATACGCATACGCATACGCATACGCATACGCATACGCATACGCATACGTTACATACATATTATAACAGTCTGACACAATTTACATATGTTCAGAACCTTTTCAGTCCCTGAAAACTTTATCCGAATACGAAAAATTGTATTTCTCGGCGAAACTTTTGCGGCGCACGGTACACCAGGATCCGGAAACTGAAGGATGAAAGTTCAACCGGCTGGTTTCGCGGAGAGGGACAGTGTGGGGCCGTTAATCACTTTCAAATTGGTCGCGGGATCCTTTCGTTTCGTTTTTCCGGTCCGCGGTACGTCCGTCGGTGGCTAATTAATTGGCGATGCGTCGTCCCACGAAGCTGCGGGCCAATTTAGCTTAATTACGCGGCCGTAACGAGAGCATGCACTCGACCGCGCGGAGTATAGGCGCGGCGTTATCACGTCACTGGCTTGCTCCGATTTAAATTATTCGTCGTCTAATGGCGCTTTCAGCGGGGCTTAAGCTCGCGATAACGATATCCTCGCACGCTATCGTGGCGAGAGAGGCGGGAGAGGAGGAAGAGGCGGGAACTGAACGCGACACCGAAACCATGCGAGCCATGCGTGAGCATCTATCCAACGGCTCCTTCGAGCGGCCACGCCGAGATTACAAATTACGCTGAGTGCACGCGCCGACGATGCTAAATCGAATCTCATTGGTACGCTCTCACGGCCATCCCTCTACCGCGTTCCACCTGGCCAAACCGAGGCGCGATACCTGCCGCTCGTGCACTACCACATCTTCGCGTGCACCACCTTCCGTTCTTGTTTTCTTAAGGGACTGCAACCGCTTCGTGAAAATGGCTCGCTCGATTGATCGCTTCCTCTCGCTAGGCTGCGGATCCTTGTGTGCTCGTGGCGCGATCAAATTTGTAAAATGCAAGCACTGTCCGTCACAAAAATTTAACGCTACGTCTGTCGCCGTCGCACGGTGTTACGATTCGTGGTTCCAGCTCGACGAAACTCTCTTTTCATGTCTATTGCGTGTCGTCTGTCTTTACAGTACGATGTTCATTAACTATTAATTCCCTTCTACACATAGTATTTCTATACTTGATTTCTCCAAAATATATTTATATAATTAACGAAGACGATCATTCTGAAAATTGCTCCGAACAACGATCACTGCCACTGAAAATATTAATATTGTTGCCGCGCATACGGCAATCAAATCACGGTGGCCTCCTTTAACAGAGACAGCCTGTACACATAACCATTCGCGCAATGCAATCCCGCTGTTACGGTAATAACGCTATCTGTTAAAAATTACCCGATAATTGCTGCAGTTTCGTGGAGACGCGTTCCGCGAAACGAAATATTTTTCAGAAAGAATTCATCAGTTTTAATGGAACAGAATTCTTTTTACGGCCTAATGGGAAAAGTCGTTTGCTACGGAAAAACCTACGCAAAGAGTACTGTTTTTAATTAACTTATTCGCTGTCATTGTTTCAGCGACAGTTCCCATAGGTACACTATTTCGTCAAATAAAAGCTGCCCTTTGTATAAGATATTTCTCAGAAATGTAACAACGTTTAAAATGAAGTTTACCAGCGAGTTTGAACATTTTTGCTAGCGTTTGCCGCCAGACAGAATAGAACATCTCTCGCAAAAAAAGAAGTAAATATTAAAACTGACAATGAGAACTAGACCTCTGTTCGGAATTAAAGCTAGAAGTTGTTCGATGTTGGTACCAAACAATTAGGGGATAGTTTGAAATTTACAAAAATCGCGATTTCAATCGCTCTAACGTTCCAGCGGAACCCGGAAACTTTTATGCCACGCTAACGCGAACATTTCCGCGTCCGCGCATGCCTGTCTCGTTTGGCTCGGTTATCGCGGACCCTTTGAAAAACTTTCATCAGCAATATCGTCCCCAAAAGATTGGCTGTGGAAACGTCTATCAATTCAAACAGGAAGTATTCACCGAGAAGGATGCTTGTTGCGAGCGTGTTAGGCAGAAAGGAGGACGGGACGGATGAAACGAAACTTTCCGAACTGTAAGATTACAGGAGGAAGAAGAAGAAGAAGAAGAAGAAGAAGAAGAAGAAGAAGACGACTACGAGAAGAAGAAGAGGAAGAAGAACGATCTCGTTTCCTCCGACGTTCCCTCCTATAGATTATAGAAGTTTCCCGCCGTATTTCTTCTCTTACGCCTCATCCTCTTTTGTTTAACTTCCTTATATAAGCGGCACAGCAAAATCTTATAGAATGAGAAGTATCGACTTTGGAACGATATAATATTTTCTCTGTTTCCTTTCCGGTCACTTTTTCCTTGGCGCTCTCGTTGCCTCGCAATCTCCGCGACTCAAATATTTATATCGTGATTAAGTAACGCGCTAACGCGAAAGGAATCTCAACGAGGGAATTAAAATTTCTAATTTACAAGATGTGCCGAGCGGAAGGTGAATGTCAGACGATGGAATTACCATTTTGTTCGCCGTGGATAACGCGTAATTCAAACGGTCTCGGCTCGGCTCGGCTCGGCTCGGCCCGGCCCGGCCCGGCCCGAGAAAAAAGGCGAAGAGTTTAACGAAGCCACGGTAATTCCAACCGGAGACCCGGTGGAAGCTTGGTAGTTTCGATACACGCGGGTTAACGATAACATATTGCTATATTATCGTCGGGATAATGGGAAACGGTGGTGAGGAAGTTTCCTTGCCTCCCCGACCGATAAATCACCAGATAGTCTTCTTCTTCTTCCTCGTCTTCCTCCTCGTCGAGCCGTTGTTGCGGGAAGCCGCGGAAATAATTAAATCATAGAATTCCCAAAGAACTGGCATCCATCACGGTCATCCTCCCGCCTATGGTAGTCGATAACGATCAGGGAGGAGTATGTGCTTTCACGATGGAAAAACTCTCTGCGCGTTTCTCGCATTGATCCCTAAATCCCCCGCTGACTTGTATTAGGTGTACAAATATTAGGGGTACTAATATTATAGGGGTAATATTAGGTGAAAAAATGTTATGTTACTTAACGTTTGGTACAGTTTAGTGGAGTTTAGTACCATTTGCATATCGAATGGCGAAAGGGAGAAAAGGCTGCGACACAGAACAGCGGAGCGAAACGATCGTAACGTTGTTGCAGATTTCCAGCGACGGAAACACGACCACCAGCACCTTGTCTTTCTGGGCGACCAGAGCGGATGCTGGCAGACACTTGTCGTGCCGGGCTGAAAACTCGTTCATGGGAACGAAGCCGATAGAGGACGGCTGGGACCTCGAGATACACTGTAAGCGTATTAAAGACACACCCGAGACCATGGCGGTTACCGGCTGTAGAATCCGTCACGATTATTACGCCAGGCTACCGACTTATTGACCTGTTCGATTCGCAGACAAGCCCGAGACCAGGATACAGCTAGGCGCGTCTCTGAACTCGAACGCGATACGAGAAGGCACCGACGTCTACTTCGACTGTCTGATCCAGGCTGAGCCGCCCGTGTACAAGGTGGAATGGCGGCACTTGGTAAATAACCCCAGTCTTATACCGAGCTATCATTGTCCCTGGCATTTTAATTCTCAATGACTTTAGTCGTTATTCCTCGTTGTTCCACATTATTCCTTTACTTTACGCGATCTAACTCGCAATTTTGTTTTAATGTCGTTAATATGAAAAAGATACAATTTACGTTTATCGATCACTGTGAAAAATTACCATGATTGGAAACCCATTGGCATATCCGTTCAGCGGCAGCTCGCATCGGCATTGTCGAGGACCGCAACACTCTCGCAGTATCAATAAATGGGAACGGTCCTCTGTCTGTGAAGATAATAACCATATTACATTGTTGTGCCAACACTTAAGCGGATTCTACTTTTATCGGTGACAAACGGTCCCAGTCGATTCTGACTTGCCAATAACGATTGTAATCCGCTTTGAACGGTCTGCGAGCATTCCTATCTGGCCAGCAACAATCCTGTTTCACCGTTCCACCGTCCTAGGATCGTTCGATCAAACTATCAAACGTAACGCGCGGAACTTTGATTTCGACGCGAAGGCAACCTGTAGTACCCAGTTTTCGAGTTTCGCATCGACGTACGAGGTGTGAACAAAAAGAAAGCGGACTCTGTTAGTCTCATTGCGAAAATAAAGATTCATCCGATAAGAGCTATAATACGCTTAAACTGATATGAAAACATAACGGTACAAGATATCGATGTAATTTTTTGTTATTTATTGATGAAACCTCATTTTTCAGACCTTTAGTTAACTACGTCGGACAGCAAAAAAAAAACAGAAAAAATCGACTTTTTCCGACTTTTCGGACCAAATGTCCCACTGCGCGTCGTAAGGAAACCGACGGAAACAGTTTCTTTTTGATCACACCTCGTACGTTCTCGGTTACACCTCTATCCGGCGCGGCGGTTCTCGAGTTCCGGTCGGGCCAGCGCGGCTTGACGGGCGACCACGTCCTCGCGTACCGGGCCGCAATTTAAGAAAAGCCTATTTTCCGAGGATCAGAAAGTTTCGAAAATGGCCCATTCCCGGGACGCGCTAGATACTGAAAAGTTTGTCGGTTACGAGGCAGCCCCGCGCCACGCCTCGGAAGAGTCCGCGCCGAGAACCGGCAGTCTATTAGTATAAAAAGGGAAACAAAGTTTCGGCGAACAAGGTATTCAAAGTTTCGTAATAAGTTCGATCGCGTGGCCAGAGTCTCTTTTATCTTGCTGTACCATCCCCGACCGCCACGCCGTGAAGAGAAGCGTTACGTATACGTGTATACACGCGTGCACATATATTTCCCGCGAGCCTGACACGGAAAACTGCCCGTCTCTCGGGCACCTTCGAACACGATATAATCACGTTTATCTTGTACGTAATATTAGTTTTGTACATAATATTTATACTTTTAATTTTTACTTACGCGTATCTGTTCTCCTTCGTTGAAATCAGCGCACGAACTCGCGCAATTTCGATTATGTTTATTTTTAAAGAATCGAACATCTTATTCGTACTTGAAACACCAATGAATATTTGCTTAGAATCCCAGTTCGTAAGGTTCAACAGTTTTCACCCGAAGAAATTCATAATTATTGGCGAAAAACCAGAATAACCTATCAAGGAAACGTTGTAAGATTTAAACCGATTCTCCGAAAGTTTCGAGCTGACGTCGTTTGTGCTTTGTTCCAGGGCGAGCCTCTTCATCACAACATCGCGCAGCGTATCATTATTAGCAATCAGAGCCTGGCGCTGCAAGGCGTCGACCGCAAAAGCGCCGGCAACTACACCTGTGTCGGGCACAACACCGAAGGAAACGGCGAAAGTTCCCCGTTCTACTTGAACGTGATGTGTGAGCGACTTCATTGAAATAATTAAATGCTCGCGCCTGCCTAATTCTATGATTACATAAAGCACACGTGGTAACAAGGGTTAATCGGTTCCCGGGAACCACTCTGTGAAAGCGTTCGTTCTCGCTCGCGGTGCTCAAACGTTTGTTTACCTGAGCACGCGAAACATGCGCTTTTCAGCACATGTGCGTACAATTGCATTTCCTCGTAAATTCTTGGCCTTTGTGCCTCCTTCTCGCTTTAATCGCCGTTTAACCGTTACGGCGTTTAATCGATCGCACGAGAAATATCAAAAGAGAAATAGCGGTCCAAAATTGTGGTAACACGCGATACGAGAAAATTGGACTTGATGTAAACAGTCGACGAGTATTGTCGAAAACGCTCGAACATGGGTCTGCTTATTTTTTATCCGGATTCAACAGAAAAAGTTTCATTAAAATCGACGACCCCACCACTGCGACCTCTTTTTGTGAGCGGCGAGCGGTTTATAAACTGTAAGATTCTTTTGTCGAGTGTAGAAATTGGGTTGAATTTCCGAATTCGATCGAAAGCGTGATTCGAGCGGAATTTCTCGCGAACGGTGGAAATAAACCGGCGCTCGATTTAAATCATGATTTCAGTCGCGCCCACGTGCAAACGTAATCAGACGGACGTCCTCGGCGTGGCGAAACAAGAAAAGGCAAACATATCCTGCCAAGTGGACGCGAACCCGCCGGAGGTTCAATTCCGTTGGACCTTCAACAATTCCGCGGAGAGCATCGACGTGGCCGCCGGCCATATCGCCCGGGCTGGCACATCCTCGATCGTCTCGTACACACCCATGACCGAATTGGATTACGGCACGTTGCTCTGCTGGGCGACCAATCGAATTGGACATCAACAAGTGCCCTGCGTCTATCACATCATACCGGCCGGTGAGGTATCTTTATGCGGTAATTCGATCATGCAAATTCCCGTCGACCGTGAAACCGCTGTTCGAGCGAACTCGATACACGTTACGCTCGATCGATAACGCCGAGCTATTTGCTGGTGTGCAGCGTAACAAAAGAAAAAATTACAAAATAAAAGGAAGGAAATGAAATTTTTTAACAAATTCTACTCGATTCGCTGGACAAAAGTGACATTCTCTGTCGAAAACCGGACGAACAAACGAAGGGAATATTTTTTTATCGCAAAGCAAGGCGATGGTATCACGAAATTCTTGTAATGTCTTTTCAGTTTTGTATGGGACCGATTCTTTTTCGTTACAAATTTCTCGACCATTCGTCGTAGTTGGACGAAAGCGTAGAAAGGAGAGCAGGAAAAAGATAAAGATTTTTCCGACGGTAGAATTTAGTGGAATTAACTTGTTACTCTGGCCTGAGCTGCGACTATGCCTGACCAGTAAGGGGTTCTGTTCCACTTGTCTGGCCAGTAAACTTCTCAATCCTCCTCGACCGTCTGGCAGCCGCGTCGCGTCGTCCCGAGCTACTTGTCCGGTTGGATACCGTCCCATTCTACTTTCTGTCCCGTCCTCTCTTTATTCTACCTGTCCGACCAGTCACTGTCTCATTCTACTGGGATAATAAATAACTTTCGGAGCCGTGGCTCCTGGCTTTGCGCGCGATTCTCACGGCAATTTTCCATTGAACCGCGAAAAAGCTTTACCCATTTATCATGGGGAAGCTCGCGCGATACCGTGTTCACGAAAATACGTGGAATTTTTTGTCCGCGGTGCTTCGCGGAAGAGGCACGATAGCCGGAGAAAAAATTGCCGGCCGGGATCAGACGGATAGGAACGTTGGGGCGCACACAAAAATGAAACCTCCGCGTTTCGGCGTAATTACAAAAAAATTCCCGCGGCACGTTAATCCAGAGTTGTTCGCGCTACGCTGACTTCTCAAAAGCGACAATCCCGCCGCGCGGAATCGAGGAGTTCGGAGATTAAAATGGAAGTTCGTTACGATGTGCGCGCGCCGCGCCGGTGTGCTGGCGGCATATCGTGCGGCTGTACGCGCGGATGGCCCTTTTTTCGGACGGGTGTTCTCGATGATCTATCGGAGCAATCGAATTGTTACAATCGCGGAGAACGCGGTCGTTCGGAAACCACGTCGAAATCCGGTGACTCGTCGTTCGCACTTAAGTGCCCGACGATCGTTCGCGTAAATCGGTCGATTCGAAAGGGTCGCGTGTCTTCGTTAACGTGGAACAAAGGACTTCGTTGAAAAAAAGAGCTATCGGAATCGATTTCACGTCGGTCTCGTTTGAAAGAGTAACGTTGAACGTCGCTTCGAGAAACGCAACCAGTTAAACAATAATATGGTCAGAATTTTAAAGACATCGCGTACGGTCGTCCGACCAAGCATGGATTTTCTACTGATTTAAATTGAAACGCGGTTCCAGTCGCAATCCCTCGAGCCGTAGAACTTAAATTGCTTCCAGTCGTTAATCTAATATATTAAATGGAATTATAGTTCGCCATGCGGTCGGTGCAGGAACTGTTCTCTTTTATTTTCTATTAGCCCGAGCTGCAGCGCGTTATATTCGTAACTTCGCTCCATATAGCGATACGAAGCATTTTATTAAGTTAACGGACCAGCTAAAATGGGTCGACCCTTTATATTTCCTCTTCTCTTAACTTTTAAATGGTGTTCCGTCGTCGATGTACGTAGCGCCAAGATTATCGCGAAGGAATCATTAGGGCAAAGTAGTAAATGTTCACGGTCGTCGGGAATTTTCCGCGCGCGGCTTCGAAGATTTTTAATGGATTCGAAGGCGACGAGGACGCGGCGCAAGGCGATCGATATCGACTGTCGGACCACGTCCAAGTTTCCTCGAATTTGTCACTGCCTTATCGATAGCCCCGCGCTGCCCATAAATTTCGTGAAAGCGTTATAAATTCTTTCTGACCTCTTCCACTTCGACACCGTTCGAAAGCTTTGAGCATGCGTCCCATTAAAGTCCATACCGATTCGGTGTTCCCTCGTAAATATTCGAAATACTCGACCATGTTTTACCCGTTTTACCGATTCGAGGCCAACGGATACCACAATTTTCATTCCGAATCCAACAATTCGGACTTCCTCTATTTCTATTCTATCGAGAACTATAAATATCTTATTCAAAGTGGTCGTACATTAACGATACCCCGCGGTTTCTATGGTTTGCGAAACGTTCGCCGCAGCCATCGCTATGAAAACTCACCGAACCGTACCTTCGGGAGGCATTCCAGTTTAGAACGTGATTCGTAAAGTGTCGTTCACGCTAAATTTCACATTAAATTTTTTAAAAACGCTCCAACGCAACGCACCGCGCAACTACAAGAAAATTTTTGAAGAAACTTGATTTTTTTTAACGATAAAGATAGTCTACTCGTTGAGAGCGGCCCCAATTTCGCGTGTGCTGCACGGTATTTCATCTCTCGCGTAATCCCCGGCCTCGGATCGGCGAGGATCGATCGATTTGGCACGGAACGACCCTGAAGAAACACCGTGTACCGTGCGGGAACAACCGTGTCCCCCGGTTCCACCGAAATTCCTGGCTCGAGAACAGGCTCCACGAGAGGAACCGAATTCCCGTGGCTCTCGAATAAATTGCGCGCGGAGGTTAACGAAGCGGCTCGAAACCGGAGATAAGTCCTCGTCGCGATCGTTCCCGCGTATTGTCGTCGCGATACGCCGCGCATACGAGCGCGACGATAACGGCCTTCGCGTGGGCCGCATTTTAAACGGCTGCCATTACCCGCCGACACACGCGGCCAGGTCGACCGGATATGGTTCACAATTGCACCACCTCAAACACATCGACGAACTCGTTCTCGGTGAGATGCGCGTCGGGGTTCAATGGCGGTCTGCCGCAGTCCTTCCTCATGGAGGTCCGGGAGAGCAACAGCCAGGAGCTCAAGGCAAACCTAACGGCCCATCTCCCGAGCTTCAGCGTTAGCAACCTGGACCCAGGAGCGCTCTACCAAGCCTGCATCTACGCCTACAACGTTAAAGGACGCAGCGAGGCGATGGTGGTGCAGGCTGGCACCCTCAGGCTACCCGAAAAGCAATTAACGTCCGAGTCCGGTGAGTTGAAACTGCGAATCCCCCATGGTGATAGGCAGAGGAAAATTAGCTAACACGGGGAGCTCTTTTTTAACCCTTGGAATACCGAGGGGAGAGCTCCTCGAACCCACAACTAGAAAAATGAAAAAACTCTCACACATTATTTAGTGTTTTCTACACCTTGCGTACAACAGAGTTTTCGAAATACTTGATTAGAAAAAGAAAACGTGATCGAAGTGGGGAATATCCCAGAATGTTTTACGCGAGTATTTCCGAGAAACCTATGAGGGTTGACCGCGTCACGGTTTGTTTCCAGAGCGACCGAGACAGAATTTTAGGCTGATGCCGATGCTGAGCGTGACGATTGGCGTGGTGACCGCACTGATCATCGTCGCCGTGATCGTGATGGTCGTGCTCAGAATTCAGCACACGCAGGTCGACGAGCAGAGCAAGTCGCAGATGGAGGACCACGGCAAACAAACGAAAACGATGCCGATCCAGCGGGAGCTGAGGTTCCGCGAGGCAAGCAGTCTACTTTCCGACGAAAAACATCCGAGCAGTCCCTTCAGGAAGCTCGAGAGCAGCGGCGACATAAGCGAAAACGACGAGAAAAACCCGGACATCATACCTCAGCAAATTACCGGTTCGTTGATTCCTAATTCGTTGAATAGTTGCCCGGACCGGGAACATTCTCTTTTGTGCTTTACAAAAAACCGATAGCCTCTGTCATGTGGGAATAATTAAAACCTCCCATTTGATTTCCGTGATCCTCGAATTGAAATGGTTATCGTTGAACTGCGGATTCTGCATGCTTTTGCCCGATATTAATTACGATAAGGAGCCGATCCGAAAATAAATAGGCCGTGTCAGTTTCCGCAATTATGCAGAAAATCAAATTCTTTCCAGCTTTAAAAGAACTCTTTCAGTCTGCAACCGTTTGTCTAGTATCGAGATTCGTATCGAACAGTCGAGGGGTATCTGATTCAAGAAATTCTACGGTGATACTGCTATAGATATTACATCTTTCCAACACTGTAGAAACGCGACGTTGAATTAATATTAATTTTAAACGCAGGAGTCAAAGAATTATGTCCCGTGTTATATGTCTGATCGATGAGCGGTAATTTCGAATGATTTCGCTCAGGCGACGAGCCATCCGACTACTTGAGGAAGCGACGCCTGGTCTCGACGATCGAGACATCGCCATCGAGAAGTTTGTTGGAACACTCGACGGTCACTTCCGTCAGCGGTCACGGCAGTTACGCTGGCTATTGCACCATTCGCAACGGCATGCCGCTCCACGAGTTCTCGAATCTGGCGACAAAACATAAAAGCGTGAGTTCAATTTGCGCTAATTGCTACCTATCCCACCCTGCATCCACGGGCGAGCCACCGACCGGGACATTGCTCCAAACTTTGCTCCCTCTCGCTATTTAGTTTATGGATCGTTTTACTAATCCAAAATCCCTCCCACCCGCTCACCCACCAAACTTAAATCCTACATAGTTGTTAACGTTTTACCTGTCCGACATTGTTTAGCTGAATGTTTGACAATTCTTCGAATTCTTCAGAACTGTTAAATGACGAACCTTCGAAATAACCTCTCGAACATCCAATAGTCGCTCGTAAAATCAACTCTCGGCAGATCAATCGATCCTCGAGCGTCATCCAAACCATCCATACCATATTTTTTTGATCATCTCTAAAATGTTTGAATTCCTTAGGCCTCGTCAACCAAGCCCACCGAATTCCTAATCATGGTCGATACGTCGAATTCGATCCCGATCGGTGATAAAGATCAACTCCTAAAAACCCGCAGCCTATAAAACCGACAAAGCAGAGCTGCTAGCGAAGCCTAGCGAGTCCTTAATCGTTATCGGTGCGCGAACTTTAGTTCCAGCCAATCGTCGGGGACGTCTACGAGACCGGTGTTTGCACTCTGCCGAGGCAACACTGGCCGAGCCAAAGTGTTCAATCGATGTCGATGACAATGAGCCCGCCGATGCTGTACAGCGGGTTGGGTGTCGTTGGCAGGACCTGTCCGAGCGGTAGTATACTCGCCAAGGACGTTGAGGCGAGGATCCCCGGGCAGTGTTGCATTCAATCGCAGAAGGACGGGAAGATCAGCACGCCGATCGTGATGGCGAAGAGGGAGAGCTCCGTGTGACGATTCTCCCGGCTGCAAACCAGCGAAGTGTAATTCATCGGTAACTTTCGCTCCAATTGTCCCGTGATGCTGATGGTGCTCCCTTCTGCTTCGAGCACCGACGCCGATCAAAACAAACCATCGTCGACGACCGAACGCGCGCGCGCACGCGGAGAAACAAATCCTTGGACGACGCGCGGGATCCCGCGTCGCGAATATTATTCAAGTGGTCTGAAGAAGTTCTTGTTGTCCCTTCGTTACTTCCAGACTTGGTTGGGATGGTCGTGATCGCGATCCTGTTTGCCATCCAGGCTAGAGAATTATGGTACGGGCTGCGAACGAACAAAGGCGTTAATTATCTATATTTTATCAGCCATTCGATGGAAAATCGAATTCTGTTTATTCTGTTCGCTCTCGTTTGTTTTATGCATTAGATTGCTGCATATGAAATGTCAGACTTTCAACAGTCGCGTTAAACAATTAAAGTAAGCGTCATTCCGATCAATATATTATGTCGATAAATGAACGATGAATTTCTTGGTTGTATCTCCATTTTGCACACAGTCTTTTGTACGATTAACGATTGAAATAAACGTTATTTAAAAGTGGAGTTAAAATATCTAAATAAGAAGTGGAGGTAAGACTTTAAAAATCAACTTTGTACATCAAAATGATGCATGTACAATAAACCTGTAGACTGTAATGTTACTTTTTCATCAAAACGCTTCGTGACATTTACATTCGGAAATTGGGTATTTCATGTGCAACAACCGAATCGTCGAACCGCTGTATAAACACAGTAAACACGCTTGAATTCTTAGTGATTTGTGCAGCGCAAACAAGTTTAAAGATGCAAACATTGTTCCGAATCTTGTTACGGTAATTTGTAGTGGTGTGTTTCAGAGTCTCCGTTCGGATGCAAACGGTTAAATCGCTGTCACTGCTAGCTACCAGAAAATTAGGACATTGAATTCGAGCACTGTGCGATCGAAGGAGAACGTTGAAACTGTAGTACTTCGAGCAGAAATCGTTGTTTCCGCGGACGTACCACGATTTCCCTAGCCATCCGGTATTGTATTATTGAAACTCGAAAGCCTCTGAAGCGTGTCCAACCGCCACCGCCGCCGCCGCCGCCGCCACCGCCACCGCGAATCCAAAGAAGAATCTTCGTTCCCAGACGAACTGATTTTCTTCCTGGCGACAGCGTTCGCGTTTCCGTTTCTCTGTTCAATCAAGTGCCCTTTTTATATTGAACGGACGAGCCTCGAGTCTGCGAATGTAAAAAGAATGAAAAATAAAGACGTAAAAGTAACGAGCGAAAGAACAACAATACCGAACCGATTATAAACAAGGAGAGGCGAGTACAGAATCAAACTGAAGCAAAAAGGAGAAAAAGACGAGAACCGTGTAGATCCATGCGTCGCGAAGCTGCGCGTGTGTTGATAGAGGAACGAGTAATTATAATGAACAACTTATACATATATGTGCACGGGTGTACGCGCGTGCTGTACATACTACTCTTGAATACGGAGGATATTTTATACAAAAAAAAATGAATCGGTAGCATTTAAATGACGAGACGAGGCGTTGCAGAGGCGGTAGGGTGAGTCACAAGGTTTAATTCCCACTTTTACTATCGGTACACTGTACAATTCGTCTAGTCGATGTAAGTATAAATATAAAGAGATGAGGTAAGACCCAAATGTATGTATAGACGCGAGAGACGGACAAGATCGATCGAGCAGCCAGAATAACGTACACCGAGGAGGAAGGCCCTCTGCGAAACGAAAATCAAAAAGAGAGAACTATTTACCAGAGAATAAAAGCTACAAGAAATGAAACACAGAATATATAGAGTCAATGGGAACAAGAAATTTCGTTTGCGCGTGCGTATGTATGTTAAATACATATGGGAATCACAGGGTGGGAGAGGGGGGTGGGGGGTGGTAAGAGACACAGAGACATATCGTACAGCTTTCCCCATCGTTGAAAATTAAAATTGACAAAAAAGACAAAAAAAGAATGGTGGACGGACACGAAACGAAAGAACTCGATACGACGAAGAGAATTTAAGATTACGCGAGAGGAACAAAGAGGGAAAGAGAAAGAGAGATCCCTATTAATTTCGTCAGTATGCAGTATTCTGGATTTTATTGTAAGATTAAGTATCTGTATAATGTATAAAGTAACGATTCTCCTTCCAAGTAATCGGGCACGAAGGAAGTGGGAGGAGGGAAAAATAGTCGTCCCGCTCTCAGCGAGACGATTTAGAGTTTTCTCGTGGTTCGATCATTGCGATAGGTCTCTGTTTAAAGCTCGGAGAGCGTCTCTGGCTGAAACTTTGCAACGGAGACCGACGAATTAGGCCGCCTTACCAGGACGACGTTGGCCAGATAACTTCGAAACTTGAATAGCACGGTTTTATTAGAAACACTGATAATTACTTCCTAAATTGCGTCCTTCAACAAATTTATACTTCAGCGAGTTCGTATTCTGATTATGGAATAAAACGAGGACAGAATTTTATACCAAACCGAACGGAATCCTCTTCTCTCGCAAATTCTTTGACAATCTTTTTCAACCCTCGTACGTTCTTCGAATGTGAAAATTTAACCATTTGTCTCCTCGGATACCGTAAAAGATTCTATTCGTTTCTATTTGTGTCGTGAGATGTATCGAGAATGATGTATCATTGATGTAACTATTTCTGAACGTCGTACGAGGATTAACACTCGAACGGCGGACGTTTTCGATGGTTGTACAGATGACAGTGCATAAATTTATTTATCGAAGCCAAATAGATAGCCTCCAATTCAAATTGGCCGTCAAAAGTTGCCTAACTAGAAAGCTGCGGAATTGTCTCGCCCAAAGTCGTCCGGTACAGGGATAGGCGTCGTATCCCCTGATCCCGCGGCAGGATCGCAACTAGAATGCAGATTTTATGCGTTTATAATAACTCGAAAAACTGTTGAACACACGATGAAATAAACGTCTTGAGAAAAAAAAACAACTCATGAACAACACGAATGCGTTCCTTTCACTCTCGATTCGAAAAAACCTACAGCATGCGAAACAAATTTTGCGTTCGATTCCAGCCACCGCAACGCGAGTGTGCGCCGTGCACGGATCTGAATTTACATAAATATCCGCAGTCTGCTCGCGACCGAAAGCTCGCGGAAACGGCGCGTGTACAGCTCTCCTAATCAAACTTTCTCGAAAGGCAGATCGGGTTTCGCTTGCGCTCTGCGAACGTCTCGTGTGCATCTTTTTCCGTGCGCGATCGGATCCTGTGTGCTCGCAAGGGAAAAGGTCTAAACAAATTGGAGAGAAAAGAAGAAGGAACGAGAGCACGAACGGAAGATCTGGCGGCCACTTAGATAGATAAACTTCGGTGTGTAACGTGTGGTTCGTAGCAGAAAAAATAAACCGTCGCGTCGGTTTTCTCGCGAGCCGCTTCCTGTAATATAACCGAGAAAGTTAATCGTTCTTTCGAGTCCTCTAGATCAATGTGTTCTATCGAGATCGCTAGTCGTTAAGTTCTATCCACGGCGACGACGCACACTGAGCTGGAATCGTAAAAACCCGGACTGAATTCGAATTTTCAACTTTTTTCAACATGTATGAAATTTTGGGGAAGATTCCCTAGAACGATCACCTGTTTAGGGTTAACTTTTGAGTTAATATTATCGAGAAATAATTTAATTACCATACCTTTTCAACTATGTACACGCATATAACAAAAATAAAGTTCGCTTCAATTATGTTTACAAAACGGAATTCACGGAAAGGCATGATAAATTTTACACGAAAATGTGTGCACATTTTTTTGTCTATTTTACGAAACATTCCTTATAAGGGTAGTTTCTCATCCTAACAAAAAATAATACGAGAAGTTTTTCTTAGTATATTTATGAATTCAGTCCGGGTTTCCGTACGATTCCAGCTGACTGTGCGACAGTGTAATTGTGTACACGCGTGGCGATCCAGCCACTGAGCTGCCTGAATCGTTATCTATTAATGCCATTGATGGAATTGATGTCGGTACGTAGCCAGGTGTGCTAAGAACTTCCGAATAATTGTTCAAGAAACGCCTGTATTTCTCCTTGTATCAGCGTTCGCGGCAGGCTGACGAAAAGCTGAGAATCTTAGGAGTACAGCGTTTCCTCCGTAACGACTCGGGAGACACGGCGCGGCGAGACGTTCAGGAGCAGCGGAAGCTCTACAGTTTCCATTCGTTAACTACTCGGGTTTTCGCTGTTGTTTGCTTTCCGTTTTTATCTCCGCGACCTCACGACGCGTCCAACAGTACCCTTTGTCTACCACTCGTGTCTGCTACTTGATAACGTCCCGCTGTATCTGCCGAGTCGTACGATGTTTAACATCAGAGTATCTCGTCTTTGCCCTCGTTATTATCTCACGGATGGAAACAAAGGGGGGTTCTTTCTCCTCCGCTTATTGCTTTCTGTTTTTTTAAAGAACTGCTCGTTGCGCCATGGAATGACGAAGACAGAACGGAGACCGCCGAAACGTGATGTTAAAGAGGAAAATAGGTTGCGCGTAAGGCGTACGGTTGATGGCCAAGATACAGCGAACTAATTTTCCCTCGAGCGACCGTAGAAGAACGACAACCGAACTGGCACTAAATGATCTTTACTGGCTTGATTTAACCGACAAAGTATAGCAAAGAAATGTCTACTTTTCATATCATTTTTACGCTTGATCTTATACGATCTTCTATTTATATCGTAAACACTACAAAAATTAAGTTAAGAGCCCAAGGTCTCACAGGATCCTTGCATCTTGTCCATCGAACGTATTTAGTTCACCGGCTAGAAAATATACGGCTATTGCGAGTTGAACGAAATAAGTTTCGAACGCGTACTGCCAACAACTGTGTTTTGATTTATTCGCGACGGTGCACTTGAAAGACCTCGTCTACATTTCAGTCGACCAAGAGTGCGAGGACAGCACCGATCAATCCGGAAATCCTGTCTCCCAAACGAAGCAGCTCACGGTGGTTCTTCGTTTTTCTAATGATGCGCGTCGGAGGGAATATGCTTGCTCGAAGAGGCTTCGGTACTTGGACGATTGGGTCTCGCGGACGCGCCACTGAACATGAAATCGTGGGGTGGCGGCCAGATGCTGTCTGAAAACGTAATCGCCATCCGTTATCAACCTGTTCACTGTGACTGTAAAGGCGTTCCTTGATCTTGTGTGAAGCTACTCTTCTTAGTGCGGAATCATTTGGTCGGCACGAGGAAACACGTTGTGGTAGTCGCGAGCGGATAGACACTTCTATCGGCGTTGCTTCTCCAATTGACAAAAAAAGGTTTCCGTAGGCTAGATCAATTATCCAATTAGCGTTCTTTCGTTTATCCCTCGTAAAGAAGCGTTGGCGAATGCGTGAACGCGTGTGCACTTAAATATCTCTACTCGAATAAAAATATTCTAAATGTCGAGTGCACGTGTGCTCGAGAGGTACCGAAGTTGCATATGTAACATGTACCTGAAACCGAGTACACGTGTACCTGAGGAAACCCGAATTTGAATGCGTAGACGCACATATATCTGACTGCTAAAGCTGAGTGCACGTGTACCTGAGAACAGTCGAATTTGAGTGTAGATGTACTTGAGAACGTGAACGTTGAGCGCACATGCTTCTAAATAGTAAAATTGATTGCATAGTACTTGAATTGAGAGCATGTGCATTCGAGAGGTGTGAACGTTGGGTGCACGTGTTACCGAATAGTAAAATTGATTGCGTGTGCGCCCGAGAAGTGTTAAAGTTGAGTGCACAAAAAGTTGAATACATTCTATTTAGAGAGCTCAAGTACATTTCCACTTAAAAGTTCCACGAATAAATATAAATGAATTAGAAGAGAACGCTAACGTTTCTTTAGCCCGATTATAATTAAATGATTCTTTCGATCGGTGGGACGACCACAACATTTTCTGTACCGACCAACATTTGCACACCATTCGCTTCGTTACTAATGTATCTTAGAGTAGCCAAGGGTAAGAGCAGAAGAAAACTCTTTTAGGTTAAGACATGGAAGCACCCCGTACATCTTACTGCCGTGCATCTTACTGCCGTACATCTTACTACGTACATGTATAGCCTGTACATCTTAACGAACGAGTCTGACCAGCTGCTTTCGCGAATGAAAAGGAAAAAACGACACGAAACAGAAACAAAAACCGTTTGAATGAAATTTGTATATGTAATTAGGTTAGCGATATCTGACACAAATTTCATGTACCCCATAAAAGGAGACGTTTTTTTGATATTGTAAATACTCTGAAATAAATAATCGTTTTTATTCAACGAATTGCCGAAACCATCCCCGGCCCCATCGTTCCCTTTTCGACGAGGAGACTGTTACCTCGATACAAATTAATGAACGGCACCGATGGATAGGCATTCAAGTATTCCTCGACGCTCATCAGCACCGGAGTGTTTGCGTTTAACAAGTATTCCACCACTGTGCTCTCGGGGAAGTCCCTTGCAATCTTGTGGCTCATATTTCGAACGACTTGCGCCATTGGAATAGACTTTTACAAAAGCATCGTTATTAATAGCGTCGAACTTTTTCGATAATTTACATTTTAAATCGTTCAAGATATTTTCCTATTTCTAATAGAGTATTTGAAAAAATATTTCAAATTTCAATTACTATTTTAAATATATATATATAATCGCTATTCTATAATAATACTATTTTAAATAAACGGAAAAATTTCTGCAAATCGAATATCTTTATTTTGATAATCTGAACAGAGATGGGCATTTTTGTCTCGATTAAGATTAAATCGCCCCACCATACCGTTATACCATAGCGCTCACTGTCCCCCACCAGCATCCGCCGTTACCATCGAGTAACTCCCACCACCTTCCGCTGCATGAAAGACAGGTTGGTGGGAGAAGCAGACGTTCGAGGGACCCCAACCGTACCCCTACCGGGGTTTGCCGTTTCTCCCACTCCTCGCTTCTAGCTTGGCTTTATCTCCAGAGCCACAGAGCTAACGCGCCGTGGCGGCCCAAAATATTTTTATTTTGATAATGTAAAGTATAAAGCATCAAATATATCTTGAGGATGAATATTTTACCCAGCTCTTACTCCCACCACACCGCTTTCTACCCCTACTTCATACCAATTGCTCTTCCCATTATTTACTCTGCCCACAAGTATTTAGCGCAACTATAGCATGACTTACTTGATCACGGATCGTATTCGATATTTTGTAACACAATACGTAGACTTTTGTTAAACAGTTGGACACCTGTGTCTTAATTTCTGATAATTCGTACGACCCCAAGCTTTCCGACAACTGAGGCGGTATGGTGTGCATGTGAAACCAATCTGTGAAGAATCTCTGAACATCTTAAGATTAATCACTATATATATATATATATATATATATATACTTCTTTTTTATCGTTATTTTTATCGGAAAGTTTACTTGATGAACACGATGATGGGATGGTAGAAAAATTGATCTCTCAATCTTACAATCTTCGGTCTGTTTCGCATAGAAAGCTTTAAAATGTTTGTAGATAATGTCTTCCGGTGCCTATAGAATTGATTGTTCATGTTTTATGTAATTATCAATATTTTTATTTCAAAGTGATACCTCGAGCAAATGAACGTAATACTGAGGATACACGAGAAACATTCCACTGATATGAACATCTGGAACATCTTCCTTCAACGTATTAATAATAGATTCCATACTCTAAAAATTGGAATTCTCGTAATTTTTAAGTAAATGATTTTTTCGTTCGTTTTATAATTACCGCTGCCAAATTTTCGTATGACCCAACATATTTGCCGATATAAAGAACACGGGTTATATATGAACTCTATAAATAAGAAATTTCCTGTCAACCTAATTGTCATAGGTAAATTCATTTTAAAGCATTTTTAAATCCACGCGCTTTGGTACATCTGAACGGAAACCGTAAGCGAAAACAAACACCGTAAGGGTTATTTTTGTAGAGATAAGTAATTAATTCATTTCAAAATATCCAATCGTATCGTTACAATTACAATTACAATCGTATCGTTATAAGGTGAAATATTGAATTGTATTCTACACTTTTATATGGAATTAAGAATACGAGATATATAAAAAGGAATGAACTTAAATTATTCTCACCATACGAGCTGCGCTGAGATTCGTTTTCACTACATCAAGCAAACTCTTCCTCGTAGGTTCGAACACTCGTTTCATGATTAATAAACTATTAAAGAACACAACTTTTACACAACCACGCACAATAGAACCTTATTATTCAAGTTTTAACTATTTCAAAGCACCGACAAAGCACCGACTGGAAACGGCTTTCGTTTTGAAAGAACACCCGGAAGACTACAACTACTACGTTATTCATGTATGTCACTAAAAATGATTATTTTTCAAAATAAAATTATCTTATTAGAAAAATTCTTTGATATTATTTAATAAATTTTTTAATGCGTACACAGTAAAAACGACGTAAATGCATTGCAGAATTAAAAAATTTTCAACTGGTAATTCACGACCAGACATTTCCGGAATTTGATTATGAGAACGAAGTATTCGTCGTTTAAAATTGTATTGCGAATGTATTTTATTCAAAATATAATACAGATCAGAAAGGAATGTATGATATTAATGTTACAAAGAAACGTATATACGACGAGCAAAATAATGTTAACTTAATTTATAATATATATACAAGATAATAATACTGTGCTTATTGTTCCTTAGACTTATAATTATAATGACTGATGTCTCAACTATTATACTATATATTACATACACATGGTAAGTACATTAACAGAAATAGTACTAGTAAATGTATAAAAAAGTATCTTATATTTGTAAATTAGTTAAGCATAATTGTTTAAATTTTAAAACTGAGTTAACGAATTATAAATTATTTCTTTGTCTTTGAACACTCTAATATTGGGGGTGGCGGTGGTGTTGCTTCGCTGGGATTTCCTAACCAAACGGATTTACTGAACCGACCCTTTGTAACAGGTGCTTGCCATTTATTGATGAACATTACTGTAACTGTTGGCATTTCTGCAGTGACTGTCGCTACAGTTACTGCTCTGAAAATTAAACGACAATTAATTAAATAATTAATCACGTCTACGTCACAAACATTCTACCGGTCAACCATATTTATTTAGAGATAGGATAAAAATAGAAGGGTGCGCTACAATATAAATACTGCATTTATTAATTAAAAAATATATTACAAACGAATGCTATGGAAAAATATATTTTTCACTTAATCGTACAATATATTATGCACTTTTAATTAATCCTCTCAAAACATTCCTTTCCAAAAGCATCTGATACTTCTCAAGAGAAAAATGGATGAACAGTACGTATGTGTTGCTCCGTCACAAAAATCATTAAAAAATTTTATTACAAATATATACAATTTACACCTACATTACTTAACGAGAGAGAGAGAGAGAGAGAGAGAGAGAGAGAGAGAGAGAGAGAGAGAGAAAAGATATAAAATCAATAGAAGAGTGCGTTACTACAATCTGATAATAGATATAAACCGGCTTAGTGCTATTTGAAATAGAAACATAAATTTGTTACAAAATAAGAACAATCGCTACCTTTATTATATAAATATAAATTCAATAGTCTTCATACAAACGATGTACAATTGTATGAAATAATAAAGAGCGTAAAGCCATTAAATTGTCGTAAAAAAGAAATCATTCCGTTTTAATGCCAAGGAACTTGATTTGGATGACTGATGGAACCCAATTTGTAGTACCTTGTTGTTGAAGGTGTTTGTTGCGTTCCTGCTGAATGATTCGGTGGCGTTGCTGCTGTAGGGGTTTCAGCGCTTTGAGCAGAAGTGCCGTCACCTTTCAAGACGGCAACACACTTCCAGTTATTAATATAATTATCTTTCCACAACCGAACGCAACCATCGTCTCCTGAACTTGCCAAAATAGTTCCCATAATATTCCAACATACACGCCAAACAGTAAAATCGTGGTCGAAAAATTGTGCTGCCGTTGTGATTTCAAAGCGTGGTGCTCCGCTTTGTACACCCTCCCTATAAAAAGAATAATTTCTTATAGTTTCAGTAGCATTCAATATTTACTAGAGGTGTGCAAGTGTTTAATTATACTTACAGTAAAGGCTTCAACGTAATTATTCGTACATCTTTCGTGGCAATAGCTAACGTATGAAAACTTCTACCTAAATTCGGAGCAAACGCGATATCATGAACGGGATCAACTATGGATAACGTTTCAGTTTTCGCCCATCTCCTACTACCCTCAGAATATTCGTATATGAAAACTTTGCCTCCGGACGATGGATTTGCATCGTCGCTTCCAACTGCTATCATCGGAGGATGTAACCTAGTATGCACATCAACTAATAATAATCTGGAGAACTACAAAATATGATTTCAATGAGACTTCGCCAATCTTTTACCTCGACAAAGATGGATTCCACGAGAGGCAACTACATTGAAGCTTACAGCTGATATCGTGTTGAAGGGTCCACTGACTCAAATTCATTACGTCGGGTGCTTCGTATATTCTGATTACTCCGTCTTCGCTACAAGTAGCTAATAAAAGGCCGAGGGATTTAGGTGCGAATTTCACGTCTGTAACCGACTTTCTGGAATCCACTAGGTTCGTCCTCCTAACCCAATGCCTCATGCCACGTTCTCCTGGGCCTGATCCTTCCCCAACTATTAACAGCCCGTACAGTTAGAAAATAATTAATTACAACATAGCAAAATCGACGCATTGAAATTTTTCTTCTGTTTAGAACGCATCGTTGCTTTATTTTTTATTACCATGTTAACTTTCTGTTAATCGCACACCATTTCCTACATAAAATTATTCAATTATTCAGTAAAATGACTACTTCAATGCAAAATGGATATTTGCTAGTGTACACGACACCTCTGTTTATGCTCGAAACGCTAAATCTAATGTTTCGAGATTGTAAGTACCGTATGCGAGTAATTGAAAGTTAGACACTCTATGAAGTGTTTACGATGAAATAAAGCTATACCTATTTCCTCCCACACCGCAGCTGTCCTGTCGAAGGAACATGTTGCGAGTACTTGACCGAACTCTGGATGCGCCCAAGTAACTTTCCATACAGAGCCGCTGTGGGCTTTCCAAGACGCGGTCAGACGCCAATTTCCATGTTCGTCTTCATCCCATACCTATGTAAATTCAACAATCTTCACACATGACTACAACAACAAATCTACGTAGTATGATACATACAAATATATTTACAAATCTACAGAAAAAACGTACATGCATCAACTATAAACTTCTTACTTTCACGAATTGATCACTGGAGCACGTTGCCATTCGTTGTCCGTAAAAATCGTAAGCAATATCATGAATCAAGTCCTTGTGCTCCGCGTCGATGCTGTGTGCTTCGAACATTTTTAGTTTGTTTAAATTGTACTATAGAAAAGGAAGACTTCCGTCACTAGTACGAAAATTTTAGAACACCGTAGAGGTTAACAGATAACGCTGAAAAATTTTGTTGTGTACACGTGAATGTCAAAGTGGTGCTGTTAAAAAATGTATTTCTTACAATGTAGCGTACAAATCAAATATCACCGATTTGAAACACTTACTTTGCGTAATAATTTCACAGAATTTGTATACATTTAGAAATGGAGGGAAAACGCTGTAAGAACTACGCAGCGTTGAAAAAACACCCATCGAATGATATAGGGACACCTGTCTGTTGTATAATCTAATTGGTTGATATTATCATTGTGGCCAATCACAAAATTACCTGTGTCCAACAACCAATCAGGCCTGCGTTTCTTCTAGAGGTAATTCTTAGGAAGATCCTTCATTTTTACAAGTAAACCATTTATTCAGAATCAGACAACAAAGCTACTGCTATTGTATTTATAAAATAAAAAAGTTCAACACAACAAAATCATTTCTAAATAAGCATGAATTTAATTTATTAGAATTTTAGTTACATTTCATTTTTACCAAAACACCAAGTTATGTATCACGATTTAAAATTTTTAGAATAAAATTATATATATATATATATATATTCCTTTTAAATAATATATTTCAAGGAATCATACACCTACTAAATAGTTTCTAAATAGTTTTTATTTGATTATAATTCTATTCAGCGGGAGCGAAGTTTCTAAAAATTTCTGCTACTGGCGAAGAGATTTCGTGACAGATTGTCATTCGGCTTCTATACAGAACGTGTCAGAGCACGTATTTCTTTTGATAATTTGTGCAGTAAACTGTGAAATTGTCTGTAAAGGTAATTATTTCGTATTCTTTATTGGTTTATTCGAAATATACTTCGAACTGTTCATTTATTCGCGAATTTTCTATTCTCGAGCGAGTAACACGAACTGCTAGGTTATTTCTATAACATTTTAGATGATCACAGACGTGCAACTGGCTGTTTTCTGCAATCTTCTCGGCGCAACATTATTTTGTTTGGTGTTCCTCTTCCACTACATAAACGCAAATTATTCGAAATGAAGAAACAACATATTTTCAATATAACCCTAACCACGTCATCAGGTGTTTTCACATGTACAGATGGAGTTGCGAATCTATATGTTGTATTTGAAGTTGAATGAATGGTGTGCATCAGCTAAATGGATTTTTATTTTATAAATACATTCTGCACTAAATAAAAATAATCTTATTTCTTTATTTCCCTTTATATTATACTATTACCAAAATTCTATAAAAGAATATTATGAACTAAATAGATACTCGTATAATAATATACAACGTTTTTAATATCGTCATTATAAAACCTATTACATTTTAAATAATATTATTTCCTATTAAATAATATTATTAGGGAAGCAAACATAAAAAATACTTTGTGTAAATAATAAAGCCCATCTATACGTGTCACTATTGCTTCCTACCTTCAGACAATGCCATACGTCACGAAGTTAGCTTACGTCGAGGTACTTATACAGTCGTTTGCATTCACATATAATTGCATATAGAAAATTTACAATATAGCTTTCGGATTTCTTGCGTACAAAATTTCGATAAGTTAGCCAGCAATGACCGACGATTCCAATGGGGAATCCACGTTCGAATTTGTTGAACGAAAGACGGACGAGTCTTCTGCGTCTGGAGATATCATGAAAACAGGTAAAGCTGGAGTGCAAAACATAAACACTTGCGTATCTGTCAAATACCTTGGTGTAGAAAATGTCCGTGTTTGTATTAACAATTCATAGAAATTTCTCGCGCCAGAAAAGAATCACGACTAAATACAATCGAGATATCGCAATATTGAAAAACATACAAGATGCAAAGAATCTAACAAGAAATAAATTTGAAAACATATTCTGTGTATACAATTTACAATTGACATTAAATTTATTCGAGAAATGCAATTTACGAAATTAATCTCTACCTTCTGTTTTACGAGCATGGAAATCATTAATTCATTGAAAATATTAAAATTTGTCATTGCGTAGATTAACACCATAATTTTCAGATTCCTTCAGCAGCTTATCGTCATCCACGTCTTTGTTGATGCCAATAAGCATATCGGCTTCTACAGGAAATTTATTATCAAGCGTAGCGCCGCCTAGTGCTTTGCCAAGCTTTATTTCGAATTCTGGAACAACATTATCAGAGAACCTTATACAAAATAAACAAGAACCTTCTAAATCAGTTTTAAACGCTCCAGCTAAGCTTTCGCAGCAGGAAAGTCAAGAAGCAACTACGATTCCTATCGCAACTCCGCCACAGCAATATGTACAAAATTCACCGCAAACAGAGAGCCCGTTACAAGATTTAGGAACGATCGGCGGCGGTCTATTCTCCTGGGTTAAAGAGACAGTAGCGAACAGCAATGTACTAAGCAAAGTTGCAGAGAAAGCAAAGAATAGCGTTAACACTATGATCACAACATTAGATCCCCAGATGCGTGAGTTCATTTGTAAGTAAGAATGTTACTAATCTGTCATGCAAGTAAAAAACATCTAAATTTCCTGTATGCATAGATTTGTTAAAACTACTAACACTTTGCATGTGGAATTTCGATTTTGAATGCGTGTCAGTATCTATATAATTATGTTATTGCATCATAACCAATGGGATGTATATATGCGCCATGTTATTTTTGGACAAACTGCTAGCCAAACCTAATTCAGTGAACTGTACCGAACCGTACTGTATCCGAACTGTCAATTAAGATACGGAAAGTTGACGACATTTTTTTACAATAAATATCGTATTTCTTTTTATTTAGAAACTCACTTGAACTGTGTTTCCCGGTGTACATGTGTAATACAGTACAGTTACACGTATAAAAGCTGAGTTTGCGTGCAAAAGTGAAAGCGAATCAATTTTGTAATTTGTTGTGTAAATGTAGGCAATAACGATATAATCTCGTGACACAAATGACAGTACGTGTGAAATCATTCTGTAGCAAAGCTTTCGTTAAAATTATCATTACTAATTTGAAAATAGAAGCTTGAGGAAGTGAACGCACACTGTTATACTATTTGTGTATGAATGTAAACAATTTCTTAGTGGTTGTGCAATATGTTAATTAATGCACAATCGTACATGCGGGCCCTGTTCAAAATATACATTTCAGATTCCGGCGGTGATGTAGAGATCATAGTTGCTTCTGACAAAGATGTGAAGATTAGTTCTGTGCGTCAAGCTTTTCAGACAGTGTTCGGGAAGGCAACCGTTACGTGAGTAATAAATAATTAAAAAATATTTGTTAAAAGTATCACAACTGATAAAATGATTGGTCAATTTTTAGAGGTGTTGCAGTTGAAAATTCAAACATCGCCGCACAACCGGTTGGTTTTGCAGCTGGTGTAAAAGGAGCAGAAACTAAAATTAATTCCGCGCGAAACATTCCGTCCATTCCGAAAGACATACCAATAGTTGCTGTCGAAAACTTTTTACTAGAAGTTGGCGAAGATAAATGGTTCGATTTAGGAGTAGTACTGCTTGACGATCCTAAGCGTAACGTGAAATTTCATACGTTCACGCAAATGACGCCAGTACCAACTGAAATGGTAACAATGGCACAAATAGCCACGCCTGCAGATTATCCTTCAGAATCTGGACTAGCAGTTACCATTGACAGTTTGATAGCAAATGATCTACGGGTTTGTTTGACAATTTTACGGAAAGATATCAAAATTCAGCTTATACTTTTCATAATATAAATGTTTTTTTTTTTTAAAGGTTTCTCATAACGAATGGCATCACGTCATTACCGGTGTCGCTAAACGGGACATTATACTTTTAGCAGCTCAATCGCTGGCTGGAATATACAAGAATGCAATCGACCCTGTGTAAATTTTTGCACGAAATTGATCGTTGTCGTGCGTTTTGTAAATAATATTTCTCTAATTTATAAGATCTTCAAATAAATATACCAGGGTTCATTTCTTAGGTGTATAATTCTAACGATTTTGATATATTGTTTAAATCGAGATCCTAACTCTGTTTCAACGACGTATATATATTTACTAAATGACTAATCATAAATCAAAGTGTACTTTAATTATGTCTTGTAATGTGTACAAAATCTCCATGAAATTAAGGAAACGAAATATATTCGCAGATAAATTTGGTACATTGAACGTGTTCAATTATTTAATTGTAGTGTTGATATTGTACACTGTATGTTTAAAGTATCTTATAGATTTCCGTACAAGTTATCTATTTAGTTGGGTGTTTCTAAGAAAATAATTCAATAAAGGCTTCCTGTTTCTCAAATTCATCTTTAATTTCTTGATGTTTTTCCAATACGAGTACATTGCTGTGATCTTCTTTAAATGTTTATCAGTAACTTCGAAATTCGTCCATGGTGTGAGAACATTAACAAAAAGGCGTTTTAATTTGTAAAAAAAAGCAATGTAAAAGATACAATTTCTTCATCCTTTTGCGTCTATAGAAGAAATCGGCAAAATGTTGCCACAATAAAAGTAACAATCGAGTCTTTAATCTGATGCTGATATGCTAAAAACGTAAAGCCACTTTCGATGTCAATAACGTGGCGATGCTTAGTTAAATAAATGTACAAAATATTCCTCCCTGCGCTAGCATACGCAGTTTTCATTATAATTACAATTTATTATCTTCCTTTTCCATATTTATAATCGTGTGTTTTCTTCACAGTTCTTTGCGCAAAGCAAAGTTCATAATAAACCGATGCAGTTGTATACGGCTCGAGCGATATTAATTGAATTACAATATTTAAATAGATATTTAAATATGGTGCGCGAATCTATGGTTACAATTTGTCAAGGTATGCGTTCAAGTCTGGGAGACCTTCTTTCAACCCCTTCCTCTTACGTGTTTCCTGCAAGAAAAATAATTTTCAATTACCAATCAAAAATGAAATTCAATGCTAGAAAGGAAAAGATATTTTTGTATGTTTCCCTATTCAGGCAAACCAGAATATACTGCTGGACTACCAAAACTAAAAAACAGTTTCTCTTCCACGAGATTAAAAATGGCAATGTATTCGTATGTACCCATTACCATCAGTTATGATCGTGGGTGCATTTTTGTCAAAATATTTATGAAAATAATGTTTACCTGCACAACTTGATACGGTCTGGTGGTAAGCTCCATTGGGTTTCCAGGTAAGATTTGCCAATGGTCGAATACACATTGTGGGAAAGCTTGCCCTCCGGTATTAGAACGTAAATCGGCAGTAAAGCCAAAGGACTCGTTTACTGGAAGATATGCCTTAACTACGAACATGGGTGTACCAGCAACTTGTTGTTCTTCGAATACGTGACCTCTTCTGCGATTGAGCACACCGTAGATACCACCAACAGCAACCTCTGGACACTGAAATCATCATTTCAATTAAATAAAAATTATTGAATCGTTCTACATGACTTGGTCAAATGAAAAACTACAATTTACCTGAATTTCGCACAAGTAAACTGGCTCCATAAGACGAGGAGAGGCAGTGAGGAGACAAGCGTAAAGGCAACGTCTTGTGGTAGGTATAATTTGACCACCACCTCTGTGAATAGCGTCAGCGTGTAATGTTACATCGTGAATGTTGAAACGAACACCTCTCAAATTTTCTTCCGAAAGGACACCCTATAATGCAACGAAATATTTAATTAAAATTAAATTAGTAAATAGAATTAGTAATTTTAATCCATTGCACTCTCGCGGAGCTATTTTAACTGGAAAAAGTTTTCTTCCGAACTAGAATATTTCCATTCCCTATTTTTTTTTCATTTTATGTATATGAAATTGGTATAATATCTCGTACAATATCTAAATGTTTAGTAATTGATTAGATACAGATATATTTAATAATGCAACAACCGAGTGCAAAGGGTTAATATAATACACACTTCTTTCGTGGCCCATTGGAATCCAGCAACAACAGAGTCCTTGATTTCATTAAGGTATTGTACTCCCTTCGAGCAATCGATGATGATGTTGGGTCCAGTTCCATCGGGTCCGAAGCACCAGATCTTTCTAGCTTCGGTTACATCGTAATCATACTTCTCGCTCAAGTAGCGAGCACGCACTTTGAAGTCATCTCTTGGGTTCACTTCACCCTGTAACGATTACAAACAATAAGTAAATAAAGTCAACCACTGATAATACATTTTTGTACTAATCAGACATACATTGTCGATATCTTCAGCAAGTCCGTCAGGCATGGGACACGCCATCATGAATAGCCGATTGTGCTTGTTGGGCGATTTCGAAAGACACATTTGATTCGATTGTTCCGAAATGGTTTCTCTGTAAGAGACAACGGGGTCCGACTTCTTGATGGGTATGCAAGCGTGATCCTCTTCCAAATCTTTCAAACAGATTTCAAGATGAAGTTCACCAGCACCGGCAATAATGTATTCTCCAGATTCTTCGATGATACATTGCACCATAGGATCAGATTTTGCCAAACGTTTAAGACCTGAACAAAAGAATGTTCTATTAATCGACGAGATTCAAATCATTCGTTAAGTTCAACTGAGATTATTATTTTCAGATTCTATATAAAAATCACGGATTCTCATAACCCAATGCTCTATATATATAGTTTCATCATTACGGCACAAAATTTCTGTAAAAAGTATTTGTAAACGTGCCTTCAGCCAACTTCGGTAAATCAGCCGGATTCTTGGGCTCGACAGCAACGCGCACGACAGGTGAGACTGAGAACTTCATGACTTTCATGTTGTGTGCTTCTTTGTACGTGGTAATAGTACCAGTCTTTACCAAGAACTGATCAACACCAACAAGACCGCAAATATTTCCTGTAAAAAGTGATCAACTATTGGTATTATGCATAGAAAATCTGAACACTTTCGTGTTCGTAATTTTCAGAGTCAGTTGGCCGTTCTATTGTCTCTCAAACAGTATCAGTACAGGTCTGTGAGAACAATCATCATAAAAGTTACTACAAACTGTTGTGTTTTCGTAAAAAGTTGCTCTGCAAGTAAGCTTACCTGAAGGTACGTCTTCGATCGCTTCAACGTAACGACCCATCATCAGAATTGTACGCTGGATAGCCTTTTCGTATAAATCTTCTTTCTTGCCTGGTTGGAAGTTGGGTCCCATGATACGTGCTTTCATACCAGTACTAACTTTTCCGGAGAACACACGACCAAAGGCGTAGAAACGACCTTTGTCAGAGGTCGGTACCATTTTTGAAACGTACATCATGAGAGGACCATGTGGATCACAGTTCTGTAAAATAAGTGCATGTAATGGAAATGTCTTAGACGATAGATTGCCATGAATCTAAATGGAATATGGCAATCAGATAAAAATATTTAATATCTTTCATTTATATCAGTACAGGTCTGTGGGTAAGATCATCATACGCGATAAGAACCAATTGTGGACGAAACGAGAAAATATTTTGAACAAATACCTTGATACCAACAGCAGCTTCATCATCGAGGGGACCTTCGTACAACATTTCCATACGGTATTTTTGAGCAGTGACAGGCGATGGCAAGTGGATGGCTATCATTTGAAGTAAAGCTTCTCCAGCTGGCAACCACGTTCTCATGACAACCTAAAATTCAAGTAAAAATCAATGAATATCTGATGGTAATACAAATTAAATAAATATCTGTTACGTATGTTATCAGTGAGTGTTCATATATTCAACAAGAAAATTCAGAAGAGGTGTCAGAAATTTTCGAACGATCATCATTGTATATTTTTATATCCAAATAATATAGTCATCGCTAGACTGCGGATTTTTATGCAAAATAAAAATTGTCTGCATCAATTGCAAGAAATAGAAACTAAATTGAATGTTATTTCTTTCCTTAATGATTTGAATAGAGAAGAAATCATATATTGACATATTAAATTTTAAAAACTTTTCAACAATTTGCATGAAGATCTGCAGTCTAGTCATCACTGAAACAGCAATTACCTTCAAAAGAGCTTTTCCGTCCTTGTCTTTGTCTTCCGGTTTCAGAACAATTCCTAATTTTTGCAGCAGAGTGTCTGCTTCTTCTTTCTTGTAGTTCATAATGCTATCGAATACCTGTTGATCAAAATGATATGGACGTCAATCGAAACGTACAGTTTTTAATGAACGGGTGGAATAATGATTCTTTACAACGCACATACCTTGTAGATTGGATCTAAAACATACATGCAGAAAGATCGTTTGTTGTCAGCTTCTCTATGTTTACTCCATTTCTTTGTCTTGGGGTTGAAGAACGATTCTCCCCACAGTCGGTTCATTAGCTTCACCACATCAATTTTGAATTTCTCGGCGTACATTTCGGAGAATTGTTTCAATGTAAACGCCCAACCGTGGAGACCCGAGCCGAAACCGACAGATCCTTTGCTGGGATCTACCTGTTTTACGATAGCAATTAATATCACAATAGAAGCATAAACGTAAAGCAGCGGTTTCCAACTTGAGAGGCGTCAAAATATTTTAATAAAAAATTAATTTGTAGTTTTCACTTTTTTGTAATAAAGTTTTTATTATTTAAAACGTGTCATAAAGGTTGTAAACCGCTGATGTAAAGCGAAAAGAGATGCTTTACTTACTCTAACTTCACCCATGGGGCCATCATCGTCGGAGTATGTGGCAATAATTACGTTAACGTTTTCAACGATACGTTGGAAAGTCTGGTAAAGATCTTCGCTATCAAGTTGAAGTTCCAACAGAGCTCTGTCCATCTTGTTCATGAACAACACAGGCTTGATACGCTCAGCGATAGCTTGACGCAGTACAGTTTCAGTTTGTACACAGACACCTTAAAAACGTAAAAATATTAACAACTCCGTAAACACATAACTACATCGATATAAGACAAATGTGTTGTTGTAGCAGTTGCGCCGTAGCATGTTGGTAAAGGACATAAGGATAGAGGTCCACTAATAGCGTTTAAACGTATCTGCTTTTAATCTCCTTCCATTTACACACAGTCAGCACTGTCTATGTGTATTAGTCAGATAAACCAGCCAATACACTACAGAGTAACACTTTTCGTGCTGGAAGGGATTGCGTGGAACACAAAGAGACATCGGTTTACGAAATGCTTACCAGATACACAATCGACGACCACCAGAGCTCCGTCAGTTACACGGAGAGCAGCTGTTACTTCACTAGAGAAATCTACGTGTCCAGGAGAATCGATCAAGTTGATCAAGAAACCTTTCTCTTCTTTATCACGTTGGTCAGGATTTGTAATAAACACTAAATCTTTCTCCTCAAGAGCAAAATACATAGAAATGGCGCTGTAAAACAGATTGACCGTTAGCCATAAAGAAAATCCTGCTTACAAGAAACACCCGTGTTATACTTACGTGGATTTAATTGTGATACAACGTTCCTGTTCATCTTTGCGCGTATCTGTGAATCTGGTCTCTCCAGCTTTGGCACCGGCGATAATACCAGCCTTGGACACAAGGGAGTCGGTCAAAGTTGACTTTCCATGATCAACGTGCGCAATGACGGACATATTTCTGATGTTCTTCTTTTTGTCCATCATGGCACGTATCTCGTCCACCGTGAAGTTCACCTGAAATGAAAGGCATTTCATTAATAAATCAAACAAATACAGAAAATCATACAATGAACACTACGAAAGATTTACATTATTGGAGATCTTACATACAATACCATCAAGATATTCACGAAGTCGAGAATTTAATATGGAAACTTCGAAATTGTTCTCAAGTGAAAACATCGTTTATGTAAAAACAAAAAAAAAGATTTATAATTTTGATACTGACCATCATTGAAAATAAAGCTTCGCAAATCTTGATATATATTATGGACGCGTATACGTTAGAATATAGAACGAAAGGAAATAGCATCTTTCCATGTGGACATATTTCTCCGCACAGCGTCCGTCTTAGAACGATTCCTTAGAGCCTACAGCCTTTATGACTTCCTCGTTTTCTATATGCATCGTGCGGGGTAAATTTCCGACGTGTTTCCCCGTACGACGATAAATCGCTGGATGATCCTTCGGAACGTTTCCCAATGCAATGAGGATCGCCGAGAACGAGTTTTTTTCACGAAGCATGCTGTACTCGCATCAAGAGAGCTCGACAAAGCTCCATGACACGTTGCCTTCCCGAAAGGGAGACGAAACATATTTGTACATTGAGCACTGACAACTCTGAGCCATTCCTACGGAAAATTCTCAGGATTATCCCGGCGGAATATCCACAGAGCGGTCAGAGATCTTTAGCTCAGGCATAATCCGTCGCAAGCCTCGAAATTCATCCTCGAAAAGAGTTGCGCAATCCCAAGTAATCCAACAGTTTTCAATTTTTCCCGAACCCAGGTGACACTGGTACTTCAAAAATATTCGCACCTCTCCACTCCACAGATTGTACGGATCAAAGCGTTCGTAATACTTTTCAACGATCATACGTACCATTTTGGATGTTGTCCGATTTCCGTTGGCCTGGTCAGAAATATACGTGCACCAACAATGGCGGACTCCCTGGGAAAGAACACGAGTTTCGTGAAAGGGACGAACGATTCGTGCACGAAAGAGGGCGCCCCTTGTCGCGCGTATATCGTGACGTGCACAGGACCAATTGGAATTTCGTGATCCCTACCACGTGGCCGAACCTGCGCGCGCATTTTACACGCGACTTTGCGATTTTAAACGCAATCCGTTAATTCCTATCCGGAGACGTATGTAGTAGATGTAGATCTCCGCAACTGTTGCGTTTGATTTTGCAATCCGAATGATTTCATTTTTACTGTTTACCGAAAGATTAATCATCCGCTA
Organism: Lasioglossum figueresi; assembly: GCA_028455805.1. Lineage (NCBI taxonomy): Eukaryota > Metazoa > Arthropoda > Insecta > Hymenoptera > Halictidae > Lasioglossum > Lasioglossum figueresi. The sequence continues at coordinate 16,977,641 of CM052189.1, forward strand.
TTACCTTTCTCCGACTCGATTTATACATACAATTATAAATCAGAGAAAATCAAACCTAACGATTATATTTTGGAAGGAGAACAAGAGGGGGAGGGTGGATAAAAGATAAAATAGAATGATTACGAAAGAATCGCTTTGGACACTGATACATTTATCGCTACATATTAATGTCTTATTTTCCGATAGTCGACAATGAACTCATACAAAATATTACGCTTATTTAGTAGTCGTAATTCTATGTATATCTATTATACACAACATGCGTATAAAAGATATGCTATATATCGCGTTGAGTCATAAACAGATTCCTCTTTCTTACATCTGTTTCAGATAAAGACAAAAGTCATTTAGATTTTTCATTCGTAGAAGTAAAACGGAAATCGTTTACGATTCAGCGCAATAATGATATACTCGCCATGTAAATAGCAATGGTTGCGCGCTTTCTTGCATAACACTCACTATTAAGGACTATTTTGTCTGTGCAGTATACATTGCATCTACTTGTTATATTTACATACAAACTAGACTATGAAACGATTACACAACTACTTTAATACAAACGTTATAAAAAGTTCGTAAAAAAGGAAATAAATCGAATTACTCGCTCTCTTGAAAGCAGAAAGAAAAACGTTACCAATTACAATTGCAATCTCTTTTTCAATGTACGTGCACATGTGCAATGCGTTTCTATAGTACGATAAAAAAATCGTATGACTTATTTACATTACTTAAAACTTGTAGAAGATCGCGCCCATCTTTAAAACACTTAAGTATACAATATTTTCTTTAAAAACGTGATTCTCCTACCATCGACTTAAAGAAAGAATTGATTTTTAATGTACCGTGTAAAGTGATTCAAGAATTCCCAATTTGTGGATCGTTAAAGTCTCAAATCAATTCTTTCTTTAGATCGGCTACAATTATTTCAAGCAGTGTAATTTCAGCGATTTCCCTTGCAGCTGCGTTCGTGGACGCTTACGCGATCAGGATTAAATCTCCTTCCGCAATTCTTGCAAGGAATCAATTGATTCAAGTGTGATTTCCAACTGGCTTCGGTCATTGCCGCCACGTCCACCACCGCATTTCCTGTCTCTGGATCACCTGTGAATAAATCAATTTAAATTAATTTTTTCTCATTTATAACATTCATAACTTCATGGTAGAGACTTTGTAAATCCTGTAAACTTTTGCCAGTGGCCAGTGGTATTATTTACCGATGGAGATATTTTTGAACATTTTGCGTAACAGAAATAAAGCAAATGAATCTTACACGTTGAATTTTATTTATTCCATTTTTCTGGGTTGGAGGTCATTTGTAAGTCATATTGTGTTACATGTCCTAAGAAGTTTTTTTGTACAACGAAAAGTAACGGAGATATTTAGGTGTTCTGTTTCTTCGGACTCACCCTGTATATATATATATATATATAGATCCATATAAACATGAATTCAAATTTTTCTGTTTTATCAATCCTTACGAATTAGTCTTTTAAAAACTGTAAATCCGAATAAACATTTTCTATCGAGTTATCATTTAGTTTCATCGCAATTTCAGATTTTTACCTTGCCATAAAGCGCATTAAAGACTGTTTTAGGTACTTGATAAAGTTCGGTCCTCGACGCTTCCGGTTTGCAGCACCCCCCCCCCCCCCCCCCCCGAACGATATAATCACGGTGACCTTAAGTTCATTGCTTGACCGCGGTGCCACGCGACTAACATTTAACTCATTTGTTATGGCTCAGGTGCGAGAAGATAGGAATCGTAAAATTGTGCATCGCATTGGCGTTCCAAGTCAAAACTGTGTCAAACAAAAGTTATTCCGGGGAATCGATTATCGGGGTTGTTCAACTCTACCATCAATTAAGTCGCTCCACTGGGATCAGCTATAGCGCCAAACAAAGGGATACCTTCGAAACTTGCTGCGGAACTTCGGAACCGAGCAACAATATTTTTACCTACTATTTCTTCTTTCTTGTTTTGCAACAGTTTTTAAAGATCTGTGGAGTCTGCGCTTTTTCGACCGTAAAAAACCTTTGAACTTACGAGTATAGATCACTTCCGGCCTTTGTGGCGCTTTCCTCCTCTGACCAGGTGGCAGTTTTTCGTTCTCCACGTGCCACTTTTTCAGGCACTGTGGCTCGTGAATGGCCAAGCTGCTCGACCCGAAATCTCTGCCACATATGTAGCAAGTGACCGGTCTCTTCTGTTGATCCTAAAACCAAACGTCTTCCGCTGTTTAGCCCCATCCCCATTCAAAAAAACACCGAAGACAGAAACAGCAGATTTTTATTGACAGTACAAAATGATTGTTCGACTCTCACAAACGATCGGGAACTACAAAGATTTGGTTATAGGACAAACGATCGGGAAGGTTTTCTCAGACAAACTGGAGAATGTAAGCGTTCTTTCTAAAACGACTCACCCCCACAGGGCTGGTAAGCTCTTGCATGCTGACGGTCTCTACCTTCGTTTGGCCTTGTGATTCTCTCCTTCGCGGTTGAGTTGATTGTTTCACGTTCTCTACCTGCGATCGCTTGATGCATTGAGGCTCGTGGATCTTGATACTTTTCGTGCCAAAGTTGCGACCGCAATTCTGACAAGCGACCGTCGGTGGTCCTAAACGCGACGTGCTAACAGGTTTCTCCGGGAGCGAAATATCCGACTTCTCGGGCTCCAAATTCTGTAGATCGAAAATAAATTTTCATTGCTGTCTCGCAAGCTTCCTGGAAGTTTTCGTTACCTTGGGCGAGGCTTTGCAGCTCTTTTTGTGCACTGGTAGTCGCTCCGGCAGGAACGTTCTTGCGCATCTGGGACACGGGAGCAGTTGGGCCTGGAAACACAATTCCGATTTGTTTCTTTTTCTTCTGAAGTCATAGTAAAGGTGTCCATTTGAGAACACTTCTTTTGAGCGTCCATTTGAGAATACTTCAGAAATATTTAAGTAATTGTTTATATTGCAACAAAGACGAAGATTTAAAAACCTGAAGGTGGCCTCATCATTATAAAAAAGTAAAGTAACAAGAAAACAGATTACAGCTCTGTATGTCCCCTTGGAAACAAATTTTGTCTCCGAGGACAAAAATTCAAATGAATTAAAATTATGGATCCCTTTCTCTATAATTTCTGCAACAAATCGAATCATCGTTCGCGATCACCGAAATCGTTACGATGCCGTGTCGGAAATGATTAAACGAATCTATTCTCGCGAAACCGGTGAACGTGAACTGGAATGGATTTGATAAGGATTTACGAGCCAGTCATTTCGATTGCTCGGCAGTTCTGGTGTTAAATCAATAGTGTCTATGTTTCGGCTCCACCCCGACAGCCGAAGATGAATAACCTGTTCAATGAAGCCTACAAGGTGGAAAGCAAGTTCGTCTTTAAAGTCGAACTTAACGAGTCGCAATGCGGCTCTCAGTTTTTAGATCAAACATAGCGTCACTCTTACAAAGGCAAGTGTATGCGATAAATGTGGGGCAGCACCTTGAACACGATAGGGCTGGAGGATTATAGTGCGTGACATACTCTTTCCCTTGCTTTCTCCGTGGAACTAGAAACCTCATAAGCTTCTACTTAGTATTCCCTATTTGTATTCCTACGTATGCGAACACGTAAGGCCGAGCTTTTAACGACTCGCGTTGCATTCACGCACCTTTCCTTTATAATTATAACAACATTTGTGCTCGCGCAATTCTGCTTTTATAACATACGCGCTGTATAATTCCCCGCTTTCACAGACTACTAAAAAAACAAGCATTGAGATTAGGAAACTTAGCATGTTTTCCCAGCGATAAATGTATATCTCAAGAATATACATATATAGTAACATTTTTGAAGCGATCAAAGTGATTTGTCACAGTCTTGAATGGGGAAAGAGATGTTTTGCGAACAGCCAATTTGCTGCTGCTTTCATGAATATTCATATACGCTCCGGCCCATTGTACATTGTGCATAGCCGAAACCACCCGTGACGTTCAGCAATTAAGTTACATCATCGCCAATCATGTACAGTTCCTTGTCGTCTCCGATGAACTTATTCGTGTGACTCATCCCACCGATCAAAACACATTATGCAGACAAACATGGGAATACGACACAGGCAAATACGATCGTTCGCAGGGATTCGTTTGCCAGTCGAATAATATATATATATATATATAAAAGAAAATGGGCAAATGTGTTCGATTTCTCTCTACTCTTAGAAGACATAAAAGTGACAATACCTGGCTCTTTTCCCATGCCGCTGTGTTCCATTCCGAATGATCGATCGCGACGTCAGGCCTTCTCGGTGTCGGTCGTCTTTGGTTCGCGGGTAAGGAATTATTTTCGTGTTCCCATTTCTGCGGGAAGGACATTCATCAATCATTAAATTGCGGCAGCGAACAATGCATGCAGCAAACGCAGCTGACAGCGCTTTCGTTATAAAAGGAATAAAAAGGAAACTGGGATAGAAGCTGTCGCTTATCGAGGTCCTCGCTCGGTGACATCGATGCTTGGGTGGGTAATTATGTATATGTATTCGGGAAGGAACAGCAAATTCATTATTTAGGAAGATCGAATTCAATTTTGATTTCATCGAGCTTAACTGAACGCGCGAATTAAAAATTTTCTTTATCGTTCTAAAAGATTAACTTGAGGTAGTTACAATTTTATCGAAGTCTTCACTGAAATATTAATTTTCCTACTCCGCTGTCGGCGCTGAAAGAATGCTCAGGGAACGTATGTTAGATAAAATAATATAATAATCGCGATCGAAACACACCAATGTCATACAAGTGCATGAGTTAAGGTCGTATATCGAACCGAGTACATATGTATAAACTACGCCTCACCTGTAAAACTACATGGCACTGATCATCTAACATAGTGTTCAACTATGACGCCTGCTGCAAGGCGTCGATTCGCGTGTGTACATATACATATATGTAATAAACATTTCTGATATAGAAGTATACATATACATACACGGCGTATACGCTCGCATCGATTCCGCAAGAACCTTGATGCGTTACATGCTTTCAGACAAGAGAATTCAATAATATTCATGCATCATGACCGATACTATCGCAGGTGTATGAATAACATCGTTCAAGTTCAGCGTAAAATTAGATCTACCCTTACGCGAACCATTATTTTCGTTCTGTCGCGCCGGCTCTTTTTCTTCTCGCGTTTGATTTATGACAGCGGAAGATAGTGTCCATTGAATTATTCACTATCCACATTATCCATTTAGTGCAAACAGCGAATTATCGTAACATGGTTTACGTTAGTCGGAAGTCCGCGCGCAAAAAAAAAATCGATCACGCTATAGAAATCGTACTGCGTACCTAACAAGTTGTTGCAAATTGTTCGAGTAAATAAATTAGAGAATTTTAACCAAAACACCAATATTCCTGACAACCACAGATATGTCAATTGCGATGAAAAAGCAAAGATCGAATATGAAAGAATGAAGGAATCGTTCGACTTACTTGCATACACCTGGGCTCGTGAATGGGAAAGCTGGCGGTACCAAACTCTCGTCCGCAGATGTAACAAGTGATGGTCCTTGGTCCCTTCTTGGTGGGCGCAGAAAATGGTCTGTTCTGGTTGACTTGTCCTCGAGGACTTTCCGATTTCGTCTCCTGGACCGATTCCTCGGTTTTATTCTTGCTCTTGTCGCTGCGAAAGTTCAAGGCGACAGGCTTCTGAACAGTCTTCGGCATCGACGTCTTCGTCTTCGAGTTCGAATTCGTAGGGCTGTCCTTCGGCTTCTGCATCGTACCTTTAGGATGACTGTGGAAACGCTCCGGCTGATCCGGTTTCCCGCAGCTTCTGCACGGCTCCGGTGCTCCTTTCATCGACGATGACGTGAACACCTCCAGATCGTTCTGTATCGTCGGCCTTGAACTCCTCTTCCTTAACGTGGCGAGGGAGGAAATTTTTTGGCTTCCGGTTCCGTTTCTGATCAACAAGCGATTAAAAAACAGTGCTTCTTTTTCTTTCAACTTTTTAAGTTAAATCCTTATGTCAATGTACGAGTACTATAAGAGTTGAATTAAAATACATGTTGCTAGCGTATATTGCTGTTGCTAAACATATATTTTCATAAATTGATTCAAATGTTTTCTTTCAAATACGACAGAACTTCGAAGTAGGTTCAAAAATAGGTAAAAGAAAATTGGTAGATAAATATTTGAACGGACGTGGCCAAGGTTAAATCATCAAGGGGTTCGCCATGGTTGGGTAAACAGGAAAAAGTGCAGGAGGGTGTTTCAGGGTTGCGTCAGAGGGTAGAGTCACAAACCTGTTATTGTTGTCGTCCAGTTTTCTGTTATCGGTGCTCCTCTTCAGGACGGTGATATCCTGGCCGGTGATTCGTGCCTGTTTCTGCATTCTTGGGGACTCCGCAGACACGTCCGCCAAGCCGAGTCTCAAGTCGAGGATCTGTTCGAAGCTCCGTCGTTTGTGACGCGTCGAGCCGTTGGCAAGACCGTTGCTCCACGTCGCCGCTACACCGTTTGACGGTGGCCTATGCTGTTGTTGGTGCAGTTCGCTGAGGGTGACGTCTTCCCGACACCTTGACGACACTCCCCCACTAATTGCTTTCGTGTGTCGATACCGCGTCATCGAATCATTCAGCAGCTCCTTGCTCAACAACGACATGTCGAGCTTGTCGACCAGTTTCGGGTCCAGGACGCTTGGCTTTTCCAGGTTTGCCGTCTTCGGCCGTTCCAGGTCCGCGTAGAGAGACACCCCACGTTTCACTTTCGGCGGCCAGGTGCCGGTGTCCGGTGTTTTCGATTTCCCCCGTTGTTTCCCCTTTTCTAAACCATGCTCACCCATTCTCATTTATTCTCCGAAGAAGGAACGATCCAGTCGGCCGATTCAATTTCACGCATGGCTACTTAGCGTACTTAATCATTATTTCTTGCAAAAAACGAATTCAAAATAAAACTTGAATTCAAAATAAATTTACTTTTTCCACTGCGAAGGAATATTTTAACCCTTTGCACTCGGAGCTATTGTAACTCGAAAATTAAACATTTCTTCCCACCTAGAATATTTCCATTTTCAATGATTTTTTTAATTTAATGGATACGAAATTGATATAATATCTCATGCAATACTTAAACGTTTAATAATTGATTAGATACCAACATATCTAATAATGTAGACAATATTTTAAATAATGGCACAGCAATTTTAGTGGCGCCTCAAAATCACCACTCGAGTGCTAAGGGTTAAACCCGAGAACTATTGTGAGTTATAGCTAGTAATAGCTAAAGGTTAATTTTCCTTTTAGATCGTTCGATTCCAAGCTCGAATCATTTAGTTGAAAAATCGGTGGTTTACTTACTCTCGAAAATGTCCAGGTCATCCTTGATCACCAGAAACGTCTTCTCCGGCAAGAACTCTGTCGGGCTCTTCTTCCACTTCATGATCGCCGCCGTGGTTGCAAAATGATGTCACTTCGAATTTCAAGAACGATACCCGGGCGCCAATTTCACGTTACTCTCGACTCGCGACAATTTCCACGTTTCAAATGAGACTTCACTTTACGATCTCATGATAGGTCCCCACTGGAAGTCGGATCTATGATATATCGAACGATACGAGAAGTAAAAGAATTGGATTTTGATCAGACGCGCTTAAATTTCATTGTTCGTTCGATCGATATTTGTTGAGGATCGTCGAATTCTCAAACATTTGTGGTTATCGCGATAAACAACCGGATTTTACATTGGCACTCGAATCGCTCATCCTCGTCGACAACCCACTGAATTTAGCTCCCCTTGAATCGTTCATCGTGTCGTTCAAATTATTTTACAAATTCACTCGAACAAAAATTGCTCGTTTTTAACGTACAATTAGGAGTCGCGCGTTTCGCACGGTTTTAAACAAATACGCGAGCACGAGTGCGCGAATTACACCGGATAGAACGCTGTCCGCAGGTGAAACTGTGAATCCTCGACGCGGAACGTACATCTATTTTTCTTCGAAGCGCACTGACACGAATGAAATGTCGCATAGATGTTCACAAAAGTGAAGAACACGTTTCTCTTTCGACCGATTCGCACGAATTATTCCGCATAAGGCTCGTTCGGCCGCTTTTAATCGGTGAACATTACCGTGACGGTTTAAATTGTGCGCGAAGCTCGAGGAAGAAAAGCGATTTCAAACGCGTACAGCCTTTGTCAGCGTAACACCCGGTGCACTGAGCTTCGGTTTACCTTGCCATTGGCTACATATAGCTTTTACCTTTCTCATTGTGGTCGACTGTGTGAAGAATACAGGTGGCCACAAAATCGATCCAACAACTACCATTAAACAACTGTATCGAGTCCCGCTTGTGTACGCTCCCGTCATCACGCGGAAATCGTGTACGCTCTTGCGCCTCGCCGTTTGATATTTTGAATGAAGCGATTGTCACGATCCGTTGCGGCATACCAAGCCATTCTTTCGATCAAATTGTTTCGGAACGATCAGTCGAATTACAAATAATTTTTGCTTTCGTGTTTGTTCACGTTTCATTAATGTTCAAATGGAAAATGTGGTACATAATGTCGAAAAGATAAAATCTTTGTTTGAATAAAAAAATCTTGTTAACATTTGCGAATAAATTCTGTTAGTCTAGACACGGAATCGTTTGAAATAAAAAATGCTGATAAAAAAGGGTATGCTGTAAAAGATATGTTAGATAACGCGATAACAAGTCCCACGACTTCATAAGTTCCTCTTTTAAATCGCTTCATTAAATAATAATCAATTCGTTTCAATTGATTCGATTACTTCTTTCGCTAATAGATAAATGAAAATTTTCGTCAGAAATTCTACATGCTCCGTTTCGAACTTATCGAATTGATTGCCAAACAATGCAGGCGGCAATGTGAAACTATGTATTTGCATGATTATTTCAGTGTATGTATGCCGTTGCAACTTACAACATATGTGGGTACGTTTCACGTGGAAAGTAAATTGTCGTAAATTTGCGCATACGATCGGACAGTTTTATTCAATGTGACCTCCTTAAAAATACTGTTAGTCCAGCTTGAAACGATATTTATAAAAATTAAATCTATCCTATATCTAGAAAATATATTTACAGAATAATATAATGTACATAATAATATCGAGGCATTATCGGCGGTATCGATATCGTTTGAAGTGAAACCACAACTGAAAAATGTTGTTGTGAAACTGACACCTGAATCCACGTTTGTAGGAATACTCCCATTCGCGGTTCACGATCTTGAACGCTATATCTTCGTACGGCGGTCCAGCATGGAACCTCAAAATTGCGAAATCCTTGTTGTCGGCACAGGGTGTCTGAAAACGACAAAAATGTTTGTCAACGAGATATTCTCAAATTGCTATGTTTAAAAAAACATGTAAAATTAATTTAAAAAATTATTTTACCAGGAAATATTCAGGCGTTGTGTTTTTGTCTATGAGATCGGGGTAAAATATATTAAACTTGTAACCTTGAACAATTTTTGGGGGTGGATTATCCATATCGTAATGCGTTTGATTATATTTGTTCCATTCGAAGCCGGTATGTACTCGATTGAAGTATCTTGGCTTTCTGGGTCTATATTTATCGGACCACAAATAAATCTGTGCTTCCAAAGACGATTCGACGCTGAACTGTGCCTCGTCGGATCCCATGTTCCTCCGTGCTTCTCTGTGCATTGCTTGTTCTTCGGCTGTCATCACATTCTGAATTTTCCGTCCAGTGCTAAGCACTTGATTTCTCGCGTACTCCAATCGCTGATTGTCGTCCTCTTCCAAAGTGACCAATGTTCCCGGCTCAAGTTGAGAATACAGTATATACTTCGGAGAATATCCTCCCGATTCGTATTCGCAAAACGACTCCGACAGAAGATCATCAGCTGCACTAGTAACTTCTTGCTCGTCGCTGAAAACGCACAAAACAGAGCCATAAGTTGAAGCTCCCAAACATAAATAAATACAAACAAGAATACGCACTCCGATTGACTTTCTTCATTCGTTACTATTGCCAAACCCTCCTCTTCGGACGATCCATGAGCTTCTTCCTCAGGTTCATTCTCCGTTCTCGAAACTCCTTGTTCGGCAATTAAAACTTCTAACTTTTTGCGCAAATTTTCTTGATGCCGATCTCTTAGCCGTGCCCTCGCCATGTGCGCTGAGAATAACAATAAACGGTTGGTACAATGTGTATATCAGACATAACAACTTAAATGAAATGTTGATAATCGATTTGTAAATCACCTTTCAATTGGGACAGAAGGCTCTCCCAATATCCAATGTCGACACCTTCAGGCTTTCCTGTGATCTTTGCTTCGATCTGTAATTGCAACGCTTCCAGCTGCGCAGCTGTTTTCCCTTTGAAAATGGCAGTCACATCTTTAGCCACCGATTCGTGTATTCCTTCTCTCCTACCAACAGCTGAAAATTAAAGCGGATTAACATCATTCTAGAAACACCTGATGAATTTAATATAAATGCTTACCAACTTCGTACTCCGATCTTTCTAGCTTTCTCAGCTTATGTAACTCATCTTCAACAATTACCGTTATATCGTTCCAGTAATCTAGATTTTTATCACGTTCTAATTCTTTATAGACTTTGATATCCTCGATTAAATCTTCTAAATCTTTTACATGCAGACCACGTAGGTAAGTATAGGGTTCGTGCATTTCAACAGCATCAACCTCTTCTTCCGCGCTAATATATTTTGCAAGAAGGTCGATCGGTTTGGCCCGGCCATCTTGAATACGAATGCGAGATCTCAATCTAGCTTGCTCTAAGTGAAACTGATCCTCTTGTCTTGCCCATTGTTCTAACTGGGCAGCCTCCTTTCCTCTCTGTAGCATAGTCATTTCTTCTTCTCTCTGTTGCCTCTCTAACTCCCTTTCCTGCCTCCTTTTCTTAACTTTTTCCAACTCTCTCTTGTTTTCTTCTTGTTTATGTCTGTTCCTAACTTCTAATTCTTCTCTACTAACACCCAGCAGGCCTTCTTTCTCGAGCTTCTTAGACCACACAAACGTCGAAAGCAAGTTTCCATCTCCGAAAGGATTATCTGTATTTGTGTAATGCAGATAGTCATTGTCCCAACCCATTCTTTCCTTACGCTTGCGTTCTTTAGCCTCCTTCTTCTTTAAACGTCTTAGCCTCTTTTCCTCCGGCGTTTCCGTAGCTTTCATTAATTCTTTTTGACGCTTCCTGTCCTCGACTTGCTTCTGACGTTGTTTCTGTAATTTCTCTAACAGCTTGGTAGAATTCGACGACGAATCCGAAGAAGGTGAGCTACTGGATTCGCTTGAGTTCGAAGAAGTCGAAGATGACGACGGCGACCTACATTTAGAAACAGGTTTGTTACAAAATAAAGAATAAAACTATCGCAATATAAAGAATCATTAATGGACTGTGGATCTTTATGCAAAATAAAAATGTTTTGCATTGATTGTGAAAAGCAGGAATAATATAAAAATCGATTTGATCTCTTAACGACTTTGTTATATTAAAAACAACATTACAGCATTACAATTTCTTCATAAATGTGTAAAGATCCGCAGTCTAATCGTTAAATTTACTTTACCTTCTCCTGCTGTTATGTTTCGACGATTTTTTACGGGATTCTCGTGATTCGGATGATTCTTTATGTTTGGACTTTTTATGTTTTTCACTCAAACTCTTTGAATGTTTATGTTTACGCCCGTACCGATCTCTATCCTCTTTTCTAGGTCTCTCATAATCTCTCCTGCGTGAATATTTCTCCATTTTTCTCACGGATTCACTGATCTTCTCTTTCGCGTAACTTAACCCCTCAAGGAACGACAACCGAATTGGACTGAATGCAGCAACGTCCGCCATTGTCCAATTTCAGACTGATTCAGCTGATTCCGGTGTACTACGAGCACACTTCCGTTTATGCGAAAGAATATAAAATAATACAATGTATAATACACTAGACATACAATATTTTATTGTTTTCGCAAAGAAATAATAAATACAAAAAAATTTCCCCGTTGTTCTGCTCTATATATTTATTTATTGCGTTATATTTTCGACCTTTCTAACCAATGGATTTATATACATTGCATCGAACAGACTGTCAACGAATACGAAGTACATTCCCTCCACTCTTCTTGACACTACATCCGTTAAACTTTCAAATCGCGTAGTATACGAAGTCGGGCAGAAGGTTTTCAAAAATTCACAGACGATTTTTCGTCACATTTGGTGAATACGTAATTGGTGTTGAAAATCTAGAAGATAATCGTTCAGTGAAACAACATGTCAAACAAAATCTACTATTCGGATAAATATTACGACGACAAATACGAATACAGGTTGGTTGAAATAACGGTAGCCCGTGATGTACGATTAGGTTCTGATTTTGATCAATTGTGTCATTCTCTACGGTTCCTGCAGAGACATGTATGTGCCTAATTCGTCTAACGTATGTTTGCCTCGATATCGTGTTTCGCAATTTCGTTATAGGCTTTCCGTGCAACGGGATTGTAATCGCGATATTATCTCGTTCGGTTTGACAATAATCTCTTTGTTCGTTTTTCGGATACGTTTTCCGAGAATTTTATTTGATGGTACGTCACGTACGTCCAGCATCCTGATAATAGCTATGCAACAAAGAATTCGTAGTACTTCTAACTATTAGAAATTATTTATGCAGATCAGCAAATACTTCTAACTATTTCTATTTCTATTAAGTATACTTTTTAAATATAATTATTAGGCTGCGGATCTTTATGCGTTTATGAAAATATTCGAGAAAGGCTAGAATATAAAATTCAATAGAATTTTGTACAGTTTCTATTTGTTTTAGATCTAAAAAAGGCAAAATAGGATTTCACTTGATTGCACTTTCTTCAAATTTGTCTACAAAAAATTTTCGATATTTCTCTCGACAAGCATAAATAACTGCAATAAACCTTTCTTGTATCATTGTAACAATCTCGAATAAAGAAATTGAATAGAAAACTCAATAATATTATTCATTCATTTATTAATGAGAAATTTTTTCTTCAGACATGTGGTTTTACCAAAAGAAATGGTAAAGTTTGTGCCGAGCACTCATCTACTCTCAGAGAAAGAATGGAGAGCCATTGGTGTCCAGCAAAGCCAAGGATGGGTACATTACATGATTCATAAACCAGGTATAAATCATTTATTATTGAAATTTGAGTATTTCAGGCACTCTCTCGATATAAATGAATTTTAATCGAATTCTTTGTTGATTTCAGAGCCACACATCTTGCTTTTTAAGAGGAAAATAACGTCACCGCCACCAGAGAATTAACTTCTTTGCCGTCTCTGTACTAATATGTAAATAATACTTCAAATCATTGTTAATATTCATAGAAAAGCTTAACTATCATGGCAGAATATTCTATTGAAATTGAAAATCCGGTTGGTATCAGACTACTGAAACAAACTGCTGCGTCCGTTTGCATTTGGAGATCTACTAAATTTGAAAGATGCGACAGCAAAGTGTGGTTTCTTAAATTTTTCGCTATGTCATCGATACAGCCTTCATTACCGATAAGTCGTTCACAAAAACAAAGTGTTCTGTATATATTGTCCATAAAGTGTCTTAGTTGTTAATCGCAGTCTACATAGCTCTTAATTTTCGGAATTACCCGAACAACTTGGTATTTTCATACAATGTAACAGAAGGGAAAACATTCTACTTCATTCTTTCACCAAGAATTCTAGTTCCATAGAAGAATCGACAGTTCTGTTCAGAATCTATCGAGTCAGGAGCGTTCTGATGATCTTGTGATTGCAGTGCCTTGCGCAAATGTGCTATTTTTTTACTTACTATTAAGTTATAATTTAAGACTTTCGGTTCAAACAATCATTCCGTATATTTAACAAGAATGATGTATGTATTGGAAAACTTGTAATACTTTAAGTTTTAAATTCGTGAACAATATGGATATTAATTTGAGATTCTATTACTGTTAGTTAAAAAATGAAATTTTGCATTTATTGTGTACCTTGCCATATGATGTTTTACTTCGACTAGTTCTACGTCATGCGTTTCGTTTACTTTGCGCATGATTTCATTCGGATTTCGCTCTCTATACTTTTCTTTTTCCAACTGCTATGTTTTAGTATTAGTTGACTTCGATTTAATTTTATAAATTAAAATAAGTATTGTCAATTTTTCAATAAACGTTTGTAATTAATAATTCTTGCTTCTCTTTTCTTTACGGATTCGGAAACTACTCTGTTTGGCTTTTGTTTACGGGGAAAGTACCGTTTCCGATTTTTAAAGTATAATAGAATTGGCATCGTATAGAGTATAGAGTATAGAATATAAGCGTAACGGTATGACGCCGCGAGGCATTCGTCAGTTCCTTCAGTCCACTCACGCACAGCAAAAAGAGTAGAACAAATTTGGCGGAATATGCGCTGGCGGAGGGTGGGGGGGGGGGGGGGGCAGGACTGAAGGGAAACAGAATAATTAAAACAGCCACGTGACTGACCTCAATCCAATTATACAAACATTGTCCCTAGCGGTCAAGTATTTCTCACACCAATTTTTGTAAACTGTACATTAATTAAATCCTCGTTTATGGACTGGCGTGTATTGCGTGCGCACAGTTCGTTTCACTTGTATTACATAATTTCGTTAACGGTGTCTTTTAATAAGGAAATAAGTAATCAGCCAAATTCTTTCAAAATTAGAAAAAAAAAATTCATTTCCATACCAAGAACGATGTCGAATATCCAAGGGTACGTCACGGGAACGTTCGAACATCGGAGCACTCGTCGAAATGACTCGAAACCCAAGTTTTACTGAAAATATTAGAGGTAAACGGGTTTCGAAGATTTCGGGATTCTCGAAATTGTAATTAACTATCGGATAAACTCCGAGGACAAAGAATTGCAACGCGCGGCGATCCAGATTAGGGCTGTTACTTTCCTTCGAAGGTCGAAGATTTTGAAGCTTCCAAGCTTAGAATTTCGGAGCTTCAATTTCTGAAACTTCGAAGGTGATGAGAAACGAATTTTCGAAGCTTCAAAATTCAAACCTCCGTAGTAAATTATTAGAGAATTCTAATCGGGAATGGTTTTTACGGAAGTTGTGTTTCACAATCTACGGATCGATTGGTGAACTGGTGGCCGTACATGGTTTAACCGTTCATTCAAGTCTCGGTTTATAAAATCCGCGAACGTTTGGCGTGTGCGCGCGCGGTCGCGAGTATTTACATGCGCAAAAGGTAAATACATGTCGAGAAAGACTGGAGAACGAACGGGGGGAGGCGTGTGTACCCAGGAGTTGGGTGAAAGGGGGCAAAAGGGGGCAAAAGGAACGGGGAACGCGCGAGCATGTACAGAGAAGCTGGGATAGTGGCGAATGTTCGAGGAAGGGGGGCCAGGAGGGGCAGATACATGATCTCTGACGCACACATGTTGCATCCACGCGACGAAGGGCTCTGCTCTCATGCTCATGGGCAAGCCGGCACTCCATGACGAGAACGGAGCGCGCCGACAGTACCAGTATCACGACTGCGTCCGCGGGAAGAACGACTTTTCGCGCTCTCTAAAACGCGAACGAAAGGTGCCCCCAGTCTCCCGATTCGGACAACACAATACGCGAACAGCGAAACTTGTCGATTCTGCCATACCGCCACGGGATTCTGTTAACTCTCGAATCGCGACGGGTAAGCTAACTCTTCCTTTCCTTTCTTCTTTATTTTTTCTTCTTTTTTTTTTAAATACGTATAAGTACGTGCGATACCTGCAACTTTACCGACGGAGTCGAGCAACAAACACGATCTCTCGAAGAGAAATCCAATGATTTAACCCGTTCAATGAAAATGTAATTTATTACTCGTCGATAAGGAATTAACGACGAATCGGCGTTTCTTCTTCGATGTTGATCTTTCTCCGAGAAAATTCGAGATTAACGTAATCGAAGATGTTCTTTCGCGTGCCGACGAGAATAAGGGAAATCCAAGGATGTGATATCATCTCTGTTGTTCGTTTGTAGACGCTGATAATTACGAGTTTTAAACGAGAACAGTCGTTAAGTTTTCTTGTTGTGCATCGCCGGGTGTATCTGTTACTGTTGCGAACGAATAAACGGTTTGATGAACCGTGTCTATCTTGTGTCTCTGTACGATGGTACACGTGCTCTGTAGAACTGTTCAAACCGTTTATACACCAACTGTGACTAACCGGAGTTTTTGCTCCGGAATTGTGGAACAGCCCTAAGGCTTACAACGTTCCTATAAAAAAAGGAAAGAGAGACAGTGGGTGTCGTTTCTTCGTTAATCTAATAAGAATAGCTACGCAGTTCGTTGGAAGGAATTATAACTTCCGGTTTACTTTTTTTCCTGATGTATTTCGCAGTGAGATACTATCTCAGACGCTCACTATTATTCCGAAATGGTACTTTATTATATAATCCACCGATCGGTTTCTCTCGATCGGTGGCGCTAAAATTCAAAATATTGTATAGTTTCGAAACGCTTACGCGTATAGAAGTGCCAAAGTTCAAATTAAAAATAGTTGGACAGTACGATTGATACGATGGCGCGTGTCTTACCACTCTTTAGAACTGAATACTAACCAAAGGTAAACACTCATTTCGATTCATCGATTCATCGATCGTTATTAACTATGAAAAATTTCATATGTCATATTTTCGAAATTTTCAAGTAACAAGTAAATGTAAAATGAAGGAGTACAGATTGATTTTTATTTTCGGTCGGTAATATGTTAATAATAAGTTACTGCGAAAGTTAATAATTTCGTCGAATCGAACGTCGGTATCGCGTCGAAGCGAAAATGTAATTTTCGAATGTATTGCGAAGCAGCGTTATACATATAGGGTTGTTTCCGGGAACGAAAGTTGCGATGAAATTGCACTTGTTTACACCGTGTACCATTCTTTAGAATGCTACGCAATCAATTGTTCTGCGAAACAATTCGAATCTTCGCAAAAGCTTAGGAAGATCACGTGTCCTAGTGCTAAGACGGTCGCGATTGCGCGCGCAGAAGAGCTACTTTTGCTCTCGACGATTCAAACAAGAATGGCACATGTGTTTCGCTGTTTGTATTTGGCCCCTCTTTCGTTTACCGTCTCGGTACGGGTGAACCAACCAATGACGCTCTAATAACCCGTTAAAGCGAAGGTTGATTTCGATTTCGTTTCGTACGTATTTCGTTCCTCGTTTCGTAAATCTCATTGTTGTTGTTGTCATTGCCGCGACCGCTATCCACGTTTCCGCGTGCAACCCGCGAAGATCCCAAAAGTTTCTTTCGGAATGTGTTCCTTTAATATTGCTAAATAAATTAGGTTGTCCCAAAAGTTGGTTTTCGATTCATGCACATAATGCAAATTCATGTTAGGAAGTACTAAAACATTAACGTAAAGATTATCGCATTGTTTGTATTTATTTAGCAACATTAAAGGAACACATTCCGAAAGAAACTTTTTGGACAACCAAATACAATAGCAGATTTTTCTGCGGCGTACGATTTGGTTAGCTGATGGATCGCCAAAGGCAGATTTCCAGTACAGTTCGAACCGGTTGATACCAGTTCCTTCTGGATATACACACGTATGTGTGTATGTGCGCATTGTACACAGAAGAAAATCCTCTGTTCATTCACTGTTTTGGATTAATCAATTTTTTCCGGTTATTAATCACCGATACATCCGATGCCCTTCACGCGTATAGGTACCCTTCTCCGCTGGTAGACATGTAGTAGTTGGCCATCGGTTCTTCAGATTACAGGCAGACTATACCGGTTAAATCCTTTGGTCATTGTCTTATTTTTAAGTCGGAAAAATCCATCATAGATGCACAGAATTTTACCCTCGATAAATACTAATCTGTGCGAGACTCTGACTCAACGAGGAATCTGTGATGCAACTGTATCGTTAATGATATGGAAAATAGAGCTATCTTTATACCCATACATTGTTATTCTGCGAATAGTTTTGACCCTCGTTCTACGCGAGATTATAATTTCTCTTCTAAGTTTACGTCGAGTAGAAATGTTTTGAGCTCTGTCGTCACCTCAAGTGTAATCTATACACTCGATATACGTTCTGTAATATTAATTATGTAAATCATTTGTTGTGAGATCGAATACTGTTTGAACTTTTCACGAGACCCGACAGGGATCGGGTAAAAACGCGATCCATTGTTGGACGGTGTTTCTAATAACGGACACCGCTGTTCAAATTAGGAAACCGGGACCCAGACTTGCCCTCTATGGTCCAATCAAACGGTTTTATTTGCGTCTTTGTTTACTTTCGTAAAATGCAACAAACGATTCTTTCCCTGTCATTCGAGTCTCTTTGTTGAATCGATCTGCGATGACTCTTCCCTGGGATAGCGGGAAACAAAGGGCGTAGCATCCGAAGAGATCTCACCTCGTACAAAGCATCTCGAGGCATGCATATTTCATAGCGATTTAACATTATATAATAGATTATATTGTACAGGCTGACAGTAACAATTAGTATGCGGGACCAATGAAACATACACCGCAACGAGGCTTGTAGATTGTTTTTCCTGCGCGCTTTTGCAATTATGTTGGATTACTGCACGGGCTCGCACGTTCTAACTAGAGAATATGCATTTTGCATGGCTTACGGCCAAGGACGCGACTAAAACGACGTGGATATAATATTTTCTATTGTCGGCGAGGATATTCCAAGAACGGTGAAAAAAAAGTCACCGTTGTAATCGGATTCCATCGCGCGTGGTAAGCATGGAAAGTTTGAGAAGTCAAAGAGACATTTTGATTGAGAATTCAAGTCCATAAAGGAAAATAATTGTGCCCATAATTGCGAAAGTGGTCTAAGTGATATATTTCTTGTTTCGAGATATTTCAAGGAAAAAGATATTAACCCTTAGCACTCGAGCGACTCGGAGTCGCCACTAAAAATTGCTGTTCCATTATTAAAAATATTGTAGACATCGTTAAATATGTTGGTATCTAATCAATTACTAAACATTTAAGTATCGTATGGGGTATTGTATCAGTTCAGGCCGTTGACTGGTATTTATTTACCTATTCCGGTCGCCCGTGAATCTCGACTGGCAACGAAATTATGCTCGTGCCGGTTTAATGCCTTTCCGCCTTATCCATAGCACCCACTTGTCAACCTCATCGCGACCTTTCAGTACAGTGTTCGTAGATGTTTGAATATTCACCCGCGATCATAAGGATATCGCCTGTAACACATCACAAGCGCGATATAAAAAGATAATAAGGTACTCGTGGTGTTCAGCGCCGAATCGTTCGCAACCATACTACATCGCGGTAGAAAAATTTACGCAATCTATTTCTGCGAATCACGAATATTTGTTGGTTCCCATGATCGTACAGTTGGCCACAAAAGTCGTGTCCCCACTACCGAAAATGGCAGACCTCGTTGACCCACTTCTAGCTTGTATTATATGTTAAATATTTCCCAATCGTGTTCTTATATTCGGAGCCAGAACGTTTCTCGATACGCGTTATAGGAAGACAGAATAATTGCAAATTATTCTAGAACTCGTGATGAAGATTTTAAACAAAATCCAACAATTATGAATGTTACGTCTTTCTTCTTAAATGAAATAAATGCCAAAAAGCTAGATCGGATAACTGTTTTCTTTTTTTCGCATCGCTAATTATAAGTACTATCACTTAAAGCTATAATTAATAATTATATTTTGACAACTAACAATAAGTGTAATTTACGATTCTTTTTTTTTTAGGATTTCGAACGGCGAAGATATGGCGCATCCAAAAAAAAATGGAAGAGTTGCCTATCAGAGAACATGCTAACGATGTTGACGGTCCTCGGTGTTGTGGCTGGGGTTATTCTCGGTTTCATTTTGAGACACTCCAGAGACGAGCCATGGACAAAACGCGAGATAATGTACATTCAATTTCCAGGAGATATTTTTCTTAGGATGCTGAAAGCTCTCATTCTACCATTGATCGTCGCTAGCATTATCAGCGCTATCGGTGGATTAGATCTCGGTTTATCCGGTAATTATTGGAGAGTTAATTCAATTTCATTGTTCAGAAATTCAGGTTCTTATCTGTTATCAACAAATGATTTTTTGATCCTTTGCACTCGGAGCTATTTTAACTAGAAAATTAAACATTTCTCCCGACCTAGAATAATTCCATTCTATATTAATTTTTTTCTTTATATCAATATAAAATTGATACATATAATACATTTCTTTATATTGGTATCTCTAATAGATTTCATTGAAAATCTTGTACATTTGATCAATGTTGAAGATGTTTTCGGACGTATTTGCAAATCCAGCCCTATACGCGCTAATTCCGAACGTCTGATAATTCTAAGAGAAAAGATATATCTTCCACACCTATAGTCCCGTTTCAATGTTTGCGCATAATGTTTGACTTGCAAAAGATTGCGCCGTTTGTCTTGTTTCCATTTAAACTGTATTTTCAAATGATGTTTGTCAGAAGTCGGTGCTCCATAAGATCTGATTACTTCAGATTGTGTGAGCGTGCGATGTTATTTACGCGAAGATCACGCAGAGCACGAATTACTGAAATTTTCCGACAGGATCTGACTCCCACCCACGAACAAATTCGATAATAGACACTTTTACGTGTCTTACAGATAAATATTGACTTCGCGTTACTAATCACTCGATAATTACTTTGAATCGACCACGCTCTACATTTCAAGCGAATGCTGACCGAGTTCCTCTTTCCTCCCTCTTGTCTAACAATATATAAGAGCTGAACAATCGTGACATTTGGTCTCGCGATAAGAAACTCGGCAAGCTGCACATAAATCTTGATCGCTTTGTGTAACTTTAATGCACGAAGTTGTTACGTTATGTACACGATGGCGCTCAGTTTCAAAAGTTCGCGGCTTCAGCGTAAAAACACAATTTTTAGTTCTACGTTGTTTGTATTTTTCAATGTAATCTCATTGAACTTTAATGCACTTCATCCAGCTCATCTGATGAAAATCGACGACCACCAAGAGATATTTTAATTTTGGGAACAGGTGGAAGTCAGAGGGAGCAAATCAAACCTTAATTCATGCATATATTTCTATCGAAGGAGAAGATGAATCGCAATTGCATGTGATCTTGTTTCATCTTACAGGGAGAATCGGTGTACGATCGATTTATTATTATGCGTCGACAACCATATCCGCCGTAGTCCTTGGAATAATACTCGTTTTAATTATTAAACCTGGACAGCTCAGCTCGCACACTTTAACTACAAATGAATCTGTGAAACCACCTAGGAATGTTACTACTGTAGATACTCTGCTAGATCTAGTCAGGTATAAAAGTTTACATCCTCCCTTCCTGCAATGAATCATTAGAACGATTTTATGACATTCTTTTGTTTTACAGAAATGTGTTTCCTCCGAATCTTGTACAAGCTTGCATTGCTCAAGTACGTATGAATATTCATTTTATTCGAATCAAATGACAATTTCCCTGATATTTTATTTTAATCGAATATCGTTTGATTGCAGTACCGAACAATATTAATTAAGCCTGAGAATGAAACAAACAGTAAGTAAAGATTTAAAACATCTGATTCCAATACTTGTTTAACATAATTCCATGATCTCATGATTTTTCTTCGTAGCTAGTTTACAAGATTGGGAAATATCCTCCACCTATGGAGATGGTACCAACACCCTAGGTTTGGTAGTTTTCGGAATTGTGTTCGGTATAGCCATTAGCAAAATGGGGGAAGCTGGCAAGCCACTGTTGACTTTCTTTGATTCCCTATCCGAAGCATCTATGCTGATTACTAAATGGGTGATATGGTACAAAGTTACATAATATGTATATTAATCAATTTATATCTATGTAATCTATATTTTAACATTACTCTTGTTTGTAGGGTCTCTCCGATCGGTGTTCTCTTTCTTGTTACCTCGAAGCTCTTAGAAATCGAAGATATCGGTGCCATTGTTGGACAACTAGGTTTATACTTTGTCACAGTATTATTAGGATTGATTATTCACGGTTGCGGTACTCTTTCTATCATATTCTTCATTTGTACCAGAGAACTGCCATTCAAACTGCTCTCAAAAATGGGCCAAGTTTTGGCTACTGCATTTGGCACTTCGTCTAGGTAAGGCTGTTTACAATATCCATAAGTTATGTTATTCGTATTCGTCTATACTTGAACTACATATATGAGAACATGTTTACGATTACAGCACTGCTACCCTCCCAGTAACAATACAGTGTTTAGATAACATTGGCGTAGACCCTAGAATCACAAGATTCGTTGTACCGATTGGTGCCACTATTAACATGGATGGGACTGCGTTGTACGAAGCTGTTGCTGCGATATTTATAGCTCAAGTTAGAAATGTTTCATTGTCTCTCGGAAATGTTATTGGTATCAGGTAAATTTGTAAACTAGAAACTGTATTAAGTAGTACGA
Source organism: Lasioglossum figueresi (assembly GCA_028455805.1). Taxonomy (NCBI): domain Eukaryota; kingdom Metazoa; phylum Arthropoda; class Insecta; order Hymenoptera; family Halictidae; genus Lasioglossum; species Lasioglossum figueresi. Next base: position 17,000,061 of record CM052189.1, read on the forward strand.
GCATAATCATTATTACATCGTAACATTGTTTTCCAGTATAACTGCTACCGCAGCGAGTATAGGAGCTGCTGGTATTCCACAAGCTGGTCTTGTTACAATGGTTATGGTTTTGGACACTGTAGGCTTGCCTGCTGAAGATGTAACACTCATTATTGCGGTCGATTGGCTCTTGTTAGTATATTGGTTGTCTCCTTTTAAACTAGACAGTGTTCCGTTAGATTTTTATAATGATTATGTGAAATTCCTTTGCAGGGACCGTTTCCGAACAACGATAAATGTTATATGCGACGCGCTCGGAGCTTATGTTGTTGAACATATGAGCAGAAAAGAACTGGAAGCGAATGTTACTCTTCCAGAAGAAACAATTGAACTAGCAAGAGTAAGGAAAGTTGAGGCATAAATCGTCAATTTTTCCTTTTACTAAAATATTGCCATGATATTATGTAAACACAATTTTACTGTGTTTACATCTTTTTTGTATACTTCATAGTCAATTATTTGTATTAATGTATATTCATCCTGGGTGCAAATCTTACTTTACATATATATTTATGTAATTGCCAGATATTGTTATTAGCATGATACTTATTTAGGATTTTAAAGGACTACGACAAAGCATAAATTCTATTTCTCATTAATGTACTAAATGCATTGTTTTTGTTTGCTGTTTGTTATAATAATATTTATGACAGTTATGTTTATGTTCTTCTATGCGAGATCAGAATACAATATGACTTGTAATGTTGAAACATTCCACATATTTATTGAGGACAGCAAGTATAAAAAATTATCTTCAACGCTATTTCTACATACTTCATTTATGTACATATATAGTATTTATTATACAGATTTGATTAATAATAAGTCTTACGAAATAATAGCCTGTAAACATACTTAAATATGTACTTTTTTCAATTAATTTTGTGATTAAATTTTGGACATATACTAATTCATGAATTCCTCGCTTGGTTGTCACTTATTAATTCCTTCAGGTTTATATTTACATTTTGTAAAGAAATTCTTTTTATACAGTTACCTGTTCAGAAGAACTTTACACCTTGATTATCATCGAATAAAATTAACTCGGCTTTTTTGGTTGCTTCTAAAGTTTTCAATGCTCTGATTAATACTTCTGTATCGAGTCCATAAAATTCTGGAAACATATAATTAATCGTTTAGTTCTGTTTTCCCTTTTAACCAAGAGTCTTTACTTTTAGTTTTTAAACAAAATCACACCTTGATCTGTTGTATCTTCTCCTTGCGTTAATTCGAACAGAGTACACACAGATCCAATGAATCCTTTTTCTTGCGCCCAATTATATATCATTTCACCCCATTCTTCTAAAGTATGCCAATACACCAGCCATCTTTGCTTACCCTTATCTAATGGACTTGCATTCCCAGACTTTGCTAATTCTTCTAACACCAATAAAACAACTTCCGAAGGTAATTTTCCTATTACATACGTTACGGAAAAATACTTTATCATTTTGTTTACCAGTTGTTTTTACATAAGCGATACGAAAAGGATACGATTAATTGCAGCATTATTGAACAATGGGCTTGAGTGTGCTTCTCGAATATCTACCGAAGACTGCTTTGTCACACGGTAATATTCCAATATTAAACCCTTCCACGCTGCTATTTGTTTAGCTCTAGTGTCCGTATGCGGTTGGAGACTGAAAAATTTAAAAGTAACACAGTAATAAACAATCAATACTAGCATATGTGTCAATTTTTGAATGCAAATGAAAAATACGGAATTCCATTGTTTAAAAGTGGAATCGTGTACTGAATAAAACCTAACAAATTCGCTCAGGAAAACAGTTTATATACATGTCATTTTTTGTGTGTAACCATGTTTAACCTCAAAATGTGCTAAAACCGTACGTATTATTATTTTTGAAATAAATCATTTCAATCGAGTACTTGAAAATGAAACACAATAATCTACGTTAAAGTTATCGTTGAAACAATACGATAATCATTTCGTACTTACGTGAAAAACGGAGGAAAACTGTATTGCCACGGCCACTCGATTTCTGCCATTCTGGTTGAAATGTTTGAACACTTCAATAAATCATACAGTGATTCAGTTCAAAATACCTAGCTAGATTTTTGTAATACTCATCGAAATCGCGATAACACTAATACAAACGAAAATGTTTATAAACACGACAGCAATGCTTTCTTTTAGCGTTTCAGTGGTCTCAAGCTGGGACCTAACCATAACCATCATTGCGTCGGTGTCAATCGGAGGTGGTGGTGTCGGTGTCGGTGCACGGGTGAATCCATGTGAATCAGACCTGATCAGACCTAAATAGTAAATATATACCTTCAACATCTACTCTCTGCAAAAAACAAACAAACAATTGTATACAATGTGCAAGGTGTAAAGTGTAAAGAAAGTTTAAATAAACATTGTAGTAGAACACATTTGAAATATTAAATTTTATTTGTATATAAGTGATGTTCGATTAATAAAATACGTTTAAGAACATCCTATAATATTCATAAACATTATTAATTTATTGATTACAAGCAAGATGTTTAGTTTTCGAAGTACTATTATGAGATCGAAGAATCAGTTTCATAAATTATTTTGTACAAATCATTTATGTAAACACGAAGTAAGTCCTAATATTTATTAAATTGTTTAACTAGTTCATGGAATTTATGTAATGTAATTTATTTCAAGCTTATAAAAAAATGTTCGATCTTAGTGGCCTGTACTCACGATTTGGCTATTGAAAAACAGCTAATAAAAGATAACGTGCGACCTGTTAACAAATTTGTTTCAAGGTCTCACACGTGCGGTGAACTTAACATTGAAAATGTAGGAAATCATGTTCACATGTATGGCTGGCTAGAATTTCAAAGATTGAACAAATTTATTACGTTACGAGATGCTTATGGCTGTACACAGATGATAATACCAAATAATGTAAGTTACCAAATAAAATCTATCGATAACATGTATGGCACTGGGAAATAAAAATTTTTTTATGTTTAACTCTAGAGAAAAGATCTGGCGGAAATAGTTGAAAATTTGACTTTTGAAAGTGTACTAAGTATAATGGGAACTGTGGTCGAGAGACCAAATGGACAAAAGAACAATGAAATGAAAACTGGAGATATTGAAGTACAAATAGAATCTCTGGAAATTTTAAATCCAGCCAAACCAAATTTGCCTCTTTTTATGAGACAATTTAATAAAGCAAAGGAGAGTACGCAAATGAAACATAGATATATGGCTTTGAGATACCCTGAATTACAAAGAAATCTAAGATTACGTTCTCAAGTTATAGCAAAAATGAGGGAATACCTACTTAACGAATGCAGTTTTGTGGACATAGAAACACCTACGTTATTCAAATGTACTCCTGGAGTATGTATGTTGAAATGTTTGCATTTACATTAAAATTATTTCAAATATTTATGTGTATATATATATATATATATGTAGGGAGCTCAAGAATTTATTGTTCCGACGCAACACCCAGGACAATTCTATTCGCTGGTACAGAGTCCTCAACAGTTTAAACAATTGTTAATGGTTGGTGGCTTCGATAGATATTTTCAAATTGCTAAATGTTATAGAGATGAAACTGCTAGGCACGATAGACAACCTGAATTTACCCAGGTACATATTTTGTAAATGTATTGTACTACGGACCAAGAATCATATTTTATAAATATGTTATTCATAGCTGGATATAGAAATGTCATTTGTCGATTGCGAAGGGATAATGGAACTAACTGAAAATGTATTACTGTATTCTTGGCCCAAAGAATTGAATCCTATAACTAGTCCTTTCAAACGACTCACTTTTAATAAAGCAATGGAACTGTACGGTACGGATAAACCAGATCTAAGAATACCGTATCAGGTAAAACGACCATACATTACCGTAAACAGTTTTTCATTATTTATTGATACTAATAGTATTTATATTTCAGCTTTGTAAACTGACAAATATGGTTGATCCTTCTATAGTGGAGGAAACACTAAAAGTTAAATGGGACGTGAATTTTGAGATTTATGCTTTAGTTTATCCAAATCAACATGTACGTTTGTAAAAATGTGTGAATTTAAATTTAATATTTTTTTCATTTATAAGCTTCTATATGTATATTGTTATATTTCTTTTAGAATTTTCTTACAAAATCTACCAAAGAACACATTTCTAAGCAGCGGTGCGATATCCCGTTTGTAAGATTATTTCAATTAAAAATACTTCATGCAGCAGCAGATTCAAATAAAATTTATTCCAACATTGTAAAGGGAAATATAGAAGAAAAATTAAATTTAAAGGATGGAGATATTTTATTCTTAGCTTGCGGGGAAAAGTTCCCCACAGTGAGTATACAATTGTGAATTGTGTAGTGTTCACAGATATACTAACTTTCTTTATAAAATTACAGCAATCGCTATTGGGAAGAGTACGTGTTGCATTTACAGATTTAATAGAGAGTAAAGGACAAAGAATTCGATCTCCTGGAAATGAAATTGTATGGGTTACTGATTTCCCATTATTTTCATTTAATCACACAGAGAATAAATTAGAAACTATGCATCATCCATTCACGCAACCTCATCCAGATGACGTTCATTATCTCTCTGAATATCCGACAATGGTAATGTTATCGCTCAAGAACGTTATCGTAATCGTAATGCACTCTTAAAGTTGAGTTAAATAATCATTTAATTATAGGTAAGAGGACTGCATTATGATTTAGTTATGAATGGCTCTGAAATCGCTGGAGGATCAATACGTATTCATCAATCAGATTTACAAAAACAAATATTAAAAATGTTAGACATAGACGAGTCATCTTTGGAACACATGCTTTCAGCCTTCGAGTGTGGTGCCCCGCCACACGGTGGAATTGCTTTAGGTATTTTGCTTAGAACGTGTAACAAATAATATATCGACGTGAATATTATTTGAAATTTCAATTTTGTTCAAGGATTGGATCGTTTCATGTCTTTGCTGTGCAATACTGAAAGTATAAGAAGCGTAATAGCATTTCCAAAAACTACAGAGGGTCGCGATGTGATGTCAGGAACGCCAGTTCCAATTTCTGACAAGGAAAAATCATTATATCATATACAGACAATAGAGAAGTAAAATAATTGTTTTTTGAATGTTCTGTTTTTATTGTAATATAATATGAAAATGATTATTCTTTTTAAATTAGTCTTTTTATTGGTCCTACATGCTTCTTATCTTACATACTACAATCTACTGTCAGATGAATACGAACTCATAATGACCTCGATCTTGAAAATTTGAAGAGAAACTTTAAAAATATATATTTCTTTTATTGAAATTATGAAATTTTTTGTAGTAATGATACAGTTGTCGAATCACTTTATAACAAATTGTATGCTCCCATTAAATCATTTTGGAACCACCGAAAAACTTTCATAAAAATACAATAGACGTAATATCATACTTTTGTTACTCGGATTTATTTCAAGAACCTGTTTTACGATTTACAATATTCGTGTATGTACGTTGGATTCCTGTAACTACAAACAGTTATATAAATAAAATATTATTTCTTATGACAGTGATCACGAGTGCAATCCGTTTTTTTTTTTTTTGGAATTCATAAATATCCCGCTCGTATTGCACTTCCATAACTATACGAATAGTCACAAATAAATCGCGATAAATGCGGCTGATACAACCTACAAAAGTATAAAAATAAACTATCAAAAACATTATTCGGATTCGAAATTTCTGCGATCTCTATAGTATATCACAAATGAGAAATTTATTATCGTACAAGAGAAAACGGAAGTTTATCAGAGAAATCATTTATCGCAGCGTTTGAACAGCGTTAACCATATTAGTTACTAGAAACTCCACCGATTTATGTACTTCATAGGAGTAATTAAGTTATACTAACACACGTATTATGTAGCTTCGACAATCACATCGTTATACAGTTATATCGTAGTATCACCATAACGATCTTCAAAATGAATACAGAACGTAAACAATCATGAAAGAAGAATTATGCCCACAGAAATTAATTTCTTTAATTAATTGATGGGTGTTTCACTGGTGAGGTAATATTTCATTCGTCGTCGAAAACGAATGTATAGAAGAAATAAAATGATAAGACCAAATTTTGATGTACAAAAAAACTGTTTTATTAGAATTTGCCTCCTTTCGACTTTTTCGGTAAAATCTTATTAATCGTTTTGTGAAAGTACTTTTTCTGTTTGTTATTTCTTTTACCTTGAGAACATAGAAATTTACTCTGCGCACGTAAATCTTTTATGAATAAGAAAAATTTAAATATATAATTAATGTATGCCTACTTTTTGGACAGACTTAAAAGAACATCTAATTAAAAGTTTTCTAATAGGCGCGTTGATATGTTGTTACGTTTAATTGTCAGTGGAAGAGAATTTTATCTGTCCGCAGAAATATTCCCTTGGCTTAGCGAACTGGAACATAGATAATTATATATCAATATGGTCACTAAAGTTTTTCATTTTTTTGTTTCACTCTCTCTAACGGATTCCTGTGTGATATTATACAAAACAATACGTTAATCTTTGTTTTTGTATATAGTACAATGGTTTTTGAATGATAGCTCTTAATCACTATTATTTACTAGTAAATACGAGCTAGCTTGTACGCGTAAAAAAAGTATATGTGATTCATGAAGAACACAGCATCGAGTACACACGATTTGAAAATCCACAAATTCAAATTACATTTCGTAGCCTCGTTACTACGACTGAATAACCAAAATATTTCTTGTTAATGTTTAGAAGAACAATAAAGCGAAAGTATCCGATCGCGAATAAAATAATCAAAAACATTCAAAATGTACGTATGTACTCTCGTGTTACCATTTGGAAGATGTCGCGTCACTGTCCAGTCTTTAAAGCTGAAGATTTCAGCCTCCTATTTTCGTATGTTCCTAGTTCTCTAAGTCACCCTGCTGCAAAAAATATGTTGTAAGGTTCGACTGGTTCTCTACATGGAGCAGAAAATCTTCGATTGTTTAAATTAGTACTGACCGTAACTACAATTCAGTTATATAAAATACTCGACGGTAACTCGTACGAAAACTTAACGTAGGAACTTAGAAGAAATGCCTAAATACAAATTCAAACGACAATTCGTGTCGGCAGATCACAATACATTTGGTATGCTTTCGTTCTCTTTCTTTTTTATCCAATAAATATTTTACTAGAATACTCTTCTTTAGTCTTTGTTTTTTTATTTAATTTAATTCTAAATCCCTTTGTTAAGCAGCCGTATGAGTCGTGTGAAAAATGACATGAGAGCAAATGTGCCAGACCATATGAAATCAGGAGTTGTTTTTGACAACGACAGAATGAGAAAAAAGTATATGGTCGAATTTATAACAAAAAATTCCAATATGTAAAAAAAAGAACGTTTTATATATGTTGTACATATACACATAATATGTATATGTACAAAATGATGAGAGTGACGTCAAGTTATCTCGATAAAAGGAGAATCGTTAAACGTTTTTCTTTATACGTCCTTAACTTGGAACGTATGATTTTAAGGGGGTAGACTCGTTTTTCAGTAGTCAAAAACGCTAGATAAAAGATCGATCTAGGCCGCTATTGCCCTCAAAAGTCCCATTTTTTTCGTTTACGAGGAGTAATTTGCATTATTCGGAAGCTATTTTCATAAAGCTGCGACAGCTACTATATATATGCTTCCAAACATGCTTCCGAATAATGCAAATTACGTCTCGTAAACGTAAAAATAAGACTTTTGAGGGCGATCGCGGCCTAGATTGATCTTTTATCTAGCGCATTTGACTACTGAAAACCCCCATCTTTGCATTATCGAGAAATGAGAAGGCGCATCCCGCACCCTTGCAATCCTGGAAACGAGTTTACCCCCTTAACGGGGGCGCACGGCCGCCGATCGGATGATACTCCATCGCGTAACTTGTCACAGTATATACATATACAAGTTCTGTTTTCATCTTTTTCCTCCTTTTCGGGAACACAGTGGTCGCGCACATAACAAAAAGTCTGCAGTTGATCAACGTATCGTCAAATTGTTTAGGACATACCCATTCGATTTTATAAGTTGGCAGTATATGAGATAGAGTGTTTAATCTATATACGTGGATCGATCATGGTACTTTCATGAGACGATTTTCATTTGCATCCCGCCTGACATCTCGTTAACGCATTTCTTAAATAATCATAATCGGTATACATCGTTTGCTCCAACACATAATCATCGATATAGTTGCGCACACATTATTTCGCCATTTAGAAAAATACTATTTTACAGGACGAGGCGCGAACTCTCTCCCACATTCACAATTCACAATGTGATGCGCTCGAAAGTGAGCTCGCAAAATTCGAAGATATACAACCAAACACGTTCTACGTACAAAGATACATCCTCGTGGTCACCGACTCGCATATACCCAGTCAACCAGACCTGCTAGGGCCGCATGCGCGTCCAAATAGCGCATGTTGCTGGCAGAAAGACGAGTAGAATGCCGGTCGCTCGGTCCTGGATTCTAGCCGTTTCCAGGATTGCGGGATTCGCGTTCTCATTTCTTGATAATACAAACAACACGGGGGTTTTCAGTAGTCAAAAACGCGAGATAAAAGATTGATCTAGAGCGCTATCTCTCTCAAAAGTCCTATTTTTTCGTTTACGAGGCGTAATTTGCACTATTCGGCAGCATGTACTACTGGGAGCTTACAAGAAGGCCCCGGGAGGGCACAGAGGCAAGAGGGGTCAATCGTTCTTCATAGTAGTAGTAGTAGTGTGTATGTTACCGCTTCGGCCAATAAAAGGCGCGCTCCTTCCAAGCTAACCAATCGGGCACGCATTCTTGCCTACGTCACCGCATTTCTGCCGGGGACCTTCTTGTGAGCGCTCAACGATACATATTAGTGCGACTTGCCCTGTATTCTGTATAACGACATTTCCCACATTAGTGCGATCGTGCTACCCTCTTAAGGGGATGGACTCCTTTTTCCAGGATTGCAAGGATGCGGGATTCGCGTTCTCATTTCTCGATAATACAAAAAATGGGATTTTTTAGTAGTCAAAAACGTTAGATAAAAGGTCGATCTAGGGCACTATCTCCCTCAGAAGTAATATTTTTTCGTCTACGAGGCGTAATTTGCATTATTCATCTTATTGCATCTCATAGCTATACATGCTGCCGAATAATGCTAATTACGCCTCGTAAACGAAAAAATGGGACTTTTGAGGGAGATAGCGCCCTAGATCAATCTTTTATCTCGCGTATTTGACTACTGAAAAACCCCGTGTTATTTGTATTATTAAGAATTCAGGACCGAGCGACCGGCATTCTGCTTGTCTTTCTGCCAGCATCATGCGCTACATTGACGCGCACAGTGACCATTCCAAAATCGAGCGCGCGTGTTTACTGGTTACATACATACATACATACATACATACATTCACGCACATACGCATACACACTTGCAGGCATGCTGCCTTTAGGTAGACTTGATAAGACAATACACAAAAACGCAATCGTACATACACGCACGCTTCTCAATATAGTATATAATAATTATCTACTCTTGCATAAAGTATGTTAAGGAAAACGTCTAGAAATTCTAGAGGACATTGTGAATATAATGGTATATACATGTATGATGAAGGCAGGGCTACATAATCGAACGGACAGAATGTATACACAAGTAAATTGTAAACACGTGCGACAAGTTACACAAAATTGTATAATATACTATACCCAGTGAGAGGTTCTCTTGCAGTTAATGATAAAACTTTCGAATAGTCTCTGTGTTTTATCGAACACGTGTACAGCGAAACGAGACGATCTCTTTCGACAATTTTAATTGCATAATATAAAAGATTATGGATTGTCAATTTCCTATTTTTTTTTCTTCTCTCTTTTCTCTTAATAATTTTCATTAAAAACAGTTACCCCGCGCGTGTGCTTACATCCTGTCCGTTTGAGCGCTCCTGTTTCCCTTGTCGAAGATGAAAACGTCATATCGCGATGATATAAACATTAAAATTTACTGAACTACCGTGAGACGATTAGACTTAATCGCACTTTCTACCGTCATCGAATGTTTCTCACCCGGCCCGCCGGTTCCACGCATGTAGATTAAAAACGATACCGTATCTAGAATAATACATATGTAATAACGTAAGTGCCGTTTATGGCAGTATACTTTCTGAATTATTATACCTTTATCGCATGGAAGTCGTAGAAATATGTGTGATACTTTACTGCCATCAACAGAGTGTCTATTTTGAACATCCGTGTGTTTACAGTGCACAATAAATAAGCTCGATAACCATCGTTCTTAATGCGCTTTGACGATGTATCGTTGCATTTATGTTCAAATTTTCGTGTAGACGCCGTTAACGACAAGGTTCGAGCAAACGAAATCTATCCCTGATTTCGGACGGCCACTGGGGAGAAATTTAAACAATGTAACCAATCGCTCGATTTCCACCGTTACAATACCATCGTTAATATTTCTTCATACGCAAGTTTAGCAGCTACGAATTCACTGTTTTTCGGATATTAATATCCTAGAATTGGACTTAGGCGCACGCGTATGTGTATTTGCGTGTGTCTTGCAATATTTCTTCTTAAGTATCATCATAATGAATCATTCACGGTTCTGCAGTATTTCTCGTTTGTGCTTCAAACTCGTTTCTAATAAGCTGACTCGTGCCAAGAACTTGTTTAGTCAAATATTCTATACATACATATATATGTGTACATATACATACATATATATATTGCTGGAGTACTGCATTGTAGATCAATTTCTTTTTCTGCGACAATCCCAGATGCGTGATCATAATATGACTTTGTGGAATTATAGTCAAAAGATGCGTATGTAGAATCAACGACCATTCGAAAATTAGTTTAAATGTACAATTCAAAGAGTTTTCCCAGTGTAGAATAGATAATTCTGTATCGTTATGCTACACGTAGGAACACAAGAGGGAATTATGTACACAAGACGACACATCCAAATACTAGCGATATTTGTAGTATGCTTTAAGAAAGAAGAGAAGCAACAGTGCATCACGGTTCTTAAATATTGACAAGGTATTACGATGGTCACGTACATCGCGCCGTAGATAGCTCTCTACGTAAATGGTAGACGACTGTACTTGAAACGAGCCAAGTGGGCCAATCCTGGATATTACAACGAGTCCTCTGCTTCTTGGGTTCATTCCAACACTGGTATCTTATTCTTACAGAAAATTATGTAAATTCTTAGAAGCATTGCCGATCCAGTGTTTAATGCATTAACTTTATGCACTTTCGTCGACGGTTGGTAACCAAAATGCCATGTTGGTACATGCCGATGCTAACATCATGTATTTAGGATTAAATTGAATACATTGAACGGGTGCTGGGTGATCGCCGTTTAGCACGCAAACTTTATATCCAGTTTCGGCGTTCCAAACGTGCACTCTACCATCTGTAGATCCACTGAATACGAACTGCGAGTCGGGACTAAAGCTAGCTTCGATTGCGATTCCTTTATTGTTCAGGTAACCTGCGAATGTTTGTAGAGGAGTGCCATGAAATGCATCGATCAAGCGGATTGTACTACCGTTCGTGGAAATCAGTATAGTTTTGCCGTCTCTGCTGAACTTTAATCCTGTCCAATCACACTCCTTTTCTTGGGACAATTTAAACGTGACGAATGGCCCCTTGTCGAAGCTGCGTAAGTCGTATAATTTAATGAACTCCGAATTGACACCTGCAGCAAAAATCAAACCCTCTGGATCATAGGCGGCAACTGGACGTCCAGAGACATTCATAACACCATGACAATTAGGTGAACGCAAATCCCATAGTCTTAACGATTTGTCTAGAGAACCAGAAAGAAATGTATCTTCTATAGGACTGATACACAGCGACACAACTTTCTTGCTATGACCTGGGAAGTATCTGATGTATTTGTTGTCGTGTAGACTTAGATAGCGGATCGTGTCGTCGATTTTGGTACTGCTGTGTATCGCGGTATTCTTCGCGTGTGTGAAATGAATTAAATCTACACCATACTTCTTTGAATTGACTGTACGCACCTGAGTGCCTTTCTCACAGTCATATATTACGATCTGGTCATCCTCTGAACAAGAGATCAAAGTGTCCCCGTTCGGTGAAAAGTCGATGCTGTTTATGCGGTCGGAATTTTCACGAAAAACCTTGGCCACCTTGAAGCTCCTCACCACGTGGTCAACGAGCTTCATGGTGATGGACGGCGCGATCTCCCTTTCGTGCCGTCCTCTTAACCTTCCTATTTCCGCAATGTCTTGTTCTTTTCTTTGGTATAGCTTAGGCGCCGAGGCGCAAACCTCCCGAGGAGGGGTCAGGGGTTCGACTATGTACCACTGTTATTCACCTCACGAGAATGAAAAAACCCGCGGGGAGTTCAAGAGGTCAAGGGATCCAAAACGAAGTTGAAACTATTAGCCGATTAACCTTCGGTTACTGAATCCTACTTTTCTCAGTATCAGATTCCCTTTTTTCAACGAAATCGCTTTACTTTAATCTGATAAAGGTGTACCCTTCAATGCCTTCTCGCTTTCCTACGAACGGACGCCGACGGCAGACTATCGTCACACCGAACGCTCAAATTCTGCCAACTGTTTAGAGAAACGGATGACGAATTACCGTGAACATTCTCAAGATACTGTAGATTCGTACCGTGAGTAGAGCTATCGATCTGCGTTGACGTCGCCGATGCAACAACGCCTTCTCACGTGAAACTGTTTTACCGACCGATTCAAATATAGACAGGTATCGGTGATTTTTTCATTTTCTTTAGCTGCATATATGCTCTTTCGAAAAAATGAAAAGCAATAAGCGAGAAATATCACGTACATCAAATTTTAAATATTCGTTAGAAAAAGCCTGTTGCTAAAAATTTGTAAAAGAAAAAAAATTCAAAAAACTATACGCGTAGCTAAAATAAAATGTAAAAAAGCGATGATACAACAGGTATATAAATGAATACGTTACGATTTATTAATATGAAGAACCATATCCGATCCTTTTCTTTGCAGCATAAAATTTTATACAATATATTGGTACTTAAAAAGTAAATTCCACATGAATAAATATTAAATCTTCGTGTGCAACTTTCACTATACAAATTATAAACATATAAAATATATGCGATATCACAAAATAACGTCTTTCTCCCCTTTATGCCTTGTCAATTGCATAAAGAAGAAAAGTTTTAGCTTTGCGAAATCATAATTAGACAGCACAAACATTGTTCTATATTAGTATAAAATACGAGTTCAAATTTCTGTTTGACTAACACTTTGACACTGTCAAAGGCATCGTTGTGGATTATTAGTGGAACAACATAAACTAGTTTTAAATACATATAAGGCTTAAGGTTTTTTACAGTTCTTTATGAACTTCTTATATTATTACTTATACATATATTATATATATATATTCATTATCGTACTAGATAATAACTTTTGATCAAACACATGCATAGTGGCGTGGCAAATGCAATTTCTTTTGTCAGTCAATTTTTTGTCGATACTTATTTATTATTATATTCTCCCAATAGAAACGGATAAACTTATTTTAAAAAGAATAAGATCACTCTGTTATATTATTTTAAACATCCTGTTTCTTTCATATTTACGTGGCTTTGTTGATTACAGAATAAATAATTATATTTTCCATGTAATATATATATATATATATATGTTTTAATGTGCAAACTTTAAATGCAGTTTATGCTATACTAAATTAAGCAAATAGAAACAGCATATTATATTATTCTTATTGAACCTATTACATTTTCCTTGTCCTATCATTCAAGAATAAATATATATATGTTAAAAAAATTTTATAAGAATTTTTATAAGAATTAGATATAAATATTTTTTGATGTATCAAATTCAATATACATATATTTACAGCCATTGTATCCTGTTTTATTTGAACTATGCAGTTTATACTTCTCTTTTATAAATTTAAGCATAAAAAACATACATTTTTATGTATCTAAACATATATATGTTACTGAGAAGTCAAAATGATTAATACCACATAATTGTGTATTTTATGCAATAGAGTTATAACTTCTCTGTTCTTGCTTATCGCTATGTATATTTTCTAAAACTGAGACTATCTTTCGAAGGAAATATATTAGCCGCAAAGTATTAAAGCTTAAGATTATTTTTTAATCAATATTTTCTTCGTTTTTATTTTATAGAGCTGGTGTTAATATTAACTGCCACTAGATTCATGTAAGTATAATATATACAAAAATCATTCAAATGAAAGAATTTATGAATGAACAATGATTTTCGCCTGTTATATAGTTATAAATATATATATATATATATATATATATATATATATAAGTAGTACATGTAAACAACTGTCGAGACTTTCAATTCGTAAAAGATTCGTGCAATAAATATTTTCAGATAATTATAGACTTATGGAATGTGAACAAGACATTTTATTTTAATCAAGATATTTCGTGATTCGATATTAATTAAATTAAATTAATTAAATAGAATTGCATAATTATCATACATCTATGCTTTCTTTACATATAATAATTCTTTATATTTTAATAATCTTCTGTGTTCGTTGTAATGAATGTTGAAAGTCCGTGCTTCAAATCAACATTTAGTAAAGTATATGACTAAATGGTTTAAAGCATTTGGACTACAATAAATATAGTTTCTAGTTTTTCGTATCTTCTTCGATAATAACATAATATGTATACATATACATGTATAGTTCTATGTCATTATAAAGTCTGTTTTTACAAAAATTACATTTGCAAAAAGGAATTAGAGTCGTGACATTTTATATATTGCATAGAAAATTAAATTAGCAAAAAATATACTTCTGTGTTTCACTTTGCTTTGTGTAATTGTTAGTTAACTATTAAATAGATCTATGTAAAGAGAAAGCTTCAGTTCTGGCACGCATTACAATATGACAATTTTCTTTAAAGTTTATACTCCTTTCTTTATAACAATAACAACAACAATAACAATTACAGTACTTATTATAATTGTAATGTCTTATACTTATTATTTCCTTTAAAAGACATTACTAATGATTTGCTTGCAAGGAACATATATCATGGTAAAGCTCTGCATAAAGTATACTGAATGTCATAAGGCGTTTTCACAGTGGTTGCCAATAAAAAATACAATAGGTATAAAAATTAAATTCACCAGCATAAACTTCAATATAAATATTCAGCCACCTTCTTATCATTATATTTGTACGTCAGTATACTTTACCCAAATCAAACCAATTACTTCGAAAACTGCTGCATAGAGCAATAGGCCCTTGATTGGTCCCTGAACCTAGAACTTGTACTTATATATTTAGCACCTTATTTTTATGTTTGTTAGAACATTTGTCACAAGTTAAGAATATATAGTTCATGAAAACAAAAACAGTTGTTTTTAGTTTAAAGTTGTAAAATATTTATCTCATAGTCATCGACTAATCATCAATATTTCATTGCTCTTATTAAAAATTCTACATTGGACATTGTTCTATAAATTTCAGCTCAAATTGTGACAATATTATTCAACTGAAAAATTAGAATCGAAGACCACATTGTCAACTTTCGAAATTGTCAATGCCAGTGGCAAGTTGTATATTAAAAGTTATCAAATATAAATTGTATGTCAATTGTGGTCTTTTCTAATTAAGAAAAGAGGGGAAAAGGTATTTACTTGATTTTACAGCGTGCGTGTATAAGTAGGTACATACTATTTAAATTGACAATATTCGTTTCGGATAAAATATCGTTGTTACTTGTTACTTAATATTTTTTCAGAGGTTCAGGGAAATTTGTGACTGTGCTCAAGCAGATACAGCAGACTAGACGTGTGCGAATTAGCACATTAATTTAAAATATAAATTTGTTTCCAAAATTACACTCTCTTTAAATTGTGTGCAAACAAATTATAAGTTAATTTATAAATATTTGCGTAGAAATACATATATGTATATACATGCATACACATACACATATACTGATATATATATGTATGTGTCAATGCTTATATTCAACACTCGATTTCATTTCATAGCCACTTATTATGCTCTATAATTTGTGCAACATTTTAACCACAACTTTGTAGTACTTCCTTTGTTTTTAAATTATGATGTAAAACATGAAATTAAGTTTCACTGAAATTTGTGCTACTTGTATAATGATTGTGCAGTGCATAAACGTATAATTGCTTAGTTTGTCAGGCCAATTGTTCATAGTTACGCAAACATGATTTCGTACTCTCATTTTTCTTATAGAATATGTACATATCTATATTATTGCATATATGTATTATAAATGTGTAAACTTCAAAAGCAGGTTCAAGTAATACTAAATGTCTTTAATCACGCTATCTATTTTGTAGGAAAGGCCTCGTAGTGCTAATTGTAAGTATAAGAAAAAAAAATTATATTCATCAGTTTTCCTCTCGAAGTTTGCAATTCCTTTCTATGTCCTTTCCATGAAGTTATTAAATTCATGAAAATTTTTCACCTTTTGCTAAATTTGTTTTTGTCCATAAAAATGCATAAAACAATGAACCACATTAATTCTCAAGATCGTTTCTGGGCCCACTTCAAGTCATCGGCTCTTGGTTTGAAACCAGTCGACTTTTCAATTATGACTTCCAGTATATACCAAAAATGAAGCTTTTCTAATGGCCAATTCAACCATCCAGTCGTAATGCAGAAATAGGTTTCATGTGGTGCAACATGGTGTACACGATGATGCTTCCTGGGTAATATAATTCTGTGTTCTTGTAACCACACAACCCAAGCAGGTAGTCCGAAATATGTATGAGACCATTTATGTATCTGGAAGAGATCTTTCGTGTTACCACTATTTCTTTTTCCATTAACATTAAATTCTTTAATTTAAGATATGAATGAGATATGCAGGGTGACACGCAAGAAGTATGTCTAGTTACTTCTAGTAGAATTAAGAATACAAAAATGAACCCAATATTACTACATCTAACGAATAGTCTACAAAGACTTTCATGAAAATCTGATTTATTTACCTGATTAGTCATCGCGACAAAAATGGCAAGTAGAAACCAATAACAAGTCCAAACGAACTTTTGCTGAATCTCCGACTCCGGGAGTATTAAAAAATCCCATGTTAATTTACAAAGGAATGGTATTGTGACCATAAAATTATCACCATTAGTTTCTATAAAGTCATGCCTCGTTATACTTGTGGGATCAATATGATGCTCTCGAAAAGGTCTCAAAAAATTCTGCAAAATGAATATATTTATATTTAATGTTACACGAAACAATGTATATATTCAAAAATATGTTTATAGAAAAGCTTTCCTAAATGTCTTCTAAAATAACTGTTGTCTTTCTATTTTAAATGATTTCAACTTATAATATACGTTAACTTATCATGAGTTCTCGAACAAGTATTTTAATAGAAGTCACTTATTACTTCTTTTAACGTTTCTGGCTATTATTTCTACCTTTCCTAAAATAGGAAGTTCTATAGAACCCCATGTATCGGCAGCCCAGTGGACGAAACCAGACCCGAAATCTGCCGTTACGATGCCGCAAAACGCTGCCACCGCAATGGGGCTCAAATTTTCGAATCGTAACCTGACAAGGATAAATATTGAATTAACCACCATGAGTGTAATGCAAATACCGACACAAATACATTCTTGCGTCCTTTTTCCTGAAACAAACAGAAAATATATTTTAATAATATCTCGAAAAATATATTATTTAATTATTCGTATCCATGCAACAGCGTAAAAAAAAAAGAAAATCATAATAATGTCTTTATAAGTACCGTGCAGTGTAGACGCAAAGATACATATTGTTGAACTACTCTTTATTTTTGCACACAAGCGGGGATTCCAAGGTGCGGTCGATGTATAGCCAATGTTTTGGCAAGTATTAAAATCAGAAAACATACATGCAATACGCGTCGCGTGTCGCGTGAATATTACTCTGCCGTTTTAAATCAAATATAATCGTAGCTATTAATTGTCCGAAAATTGTTGACAACAAATTTTACAAGAAACATCGCGAGAAATATTGAAACTATATCTTCACGAGAAGTTAATAAATAAATAAATATATGTATTTATGATACTTGACAAGAGTTGATGAATTATATAGGAAAACAACGGTTGAAATAATTACCAGTGCTGTAAAGATTTGCTAGTTCTTGGGCGCCTTTGTGATTAGGACCCCATCTCGGTACGGTCCTGTCCTCTTGCGAAGTCGGTACCACCGAGTTGGCATTGGGATCGTCCTCGAGCATCGAATTCTCGTAGATCTGCCGTTCGGTTTTCACTGGCGCCAAAAAATTCGTTGCCATCGAGCACGCGGCCGAAGCCGCTTGACCCAAGTTCGCCACCTTTATTTCGTCCATAATGATTTTTGTTATTAAACAAGCGGAAACGATCGAAAAACATGCGATCCGTTTTTATCTTTACAAATTGATGTTGTTCTGTTATCCGTTTAAAACCATTGTACAATCTCGTCGTCTGTGTACGTCATTGTAAAAAGTTCTCATGCTTTATCGGATAATTTGTTTACGCGGTGTGAAAAATTTTTTAAATTTTGCATGCAGACACGGCCATAAAGAGTTGCACATTATTCGGTAGATTTTTGTATCATCTATCGTTCGATCCATCTGCCTTCAGTGCGATTTCGCCCCCTCCAGTTATCGCATCATTATCGGCCAGTATCGACGATTTTATTGCCAGTTGTGCTTTTTCTCGTTCTTTCTCTTGAAATCCTTGTGACCGATTTCTCATATAAAATTTGTGCTGAAACAATACGAATACGTTTATTAATATAAAAGGATTTGTAATATCGTTCATAATTTTCTTCGTTACCGAAATAATTGCCTGACAAGAACAATTTTATAATCGTGTGGAGAATATAATAATTATTTTTAGCTAAAACATCGCGGTTTGACGCTTTTTGCCAATACTAATTATACTAATATTATAATTATATGTAAGTATATTAATACACGGTGTAGCGCAGTGTGGCATGTAATCCAAAGTTACACGCAACGAAACCGATAAAAGAAGATTTCGAATATCAGATCTTCTCTGTCTGATAACACCTGTTCCGAGTTTTCGCTGATACCTTACCGCGCGAATGAGAACGATAATAGATTTGGAATATTCGTTAACAACGTGAAAATCGTATTAAGATTTCGGTGATCTGAACCTAATAGTTTCTCAGTTTTATAATTTTCCCAATTCTTTGTAAATATTCTGCTACCGAACGGTTGGTAGTAATAATATTGATTACCGTAATGCACGTAACGCTGAATGCAAAAAACGGAACTGTAAACTGTACTTCTTATTTACCTCATTTACCAGCCGTCAATTCGTATCACGGTTATACGACTAAATGACTAATGCGCTTTATTCCCTAAATATGAATGTTTGTTCAGATGGACACACAATGTGGGCATTTAGTACGATTTAATTGAATAAAAAAAAAGAGAAAATATTTTAACAAAGGCAACAATTCATAAGCATCCAGACCGTTGAAGAGAAACACTATGATTCAAGTCTATGTGTGGGCACTGGCAAAGTAGGTTAATTTCGCTTTTACACGAGCCTAAGGAACAATTTTGATAATATACCTAGTTTACCCTTGCTCCTATTTTGACCGTGCGTGCACACATCAATCGAAATAATTTAAAGGTTCTTTCGTGTCGTCTACATGCTACTCTTCGTTTATTAATACGTACACTATAGCCCATTGTCAGATATGCACCTGTTCGGTATTGGAAAAAATAGTTAATACGGGATTGACGAAATATTAATAAAAAATAGGATATGTGCAACATGTATTTACGATAAACAAGGCATCGCAAATGAATACCGAAACTGAATTTCGTAGATCGGTGCAAACGGAAAAGCAGTAACAAGAATTTCAGCACACCGCTGAATCTGTAACACGAGAGTTATTATCACTGCAAACTATAAATTGTGCAGCGGATCGGTCGACCGCAGCGTAACTATAACATTCGCCGATTTGGCGAATACATAAACTTGAATGTTCCGTTAAAAGGTATTATAATTTTTGCAACTATTAACTACGGATTACAAAATATCTATCTATTACTGTCGCTGCTAGGTGATACATACATACGTGCGCCTACACTAATATTTTAAAACCGGCATGCATGGCTACGTATTAGATGTATAGATTGCACTCTATGCACATAGAACACGCGTGCAACACGTGCACATTTTAACCCGAATATGAGAGAAATCGTATGAATTGCAGATGTACACGAAAAGAAGGAAGAAATCGGTTGGTTTGAAATACGAACGTACGAGAGAGATTCAAGAAATCGAATATTACTTGGATGAAACAACTTCGAACGCATACCCATGAGACGGATGAAAGGAACAAGTACGAAGACAGACGATCCTCACAGAACTCAGAGGATTTCTCGTTGTCTCCTTGCTCCGGCGTTATCCTGGTCGATGCATTGTCCAGCCATAAAGTCGCTGAATGTGCACGCTCAATTAGTCACTGGTAGGATCGAAAGAGACCTACGACGAGACACTATCGTACCTCGTACTGATGTAACACATACACATGTAAGGGAAGCACGCATGATGTTCACATGCATTCGTATCGTTTCACGCACAAGTTTTCTTCGTCGTCTTCAGCTTTGGTCCTCTCCTCTTTGCAAGTCTATTTGTTTCAGGTGTACACTGTGAAAATCACTACAGAAAGCTAGGGTGTAACAGGTTCGGGTTTTTGTGTATTTTCGTAAGTGATTGCGTTTGCTGGCGTCAGACGAGGAAGGACAACGAGATAGAAAATGTAGAAAAAGATGAATGATATAGGTGTCACGATTTGGCATTTAACTAAAGCGAACTGTGCTTGGGTCTCGGGACAGGATAGGCAGGAAAGTAACGAAGAGAGTGCAAAACCGGGGCGCTAGTCTCGCCGTACGTTCGTTCGTGATTCTCCGCGGTTCTTTCTCTTTTCCTCAAGTTCACGTTGCGTGAATTCGCTGAATCCTTCCTTCTCTTTCTTTCATGCGAACTTCTCTTCTGCAACCCCGCCTCGTTTCGTGACGAACGACCGGCGCCGCCTGACGACCGCAACTCGCGTCGCGTCGAGACGCGTCGCGACGCTCTCGTGGCGCCGTCACACGGCTACCATTTCCGATACATTATCGTTCCGACTATTACTTGAAAATTTCGAATGTTCAAGCTTTCAATTATACCGAATATTCCCAACTACATACATCTTAACAAGACCTATCAAGCGTCCATTTTTTTATTTACGAGCTAAAGATGTTTTCTTTGATTTTTTAAAGTATAGTTATAGTTTAGGTAAAATAAGTCGGAACTAACAAATCAATTTCTGTTTTACCCGAAAATATTCTTCATTCCAATTTAGTCATTTGTTTTCAGGTTTTTAAAGTCACTCGTTAAAATATCTTAATAGCCGCAAGCCATCCTGTATTTTTTCATTACATTCGGGGGATTGTGTTTAAGGGCATAAGGTAAATCCTGAAGTGTTTTTGATAATTTTATTTCTGGTAATTAAGTAGCTTAATAAGCTTGACAAGATTCACAAGAACACAGTGTACTCTCCAGGTAATAAAATAATCGCGTAACAGTACTTGACGAGAATAATATATCGAATATTAGTTAAAAATATTTGATACGATTCAATCAATTCATGATTTCAATTTTTTAATTCACAGATTCTTATATCATAGCTTAGATTTCATTCATTCGATTCCGTCAAATATGTAGATAAAATTTTGGCGAAAACACTATCTTTTATAATGTACCGTCTTGCCCATGGAATCTTTCACGCGAGTTTCAGCCCAATCTAAAAATATCCTTTTAACATCACTTTAAGAGATAATTGACATCAACTGATATTCGTGTATTATGTAGAATGACAATACGGGAGGAGTAGCTTCTCGCTTTGGCAGTTACGAACAGAGTCATCCAAACCAAACTGGATATAATAAAACAGTTCGCGACAGTTCTGTTTACGAATGGAATTTCTGACACGGTTGTTGGGCCTATATTGGGCCCACACATATGACGTGTTAACGAATAGCTTCTCGTGACTATAGTAAGGAATACATAGTAGGGGAAAGTGGTTTGCTTCTAGGAATAACTTCAGACTCACTATGAACACGCATGTCGTTCGATATTTCGTTCCTATTGTCGCCCGATTTTCGATTTCAAGGTAAATTGTGTAGTCTACGAAGTTCACGCGAAATAATGGGTGGAGTTCGGTAGAGTAAGATTTAAGATATAAATAAAATGAATAACAAAATATTCTCATACGGTAATATTTTAATAGAAAAATATCAACCATCATTTCATTCCGACAAGACTTTTATCCTACTTTATTGTAACTAATCCCGATAGTGATTGTACGAAAACGTCGGAAACTACGTGGTTACAATCGTAAAACCACGGTCATGCACGTCACCAATGAAACATGGAAGCCCAGCATGACCATTCTTGACTGCATCGCAACAGCTCATGTTCTTTAAATATGTATGTCTGCTGCATGACACAATCTACTTACAACGCGTCAGTCTGGTCACTATGTACTTAATTTCCAGACATTCTGAAATTCATTACTTTTTAGTACAGCTTTTAACGGTAGCTTTGACAAATAATATATAATTGACCGACACCACCGACGCAGTACGTTACGCCCGAAAGAGGTGAAGAACCTGATGGACTCATCCTTCAATAGTGAACTAGTTAAGTCGTGTAAAGTCTGATATGACCCGAGAGTCCTTTAGACTAGTGTACGTGCCATCCGATGGAACGTTCATACTTTATTCAAAGGTGGATCGACCGAACAGCCTAGGCCCTAAGTTTTTTATAAGTTATATCACGGTGATATGCCAAACTACAGTCACGTAATAGATAATAGCATTTACGATAACACGGTACCATCCGTAGGGGAACATTGTATCACGCTCAGAATTTTTTAAAGCTGAATTCAAGTTCAGCTCAATAGGATATTATTGATTCCTCATCGATCGCGTTCAATCGTTCGCAACAGAACTTACAGGGAAGCATTGATCCGCATACTTACCACGGTCATACAAGAACGATTATGTATTCGGCGATCGCAATGGGATAGAATCAGACTAATTTTCTTTCTTTCCTTTTCCCATGAATTTTTTTGATCAACATTATTTTCTAGTATGTCGCGAGATCCTCTTCGTAATTTATCTATCTGAGGTTATCTGTTCTTGTTTTAGCCTTGTACGATCAGTTCTGTTGCCAAGTTACAATAATGCCAAAATAAACTGATTGTGAGAAGTGCGAAACTTCGGTTGACATAAATTCTTAACCGTGATAAGCGTGGTCGGTAGATACGAAGGACGGGTGACGATTACCCAAACAATTATTCCGCACGACGAATTTCGTCGTGCCGATATAAAAGCAACGTGTTCACGTGAAAACGGTGTTGTGTGATTTATCAATAATTATTGAGAAATCAGACGTCCCACGATGGAGACGTAAGATAAGATATACAGCTTTACAGTCAAGCGTGCAAACATGAAAGGTGTGAGTTACGATCGAAGTGCAGTCGACACCTATACGAACTGATCCGGAAGACAAAATGAAGATGGCATCATTCGGATTGCTTACGCAGAAGCTAGACCACTTTTATTTTCGTCAACGAACGTAGCAGCTATCGTCACCGAACACGACAATTGCTATTTTATACTTTCCGTCTTATATAATTCCTGCTTATAATAAAGTCTTCCGAACGCGTCTACTAAACAATGCAATTGCAATTAATATAGATAACGAATCTGACCGTACAATCAAAGTAACTAACATTGAACGATATTGATGACCTTCAGAAACCGAGTTCCTCATTCTCTATAATTTCAAAGATATATATTATATACGTATATATTTTAATTACAACAGTTTTCTATGATTCTATATATTTTCACTAAAACTTTTGCCGACAATTTACAAAGCGAGTCCCCGCCCTGACTTTTATTATCGTATCGAAAATATATTCACTTGGCGAATGTGCAACAATGTTGCAGGGTGTCTAACGACTACGATGTACAATATACAATATTGTCAGGAAACAGTTGTGAGCACTATTTTCACATTATCTCACAAAGATCGACTGAGATGGTTACGTTGAAACTTACAATTGAAAATGTAGTTATACCGTGTGATCAGTCTTAGATTTCCTTTCGCTTCAAAAAAAACACTGAATCTGTTGTACATGGAACAACGTGACTGTGAGGAAAATGATATAGTCGTCGGTGAAGGTACAATGCACGGCGTACAACGCGTGCCGTAATGACAAACCACAAGTTAATGTTTTTCGTCGTGGAACGAGCACATGTCGGTCATTCGTGGACTTGCGTGCTACGATGTGTACCCGAAGTATACGAATCAGACGGTGCCACAAAACGTGGGAGAATACACGAACACCTGACGTTTCGATTGTCCCCCGCGGATGTTTGTTGAAATGTGTACTTATACGAAAGTAACCGTGACAAATGTCATTAGTAGACTGCGAATCTTTCAAAAAATGCCAGAATATCTTATAAAATTAGAGTAACTATATACTATAAAATAAGAATAACTATAATATAATTTTTTTAATTTATATATTAATATTCCTGAATAAGTTAACGGGATGGAAATTTTTCGAGAGAACAATATTTAATTTTCTGTGTATATTAAACTTTTGTGCTGTACGAGTAAATAAGAATGATTTAATTAATTTTCAACTACGCGATATCTGTATTTATCGGTGAAATATTCTAAACAAGTCCACGGAATCGTAAAAATGGCATCATAGAGTGAATTCATGATTCTAAATTCGTAACACACTCATCGAACTATTGTATAAAAATAGTTTCATTCATTGGTCGTACTATTATATCACAAACTTTTGTATGTTGGCCAAAGCAGATATTTGGAAAACTTGGGGGACATTTATTTTAAATTGCTTCCATAATGAATGGCTGCAACATCTGATATATACGAATACATATTGGGCGTAAGTATATTAAATTGTTGTTGCACATGTATGTTTCTCAAAATAATTCTTTTATTTAGATAATGTTTAATAAACAAACGAGAAGTATAGGTCTAATTTTATATAGGCACGTAATTTTTATACGCGTTAGTTATGTAAATATGATATTTTACTCTTTATTCTGCATATATATTATTAATTATATGAAGTTTAGATTGAACGTATACACATTTGGTAACTAAATATGTATACCATTCGTAGAAAAATAACGAAGATGTGAATGTTACATCTATATATGCTGCATATACATATACATACGTATTATATGTATAAATAATAAATACATATATTATTATATGTATACCTAACGTGTTCATCATAAGTTAAATAGAACCGGTAGGGTTAGTCGTTCCATCGAGCACGCGATTACGAAAACTGTATTTTCCGCTTTATGAACACCGATATGTTTAATCTCTATTAAATTCGTTGAAACAGAAATATTCGTGAGATACTTATATTTATATAGTGTAAACAATCTCGATTAAAAAATCATACACTTTTTAATGATTCGTTCCACTTTATTGGATTACCATGCCTAACAAAATTTCGTGATAATTCAGAATATGAATTAAGGAACAAATCTATTGATACACATATTACATACCATTTATCAAGGTGAGATATATAATTATCTTAATTAAAAAATGAATGAATAAAAATAAAATATTTGTAATATAACCTAATGCAAATTTTTAGCGAGAGTCGTTTACCTGCTGGTACAATGAAAGTTTCCCTATTTAATGAGAATGACTGTGTACTATTAGTAGGGGAGGGTAATTTTTCATTTTCTGTTGTACTATTCCAACTTAACTTAAATATTGTAATTACCACTACATGTTATGAAGCTGACGTTAATCAAGATGTTGGAAAGAAAAACATAGAATACCTAATACGCAATGGTCAGTATTTATAAATTGGACTAACACTGTTTACTTGTATAGTAATTTAATGTGATCAATTATACAAAGAATTCTATGCTTTTCTTTTCAGGAGTTCGAGTACTGTTAAGCGTTGATGCAACAAACTTAAAAGATTATCCAATGTTGGGAACAAAACTGTTCGATAAAATTGTCTTTAATTTTCCACACGTAGGTGGTAAAATGCGAATTGAGAAAAATAGAGAGTTGCTGAAACAATTCTTTATCAGTGCAACAGAATTATTGAAAAGTAATGGTCAAATATTAGTGACATTGTGTAATGGTCAGGGTGGCACGTCCCTTGATAATCCACCAAGACGTTGGGATGATTCTTGGAAAATCACAGAAATGGCAGCATATGCAAATCTTATATTGAGTAGAATCGAATCATTCGAATGGTCATCCCTTCAAACTTATATAGTCACTGGATATCGTGGTTTAGATAAACAATTTCACTCAAAAAGAGCTTTAACTCACGTGTTCATGAAATCTGCGCCTCCGAACGCACAAAATATTGCTCCTAAAGAAAAGATGAATATTTCTCTGTATAACGACAATTTTTTATGGGAAGATATTTGTCGAATAATGAATATATCAAATACAGATGTATCATATACACACACATATACATTCGATATAACTTTCAGCGTCAGTGAAAAATTTAATTCAATGGACTTTTATATATTATTATACAATCATGCAGGCCATATTATTAGCGATATTAAGTTTGTACGATCGTACGAGTGCCCCATAAACAAAGTACAAAAAAGAACATATAGAATAAGTTATCGATCGGTCTATATTCCTTTATATAGACAGAGAATTATCGATATTCATCACAATTTAGTCGCAAATATATTGGAATATAATTTAAATGTTTCAGTTTCAAGATAGTACTAAAGCATAGCTAACTGTAATTGTATTTTGACAAAGTTACATTTATTTTACACGAAATAAATATTATGTCGTATATTCTTTATTTTGCATAGATGAATTGTTTTCGTCAAATAAAACCACTAATCCCGCATATTGCTAATTGGAAACAGAATGGTATGAACGTACAACGATGTAAAAGTATAAGCAAGAATATATTTAAACCGTTTTGTACCTCTGAATGGTTCGGAAATCAAGAAAATGTTTCTAAAGCATTACGCAATATAAAGCCAAAGTCTCAGAGAAATACGCTGAACCATTTTCTTGACATGAAACAAGTATGAACTTAATCACTTAAATTCAACATTGTGCTTATAAATGTTAATGTATACACGCATGTTTAGGTAAGAACTGTTGGAGGTAACGGTGGAGATGGAGCAATATCGTTTGCACACTTGTGGGGTAATGATTGTGCTGGACCTGACGGAGGAGACGGTGGACACGGAGGTCACGTAATTTTTCAGGTATACAACTGAACTTTCGAAACAATAGTTGCATTTAATCGAACACAGAATTTTGTAGGCGCAAGAAAATATCAAAGATCTTTCTCATGTAGAGACTGTTCTTTCGGCTGAACATGGAGAAAATGGACATAATAAAGACTGTTTCGGTAAGAATGCTAAGCATACCATAGTACAGGTTCCCATAGGTACTATAATACGAAACGTAGAAGGAAAAATAGTGGGTGACTTGAATATCAGTGGAGCAATGTTTATTGCTGCACGGGGTGGTACCGGTGGTCATGGAAATGCATATTTTAAATCTAATTTGCAACAATCGCCACGCATATCGGAGTACGGTGCACAAGGAGAAAATTTACAATATGTGATAGAACTTAGGAGTATGGCACATATCGGATTGGTATGGACTGTGCTTCTTAATATTCATATTCTGCATTAACTGTTAAAAAATACATACATTTTGCAAATATATTTTAGATTGGACTTCCCAATGCCGGTAAAAGTACTTTGCTAAGAGCTATAACTAGAGCCAGACCAAAAGTAGCTGCATACCCGTTTACTACTTTGAGACCTTACATAGGAATGATATTATACGATGATTACGAACAAATTGCAGGTAGATAATATAAATGTTTATCATTAATTCATACTTTACCGTAATTTCTATATATTCTTTTCATTTCCAAGTGGCCGATTTACCAGGACTTATCTCTGATTCTCATAAAAATAAAGGTCTCGGTATACAATTTCTTAAACACATTGAACGTTGTAAAACATTATTATTTATTCTGGATGTATCGTCGAATGAACCATGGACAGATTTTGAAACTTTAAAACATGAAATTACACAATTTAATATAAAGTTGAATGAAAGATCGGTTCTTATTGCTGCGAATAAGATGGATTTGCCAGAAGCAAAGGTAAGATACATAATCCTTATACATTATTATTTATTATACTTAATTTATTATTACAGGAAAATTTAGAAATACTTAAACAAAAAATTAGTTTACCAATTATGCCGATTTCTGCTAAATTGGGTACAAATGTATCTACTTTGTTAAAGGAAATAAGGATTTTATACGATACACAGAAAGAACAGGATGGAATGGAAAATATATTAGAAGGCGATCGTAATTAATTGAACCATATATTTCTAATAAAAGTTTGTTAATAAAAATAGCTATGAAAAACATTAGCCTGAGATTTTACAGCTTTCTCGCATAACCGGAAATTTTGGATTGTGTCATTTATTTCTGGTTGATTTAGAATAGTAAGAAACCACCTATTCAAGTTCGGATATGGTTTCCTAGTCGCTGGATCGAAAACATATTCGTACAGAGGTATTAGAGTAGTGAACAGAGCAATGTCGGCGAGACTAAGTCTTTCTCCCACTAAATATGTTTTTGTAAGTAGTATAGTATTTAAATTTTTCAAAGAAGAAAAAAGATCTTCTTTAGATGTTTTAATATTCGCCTTCATATAATTAGGTATGTTCTGGGAAAGACACGGAACAACCCATCCGGAAACTGCCGGTAAAATATGATTGTCCGCGTAACTTAGCCACTGCAAGATTTGAGTAAATGCATAAGAATCATTTGAAAATTTCAGTTGATCATTTGCTAAATAAAAAGCAATTGCATTGCTATCAAATAATTCAAAATTATTTCCTCGAAGCCTAATATCTCTAGAAATATCTTTACTATTTTCACATTGCGATACAACCAATTTTTGTCCACTTAACTTGGCTACTATTTGAGCACGATAACACTTGACACTTCCAATATTACCGACAAGCATTAAGTTGTCTTCTGAAGTTCTTGAACATACAGAATTCTTAACAGTCGCAGACTTTTTAGCTTCATTATCCTTTTTAACAATACCTGGAATTTAAAAATAAGAATTATTAATTAAAAAATGATGCTTTTATAATGTTCTTCCATTTAACGCACTTTAAATGATATTTACCCGTAATACCAAGTTTCGAATTAGCAAAATTTTTAGCTGTATGTAGTAATTTATTTAAACATGAAATATTAGGACCCGAAGCCTGAGCAGACTCGGGTTTCCCACCACCTTTTCCTCCCATAAGCGGAGCAATTTCTTGGATCCATTCATTCGCTTTCAATCCCTTATTTATGGCAGACTATTATATTTCATAAAAGAAAAACATAATCAATATTATATACATATAATTTGGAACAATCGATAATGTTTAATACTCAATTTTACCTTAGAGGATGCACTAAGTGCAAATATCTTTTTAGCATCAGGATCCACGCTAACCAGTAACGCACTTGATTCGGAGGATATAGCTTTTATCTTTTTGAGGGCAGAATCTAAAGCTTTCGTGTTGCTGTATGCTTGACAAACCTCAACCAAAACAGGACAACCAACATTTTGTTGAATTAATTGTTGAATATTTTCTACTACTGAATTAGCAATTGCTGTTTTTTCTGCGCGTTCTTGATCGTCAAGTGTTTTCTTCAAATCTTTTAACATTTTGCGCATTTTGTCCTACTCGAAAATAAAATATGTACATTATACATTCGTAGATATTATAAGATATTAAATAATGTTATAAGATATACACCTTTCTCCAACTTGAAATTGTAGCACGCGAGATATCATCTGTCGAGTCGACTATTTTTTTCACGTACTCTTTCGAATTAACGTTATTCTTGTTGGCCAATATAGTCTTTTGAAGCTGGTCCAATTGATTTTGTAACAACAATGCTTTCTTCTGAGCTTTCGTTGCTTCAGGACCAGTGAGAGCTACAATACGCCTAATACCTTTAGCGATTGCTTCTTCGCTAGCTATAACAAAGTCTCCAATATGCTCTGTACAATGTAAGTGGCTAAAAAGTTTTAATAAGAAAAGTCTTATAATCTTATAATATGAATTATAAAATTAACCGACTAGGCCCGTTACTTACGTTCCGCCACAAAATTCCACACTGGTGTGCATTGCGTAGGGACCCAAAGGATCTTTTTCCAAATCTTCAACCGGCACACCTATGCTAACTATTCTAACAGGGTCCGGATATGTTTCCTCGAACATGGCACGTAAACCTTGTATAGTTTTTGCTAAAGCTAAACTACTTTCTTTAGTATAAACCTTTTTCTTTTCGTTTACAAGATTATTGGTGATCTCTTCAACCTGTTTCACTTGTTCTGGAGTCATAGCACCTGAGGGAAGTGTTTACAAATTATATTTCGTATTGCTTTTTTTACGATCAAAAACATTTTTGGTTTACAAACCCTTGTTTGTAAAATCAAATCGAAGGCGATCGGGTGCTACTAGAGAACCCTTTTGATCAACTTCTGTGCCCAGTACTTTTCGGAGGGCATAGTTAAGAGCGTGAGTTGCTGTATGATTACTCATTACGAGTCTCCTACGCGTAGTGTCTATATTCAAGTAAACTTTGTCACCCTTTTTCAGTACTCCTTGACCTACAGAACCAATGTGCAAAACATAGCCGGCTCTGACTTGAACATTTTTTATCCGAACTTCCGTCTCCTAAAATAATAAATATGCATAAATACAATTATACGTAAACGCATTTTTTAAGATAAAAACTACATATTACTTACTTCATCGTCGGTCTTCACTAAAAATCCTTCATCATATATCTGTCCGCCCTGTTCAGCATAAAAGTTTGTTTGATCCAGCAAAATTCCAGCTTCTTCTCCTGATGATATTTGATCGATAAAAGTTTTATTAAGTCTAAGAGCAATCACAGTACCCGTACATGGAGCAAAATTGTATTCTTCGCACAGTTTGTCATTGATGACTGTATAATTGTACTTCGGCAAGTCTATAGTGGGTTTAATTCCTTTATTTTGTAACTCGGTGATTGCATGAACATCTAAGTTAATTTGATCGTCCACACCACCACTTTTGCTTTGAGAGATCAGCTAGTCCAGAAAAAGAATAATAATGTCATAAACGTTTTCAATACATGTTCTTATTACAATTAGAGTTCTTATTACAATTAATACCTGAGCTTGCTTTTTTGCTTCTTCGTAGCCCATCATGTCCACCTTCAGACCTTTTTCTTCAGTCATGAGTTGTGTTAAGTCCACAGGAAAACCATACGTGTCGTACAAACGCCAAGCAACATCACCAGGAACAATGGTGGACGATTCTAGTTTTGCTATCGTACGATTTAATAAATTACGACCACGCAATAAAGTCTTCAGAAATTGAGCTTCCTCTTCATTAATAATATCAATTATCTGCTGTGGATCTTTAGCTACTTCTGGAAAGACACATCCGAGCAGCTCTACAACGACATTCACTAACGTTCCAAAAAATCCAGGCTTCGCGTTTAATTTTTCTGTTGCGAAACGTACAGCACGCCTTAAGATTCGTCTTAGTACATATCTGAATTAAAAATTATTATGTTGATACATATACACGCATATTTTAGATCTGTATGTAAATAATTATATGTAGGTCACCCTCTGCCAGTATTATCGGGTACACCTCCATCTGCGAGAGCAATTGTAAGAGTCCTTGCATGATCAGCCAAAACTCTGTATGCCATGTCTATACCATCCACATCATCCGCACCTACTTTTCCTTCGTAACATGGCGCTCCTGTACCCTTTTGAATGGCATCGAAAAGTGGCACGAATAAATCTGTGTCATAGTTAGCGCGTTTATTCTGGATAACCGATACTAATCTCTCCAAACCCAGTCCGCAATCAATGTGTTTCTTTGGTAGTGATTTTAAACTTCCGTCGGACTCTCTGTAATAAAATATGGAGTAAATAAATGAAATTTGTGGCGAATCTCATAACACAACGACTTTAAATAACTCCCAAGTTGTACGAACAAATTTTTCTATTTAAGAAACTGATGGTACATTACTTACCTATTGAATTGTATAAAAACAAGATTCCAGATTTCTAGAACATCCGGATCATCTTGATTCACTAAATGAGCAGCTTCTCTGTTACCAATTCGATCGTAATGTAGTTCACTGCATGGTCCACAGGGCCCTGTTTCTCCCATTTCCCAGAAATTATCCTTCATATTTCCTGGCAAAACATGGCTAGGAGGTACTCTAACAAAAGAAAGAATTAATTGTATTGCTGATCGAATAATACATAAATTAAATGAAGTATTCACTATTCAATCACCCCAGTGATAGCCAGATATCTTTGCATTCGTCGTCTGGTTTCAAATGGTTCTTCTCATCCCCGCCAAAATAAGTTACATACAATTGCTCAACAGATAATTTTAATTTAACTGTTAAAAATTCCCAAGCCCAGGTGCAAATTTCTTTCTAAAAAATACATATTTAACAGATACAATACTTCTGCGATAAAGTGCTAGTATTATAGACTTTGTATTTAGTTACTTTAAAGTAATCTCCGAAAGACCAATTGCCCATCATTTCGAAAAATGTATGATGATACACATCTTTCCCAACATCGTCTAAATCATTGTGCTTTCCTCCAGCTCTAATGCAT
The DNA here is from genome assembly GCA_028455805.1 of Lasioglossum figueresi. Taxonomy (NCBI): domain Eukaryota; kingdom Metazoa; phylum Arthropoda; class Insecta; order Hymenoptera; family Halictidae; genus Lasioglossum; species Lasioglossum figueresi. The sequence goes on from CM052189.1 coordinate 17,033,005, forward strand.
TTTTGACTGTTCACGACTCTTACATATTTAGCCATATCGCTGTTTGGGTCCACTGTTCCCAGAAATACTGGTTTGAACTAAAATAAAAAAATTGTTTAATTCAATATAGTTGTAGTACAATACATAATATTTTTCTTAGTATACCTGATTCATTCCAGCATTTGTAAAGAGTAATGTTGGATCGTCGTGAGGTATCGTAGAACTGGAGTGAACGTATTTGTGACCTTTACTTTTAAAAAAGTCAATGTAAGCTTGTCGAACATCCTTGGCATTCATAATTTTATTCATAATAATGCTTTCCTTTTCTTTGCCTAAATATGGTCGAAATAATTGAAATTTCTAATGTAATCACAGCATATGGAGACGAATAATATTGCATGTACAAGTCAAAGAAAACCTTAAGATAATGTTAACTTGGAAACTATATATATATATGAGTTTCTCAGATACTAATAATATAAAAATATTACAAGGTTATTAAAAATAATCCCATAATCTGGTATCAAATAAAACTTACGTCGAACTCGACACGAAAGTTTACATGAAAACAGCTGGTTATACGGCAATGATGATGTCTTTCAAAGGAGAAAGGGACAAATAGTATTTAAAGTATGTGCATGCGGTCCGCTGCTCCGCACCGGTAACCACTGTGAACCACTGGTAATATGCATATATACTATAACAGTACTGTATATACTGTAACAGTACTGTATATACTGTATATACTGTATATACATATACATATACATATACACATAGATTTTATAGTTAAGTTTGGATGTGTAACGCATGCGTGTTGAAAATTTCGGAATTTCGAATCTGGTAAAATAATCTATATTATTGCGATACAAGGAATGATTATATACTTGCGAATAACAGAATTTTATTTATATAGTAGAAAAATGATCTAGCATGTGTGTATGAAACATAAGTAGCTTTGTTTAAAAAGAATTTATCATAAGAATTTGAGGTTTGAGTTTCGCAAAGACGGAGCTGGCCTGAGGTTATCGGGCAAGAATAGTATTCTCGGATACAAAGATTTCATTGAAACACTATCAAAATGCCGTTTATGATAGGTGCATCGCCTATACGAAGAACATTGGGTTACTTAAATGCTGGCAGATTAACTTTGTTAGATCAGATACAAATATTTTCTATTAATTATAATTCGCATGGAGATCATCATAAGGGAACTAGGTGAGGTTATATTTATAAAAGTATATTTTTATAAGTCCTGATAAAAAGAGATGTATATAAGAATATATTTTTTACAACGTTTAATACGGAACAATTTAAGTTGAACAAGTCAATAATATCTCTACATGTTTAGATCATATTCATTTGAACGTTATTTATTTACAGAGAATTCATATTCTGGAATCTACCACAAGTTCAATACAAAAATCCAAAGGTACAAGTAGTTACGTTTAAAAATTTGACGCCAACGCCTTTCATAAAATGTTATTATAGTGAGTACATACACGTACTTATTGTATTTCTCATTGTTCGATCAGTTCATTATAATATTTTACTTTAATTCCATAGACGATGGGAAAACTATGTTGATCGACGTAGATAATAAATCTAAGGAAGATATAATGGAACATCTTGTAAAAGTAGTTGGTAAAACATACGAAGTTTTAAAACAAGAAAGTATAAAGAAACAATTAAAAGATAATCCCGGAAATTTTGGTTACGGCTGTTCAAGGAGTTGTATATGTGTAATTCCAGGACAAGTACCATGTCCTGGTGTAGTACCTTTGCCGTATCATATGCGAGGTAAATGGAGGTTTGCTCAAAAGAATGAATCGTAATTATAAAGAGCAATGTAATTATAATCATAAAGACTAATTGTTGTTTATTACTTTATCGAACTGTGTTTCATTGCCTTCCAAGAGAATTTGCATTTTTTTTCTTGAATAGTACTAACATAGAATTAAACTTGAAAATCTAAAATTTCAAGTAATTCTTAAACTGTTTAACTTTCAATAAAAAGATGCGCATTTAAAGTGTACATTCGTTTATTATAAAAAGATGTCATAGATTATGAAAATACATGTACATTAGTGTACGTATTAAGCATCGCATTATCGATCGATCGAGATACTTTTGTATTGTATGCATAGCTGCATCGCTGTAGGAATCATGTTTGATTAGTACAAAAAGATACAAAATATCAACTAAAAATTTTATAGTACAAAAAAACAGAATACACATAGGTGATTTAAATAGAAAATATAAATATTAACTATAGTCATGGAACGAAAGATGATCGGTAAAAATAAATTGTATTCTTAATATGATGAAATAAAAACGGGATTTGAATTATCTTCTTGGTTTATAACGATTATATGGCTTATTGTTATGATGATGACTTCGACTATGATAACGAGCTGATGTGGACGGTTTTGGATTTTCTGGTTTTTGATATAAGTGTATTACAGGTGATCCATTTAAAGGTTTGTTTAGTTCGAATTCTTCTTCCGACTCTTTCATCAGTTTCAGTTTGGCCTCTATAGCTTGAATTGCGGTTTCACGACTGCAGGAGAAGTTGTATTTAAAAGATCGAAAAGATATTTATTAACAATTCCTTCTTTCTGTTTACCTTATTCTTTTATCTTCCTTTTTTGCTCCGGCTAAAGCAGGTATATCTATTTTTGGCTTTGGTTTGTCTATGTCAGGCTTCAAGAAAGGAGACGTTATTTTATTATATCATTTTTATTAAGAGAAAGATAATATAATTACAGTAGAAACCCGTTTATCCGGATTGTCAAAAATAATCCCTGTCTTTTAGAGCTAGATAAACAGAATTCTACTGTATAATGCTTTATTAATAATTTATTACCTCTGTTACGCTATGAGCCCATCTAACAATTATATTTTTTGCTCCTACTTTCAAGTTGTGCAGAGCATCTTTGGCTGTTTCTGCATCTTGAACTGTCTTGTACGTAACGAATGCATACCCTCTCGGTTGACCGGCTTGTGGACCTGACCGGTGGAATAGGAGGTCGAACTTTTCAATAGTTCCATGTTTTTGGACGAGTTTTAGGAGTTGGTACCAGTTGACAGATAAAGAGTTAGTTTTTTTCAGATTTTTTCCATTGTATAAAGATATAGTTTTTGAAAGTAAAATAATATTCTATAAAGCTTTAACAAACAAGTAGAACTGCCCAGGCATTACACTGAACATCGGAATGATTCATAGAAGAAGATACAAGTCAAAGCATAACAACTGGTCATCTGTCATCGAAGTGGTACACTGTACCATTGGTATTTTTAGTTTTCTAACTCTGCAAGAACTTGTTAAAGAATTAGCATAACACCTGGGACTTTCCCTTGAAGGTAAAGTCATAATCAGGATAAGTGCCCTTTATATTATTCTATAATACGGTAGGTGCTCGCTCGTTGCACGGAAACAGGAATTTCACGCAAGATCAGAGGTCTTTGCGACAAACTAGGAGTCTAATCAACCGCATAAGATTTACATATAACAATATAAAGAAACAGTTGCAACCAACTCGCAACGGATCTATGAAATTACCATTTCCACTAATTATAAGCTTCATTTGTCACCTTGCAGGAACAAAATGCAATGTACTGGATTGCGATGAACGAGAACCTCCTGTACATTCATGTGTTCAGCTCTTACAATTTGAACCACTTGTTTTAGAAAGCTTCTCTCCTAATAATGACCTTCTCTTATGAGAAATAATCCAAGTAAATACTTACTCATTAATTCTTAAATCTAAATTGCCCACCCACAACCTCCTGTCTTCCACCTGATTCGACTTTATCGGTTCTAATGGCAAAGGAACTTTATTAACTGGCTGCAAGTAAAATAAACGTACGATTAGATTGTCGATACAGTCATATTTGAAACGTTCGATGGACTTTAAATACAATCGTATAACCTTCGCGCGATTGAAACGCAAAGAAACTGCTTACCTCCATATCAATTGAGTCTATATAAATGGTATCAAATTAATACTGTGAAGCCTTAGTTGCCGATATTGATCTTAATATGTGTTTCCGTGTAAAATTAGGCATTAGTCTTTGAGTATTTATAGGAAATCTTACAAGTACAGCAGACTACATATACTAACACAGTCACCACCGCGGCAGTTTATCAAATTGTTCATCCGTACGGGCAATATTTGTAAACATAAAAGATCCGTTCTCAAAATAATTTACCTTAGTCGTAAATGATTTTCAAATTTTCTATGAAATACTAAACATAAAAGTTACATTCGTTCGTACAGTCTACAAACGACAACGGCAATTTCTCGTTATCGTCAACAATTTCAGTTACAAATATATTATTCTTTATATACGAAAGTGATTATAAAGAAAACCGTGAAATGTACATCAATGTACATCGATACATTTTTAAACAATCACATTTCTTCGAGTCACGAATTGAAAAACATGTTCGGTTCACGATTGTATCGAATGTATGTAGTCGGTGCGTAAACAGTGTTGTACCGATATTAAACATGGCGTCGCTTTTATCGGATTACGAATGATGACAGTATGAAGTAACCTGAAAGTATCCGCAATATTAAATCACGGCGCAGTGATTATATGTACTTTCGTGGCAGTATCTCGAAGAAGCTCGACTACAAATGGAAAGATCAACAATGTCCGAACAATCGGTTAATCAAACTCAAACGGAAACTGTTTTGGAGACGGATGTCACAGATTCCGTATCCCAGGTATGTTTTTATTACTCGCTACGTCATTATTCTGATATGACAGTAAATATGTAATCTTGTCGGCACACATTTTTCGTGATCTCATAATTCGAACGATAAAAGTTTCTGTTCATTTCATTTCGATTCTTCCAATGAGACTTTATCAAAAATAAGTTTTCTGTATGCGAAAATCCTTGGTTCAGCGAGCATAGCGAAAATTGTTTGTGAAAACAATTACTCTTTATAGACAATATGTTCGCTTCTTTGTTCAAACACACTGCAAAAGCAAAATCTTTATCCAGCAATAATTTAATAAAAACGATCAAACCTTTATCAAGTGACACGAAAAACAAAAGGGCTCTGTGTACAACTGCCGAGGATAATTCACCTCTAGAAGATGTTAGAGTTTTGGATCTGACAAGAATTGTCGCAGGTCCGTATTGCACCATGATACTCGGTGATCTTGGGGCAGAAATTTTGAAAATCGAAAGACCGGTTACCGGAGACGAAGCAAGACATTGGGGCCCCCCATTTGTTAAAGGAACACAAGATTCTGTCTACTTCCTTAGCGTTAACAGAAATAAAAAGAGTATATGCATTGATTTGAAAGAAGGTAAAGATATCATATACGAATTGGCAAAAAAGTCGGATGTTTTGATAGAGAATTATGTTCCTGGAAAATTAAGTAAGTTTGGTCTAGGATATAAAGAGATTTCTAAGGTGGCGCCGCATCTTATATACTGTTCTTTGACTGGTTACGGATACGAAGGTCCTTATTCGAGTAGGCCAGGGTACGATGTAATCGCAGCTTCGGTAGGAGGTTTAATGCATATAACAGGTCCTAAGGATGGATCGCCATGTAAAGTTGGAGTAGCGGTAACAGATTTAGCAACGGGCTTATACGCTCATGGCGCTATAATGGCAGCTTTGTATCAAAGAATGAAAACTAATAGTGGACAATGGATACAGTGTAATCTTTTGGCAACGCAAGTTGCTAGTTTAATAAATATCGGTTCAAATTACCTGAATGCCGATAAGGAAGCAGTACGATGGGGCTCCGAGCATGAAAGTATAGTACCCTACGAAGCTTTCCCTACGAAAGATGGGTATATGACAGTTGGGACAGGAAGTAACGCACAATTTTTAGAATTACTTAAAAGAATGCAATTAACAGAATTGTTTGAGAATGATAAATTTAAAGATAACACTGCTAGAGTACAAAATAGAGATGAATTGTTACACATTCTTAGAAGGCAGTTCGAAAAGAAAAGTAATAAAGATTGGTCGGTTATATTCGACGGTGCTTCTTTTCCATACGGTTCAATAAATACAATAGGACAGGTATAAAGTAATAACTGTTTTTACTGCTGATATCTTGATAATGTCATCATACAAAACAATTTTATAGGTTTTCGCAGACCAACACGTAAAGCATACAAAAATGGTACAAGACATGGCACATTCCTCTGGAGAAACAGTTAAAGTTGTTGGCCCCCCTGTGACATATAGTTATGCCACAAATAAAATTAGATTAGCACCCCCTTCGCTGGGACAGCATACCGATGAAATATTGAAAAACATTTTGAGCTATTCCGATGATAAAATACGAACTTTGAGAAAAGCTAAAATTGTGCAATAGGAAATTTTAAGGATATAAATTTTACGAGTTTATAATGTTTACTGAATAATGATAATGTAACTTATATTGTAGAATAAGAACTATATACATTTGTCTATACAATGCAGAAAAAAATAAATACATTACAGTATACATATGTGTAGTTTACTATAGGTATACTCTTAATTAATCTACAAACATAAAAGATAATAATTATTTTAATATTTCTTTTTAGGATGTTCCAACCGTCCGTCTTCGACTTAGGAAACCAAAATCTAATAAAAAGGTCCAGTGGACTCAAGGAACTGTGGATAATGAACATATGAATAAGAAGAAATCTAAATGCAAGTTACATGCACTCTTATTTGACTTGGTTTGCTTTTATAAATAAATTATCTAATATTTTAGGTTGTTGCATATATGAAAAGCCAAAAAAATTCGGGGAAAGTAGCTCGGAGGATAGTGACGATGAATGCGAACATTGTAATGGTCCCAAAGATGCGCATAAAAAAGCTTTGCCACACAATAAAGAGCTTTCCAAAGAAGGAATTACTTCTAATTCTGGTAAGATTATTTTACAATACAAATTACATACATCGGTTCTTGATATTCAACAAATTGCATATCTTTTCTTGCAGAAACAATAGCAAATGCATCCATATAAACTTACGTTTGTGGCATAAATAATTTTTCCGAATGGAATCAAATGCATTACCTGTATATTTCTTATGTCAATGTTAATTAAAAGAAAGAGATGGAGAATAGGTATGTCATTTCTAACTCATACTATTTTATACCGAGTCGTATTAATTATACGCTACCTCGTAAATACTTAATTTTCCAGGAAATTCAAACGAAAATATTACAACGCGATGCATTTTGGATGCAATTGTATTGTTAATATTTGACATTGACCTGTTTAAGTCACTGCTGCAAGCAACGTTTTAAATATTTTTATTCCGAGTAAAAAAATATTAGTAGTACATATCATTGTTATTGCATAAAAAGGAAACTATAGAACTTTATTAAAAAATCAATTCACGTTACATTATCTAATATTTGTGTAATATGTTAAGTTGAAACAAATTTTCCTAATAATAACTATAGTAATCTTTAAATTATGATAGGTGCATACATATGTGCAAGGATACATGTGTATATGTGCATGTTTTTTTCTTTTTATTTAATTAGACACATTCATAGTTCGTATAATATAGATCGGGTAATGCATGCACATTATGCCCTAGCTGTTTTGAAAGTAATAAAATCATCTGACACAATCGCATCACTATAAAAATTTGAGGAACTTATTCACGCTTTCGAGTACACTGGAACTATCATTTAAAATTAGTGTATATATATATAAATTCTAAAAGACTCTGCATAAGTTGTGTTTATGTATTTATTATTTGTCTCTAGTATAACTATATTCTTTCTTCTGTATAAATAGTACCTTATAAATATGTATACATGTTGAATATTTGTAACAAAATATATTTCTTTTTATTCATCTTTCATTTCACTACAGTAATATTTAATATCTTGTATTCCATTATCAATAAAGCATCTTTACTTTGAATAACTTTATGCGATGTAAATGGATGTTAGAACACTGTTTTAATTTCAATCTATAATAATACTCTTCTTTATTTGAATACGCATAGTTAGGCTAGATATTTGTACAGTTCTGATGATACACCATATAAATGTATAAAAGTTGTTACTTCTATAGAAATAAATAATCTGAAATTATTGTGCCAAAGCTTGGAATTTCATTTGTTTTATACTTCATTCGCGTGAATATTCAAAAATACGTGTGTACCATCAAAACTTCTTTTAAATTAATTTTAGGATATTAGTCAAAAAAGAGTCGTATTAAAGAGAAAATATCGTCAATTAAAATGTCATGAAAATGTTTAAAAAAAATTCTCACTTTTGCCTTACAAATGTTTGAATTTATACATTTTATCTATGTGAGTTGTGACTCGTAAGTACACATGGCTCGTCTGATTTTTCTTGTACGTCCATATAAATATAATGCTAAAACGTGGAGGTGGCACATTGATTTGCGTGATCGTACAACTTCCGTGTTTTATAGATATTAGCAGTCATTGGTGCAAAATGAACAGCATGTTCGTTTGAGTATATGAAAGAAGAATAGACGCGAGCTAAGCAAGCCATGTGTATATATGATATAAAGAGAGAGAGAGAGAGAGAGAGAGAGAGAGAGTAATTGCGTAAAAAAGATTCAGTCTTAAGAAGAACGATAAAAGTTTTTGTATGCGCTTATTAAATTATTAAAGAAATTATAAGTATTTTAATTCTAATAAACAGTTACAGAAAAGAAAAAATCTTCAAAATTTCACTTTGCGATCCTTATAGGTATAGTAACACAGTTGTACAGATAAGTCCTTACACACACACACACACACGCGCGCGCGCACGCACGGCACACGCTTCAGAGATTTCAAACGTTTTAATTTGTTCAAAAATAAAATTTGCAGATATATATTTTCATAAAAATACTAATATATCACAAGTTTCATGGCATTATAAGGAAAAATGGGTTTAAAGAAAATCCTTTTGGGTATATTTCCAATTATAATTTAATATAATGTTTGGCAAATTTGGATTCGAGGCTTTACGATGTTTGTTCCTATTTTGTATTTCGGCACCTCTAGGGTAAGAATCATTGTTTAACCCTAATTCATATACCTTAGATCGACTACGCCAAATTTTAATGGTATGATCATTACTTGTTGTAACTAACATTTCAGAATCACGTGGATTGAAGGCGACAGAATTCACAGTATCGGAATGATGGAATTTGGCTAAAGACAGTCCATAGTATCTATCCCAAAGGTGGCAGTGTTTATCCTCAGCACCGCTAAGTATAAAATTTGAACATTCATGTAATATTTATATACAGTTTTATATACAGGGTAAATCAATATCTTGAAAAGCTTCTTTGATATAATAGACAGGATGATTAAAAAATGTACTTTTTTTTAAAAAGGATGGTCCCTGAAACCATTTGAAGTAACTTTTTAATATTTATGATAATTCGATACCTTGCTACATATTCGTCACATACATCAGGGAAGGAATATAGAGTAGTATTGTCGTCTACATAAGCTGTATGAGCTCTAGACATACGACCGATTTCTTTTAATGTCACTAGATCAATTACTCGAATCTCCATTTCTCTAGCGATTGGTGGAGGCGGTAAATCATCGATAAAAAGATATTCGGTAACAACACCTTCTGACCATGGCCTTATGTTAACATACAAATATCTGAGTGCGTACAAAACATGATCATTAGTGAAAATGTAAAATATATATTTAGAATATATTAAATATTACTATACATATCGGTTGCCGGAATATCTGGCCGTACAAGGACAAACGTGAAGGCATAAAAGTAGATATAAGAATACATTAAATATTAATATACATATCAGTTGCTGAAGTAAAATATATATTTCATATTGATAATATGAAGAACTGACCTATGATCTGGAGAAAGTCCCATTCCTACTATGCGTCCACGTAAATCAATGACATGATCTGGCTTATCGTATAGGGCGAGTAGAGCATCAATATCCACAACGACATTAGAATTTTGCTTCGCCAGTTGTCTTTTAATTATTCTGTCCCGCCTCCTCTCTTTTAAGGTATACAATCGTCCTGGATATATACTTGTAGGAAACTTCACATTTTTGATTCTTTTAAAAGCCACCTCATGCGGGATAAATGTGTCAGACCCAGTTATAAAAATAAGATATTTTTCGCAACAATTAACTATCTCGGCGACGTTTTCTTCAATATCTGTGGATTATGTAAACCAAAAGTATGACCTATAAATATTATAATTATTTAAATTACATCACATTTCCCTCACGTATATTTTCCTTATGCTGCTGAGAATTTTCTACACAAAGGGACTCTCTAGTCTGAGAATTAGAGTCTTGATTGTACTGCAAGGGTTTGACATATTGAAAACAGTCTTGTAATATAGCTGACCTATTTGTACATACTTTAGTTAATGTAAACCATATTCTACCTTTATCCTCTGTCTAAATTTTGCTTACTGTAATTCAAATGATGAATCTAAAGAAACTTCTTCATCTTCAATGTCCTTTTGTTGAACATCATCTGGCACTTCAGATGTTAAACAATTAGCTACCATAATTGCACGAACTTCTGGACCACTGCCATTGGGAAACCTAAAACAACAAAATTACTTATTGTAACAGAATGATTTATAGAGTAAACAAATATCACTGTAGTGTACCTAAAAAGCTGTGTTATAATGGGTATATTCTCACTAGATAACTCTTGATTTGCTTTATTGAGCCAAAATATGCTAACACTAGAAGTAAGGTCTAACCAATGGAGACTTCCACTTAAAAGATAATGTTCAGTGTACCATGTACCATATACATCGAACGGAGTATTCATTACCCTACATTGTAATTCAAAATCAGCTGCAATCAACAAAATTAATCAATTATTCAGAATATGTTTCCCATCATAATTTTGTAAATATTTTCAAATCTATTAATACTCTTACGTGTTAGGCTAAATACTGCAATTTCGCCTATGAAACTGGATTCACTTCCAGGATGTGCACCAGAAACAAGCAGTAACATATCAGAGGAATTAAATTGCGAGAATCGTGTAGATTCCCATCTAAATGACTTCATGTTATATTCATACTTTATTTTAACAGGATATTGGCTTTTCCATACCTAAATTAAATCCCATGATTTACAATAGACTCCCATATAACGCAATGAAAAAATTGTTTGAAATTACAATGTACTATATATCTATATCTTCTATGGCAGTGAGCGTACAGTCGTCTTACACAATGTTTTGTACATGTACTGTACATTTATTGCAACATACAATACATATATACAGTCTTTTTGTACTATAGAAATTATAAGTAACTTACAAAAATGCATCCATCTTTTGAGCATGTGGCAAACATTTCCCCATTGTGCGAGAAACTTACATGTAATACTTCATGATTGTGTTTAGTCAGTTCCTCTGTTTGTATGAGCGGTATATGATATGTTAATCGTTTAAATTCTTCGAACCAAGATGTTTTTCCTATAAAATATAATTAGCTTTATATAACGTTATGAAGTAAAACATTAAAAGAGAATAGGGAAACAAAATAACGATTTTTATATTAAATTGGTACATGTAAATGCTAATTCTGAGAACAAAAATTTATATGTAATAACAATGAATATATTTATACAAATAGTAACAATAAAAATTGACGATCATTAAACAAAACATATAGAAAATTGTTCGGAAGCTAAATATTTGGCAGAGAAAAGAAGTTTTTATGTTCACCAACCTGGCATCATGCCAACAACCGGATCTATTTCATACGTTTGATAAAATAAATTTTTCCAAAGATATTCATCGTAGGACACCCTGTGCCAGGATTTGCATACTTCTCCAGCAATTATTAGTGCCTTCCATGTCAAGTATTGAAAAATATTCAAAAGAATGGAATCCGGCATGTAACACCATTTGCTATTTTCCTTGGAAGTGTCCGATGGACAGTCGCTTTCATCGTGCGATGTAATTTCTTCTTCTTTTTCTTTATTTTCTTGATTTTCTGAAGCACTTTTGACAATATCCATATTCTATCTAGAACAGTTGGTACTTATCAGTAATAATTAACCGATCGAAATCGACAGCGCTCACATGTGTCACAGACTATTTACTTACAGATTAAATGTAAGAATAGTGTTCTTCTATATAACACGAAATTGTTTTATATATAGAGCGTATTCGTGAAGCGAAGAGACGAAACTATTGGAAACTATTTAGAGAAGAGAGCCGCTCGCCACTCTGCCAAGGGAGCGGCCCCAAATATTCTTCGCGCGGAAGGCGTGGTCGTACTGTCGTACGTGATTGGATCAGGATCAGGATCAATCAGGATCGATCGCCTGATCACCGACGAGGTTTATGGGGGAACGCTACCCTCGTGATATAACTAGAAAGGAACTAGAATCTAACTAGATTTTGGATCGAAACCTGGGTTTGCGGTCTTAAATTGTTTGTCCTCATTTCTGCGAATTTTGGGCTGAGTGAGGACTCATTCTAAAGAGGAAGGTTATAGCTAGTGCGCTCGACCGATTTTTTAACGGGATTATGTCTATATCTAATAATATAAGTGTCCGAAGTAGAGACAAAATCGAGAAAAATATTTGCAGACTTCAATGTATTTTTTTTGTCTCTAAAAGATTTTTTCGCTGCCATAATGCGGTCCAGCGCACTAGCTATAACCTTCCTCTTTAGATTGAGTCCTCACCCAGCCCAAAATTCGCAGAAATAAGGACAAACAATCTAAGCCCGTGATTGCATTCACATAGCAGAGATTTCCCCATATTACGTTCATGAAGACAGAGGTCCTCTCTGATGCAGGCAAGTCTAGAACTAATTTTAGTTCAGCTAGTTTAGGCGAGATGGCGTCTAGTCAGAAGGACTGTCAACGTGGAATCATAGCAAAACTGAAGTGTTGGCCTAATAGATATGTATGCCACAGTGAAAGCGTGACAAAGTCAATGTATGTATTTTCGTACGATTGTAGGTTAGGTCAGCGGTTCCAACCTGCAAGTTGGAAGAATAGAATACAACATTCAAGATTAGAATATGGAAATAGCAAGCAACTCCATCTCGCGTTGATCAGGCAGTTGCGTGTTTATCAGTGTCACCAAACTCTTTTTCTGCACAGAGGTTGGTAACACTGATAAATATTCTGAAAAGCATGGAAATTCCTGATGTCACCGCAGACGAGGTATGTATAAACCTGATGGAATGGTGAGCCCTACGAGAGTGAGACAGAAAAATGCATTGGGTGATTGGTCTACTCCTATACCTCGTCTGTAATATAACCTTTAGCTAGCTTGGAGCTTGGGCCCACTGGGCCTGTAAGCCACCTTGTAAAATTTTGAAAAGATTTCTCGCGCATGCACGGCGATTTTAGCCTCAGTAAAGTAAAATTCTAGATAAAATAGGGTACCTTGATCACCCTATAAAATTTAAAAAAATTGTTATTTAATTGTGAAAAATGAATGTGTAAATAACATGTGTATTTGTGTATATTCTGTAATTTGTAGAACACTCGTCTTGTCTCTTTGTCCAGAACAGACTGTTTTGGTACTTTCCCATCAATATCGCTACCCTATTACCTTTCCATCAATATACATTGGCCAATATCTCAGCACCAAGTCCAAACACCAAGATGTTTGAATTGTCACAGCTTTCAAAGCTTGGGGATGGTCCATTGAACTTGAACCATCTATTCAGTTGACAATTAACAATGCAACAAACGTCGATGTTTTACTAAAATATTTTATTAAGAAAAGAGATTGAGAAAGAGACTCTGTATAGATATATCGCTTTCAGGGATAGCTGTATATGAAAGGCATATAAAACATACTGCTTAATAATTAATAGAAAAATGTGTTTAATCGTTTACACTGATGTGAAATCAGTAGGTGACTACATTCTTGCTGTACACCACACTTAGTATTACTATTACTACGTTAACAATTACTCGCTTGAGGAACCAATTGATTTTCGGTTTGCATGTAAAATTGTTCTCCGAACCACTCTTTGTGCATTTCCAGGTAACTGCAATGGTAATAACATAATAATTGGTTTTCAAAACATAGAAGAAACATTTTACGCGTTTTTTAGTGTGAAATACCTGAGAAACATATCCAAAAATTTCAAGAGAACTTTTAATTTTTTATTGGCTATGTCCGCCGATTGAAGTAGGTCTGGTAATTTAACTGGAAATTCAGAAATTCATTAAGTCGATTACATTTATTTAAAAGTTTCTACTTTTCTGAAGTCACTTACCGAACAGGCGAGTTAAATGAATAGCACCGTAATAAGTAGAAGGATTGGGGGGACCTTCAGTCTTTGATGATTCAGGCATTAATCTCCACTTGTTTGCTTGTTGAAGCAAAGCATTGACTTGCGCGGATGTAACAACTGGTATTCTAAGTGTTACACCGCGTGGGCTAGAACAACGAGAGCTTGTACTTGCAATACTACAAAAAAAGAAAAAAAAAGAAATTAACAATTCTGTAACTACAAAATAAAATGCAAAATCTTGTGATTCCTTAACGTGTATATTATTCGATTAAAACACATGTTCACCTTGATAATGTTCCCGTGTCTGGTTTAATTTCTTCGTAAGATCTTAATTGTCTATTCTCATCGATAGAGCTTACTCGGCACGATCGAAGTCTTCTTTTCGAGCCCGCCATAGTCTTCGTTGCGTTGTCAACTTCTGGATCATGTTCTTGAAACGGTGGTAAATGAGCATATTCAGTATCTTCGTATTCTTCTTTAACTAATACTTCGGAAGTCCTTGAAATTACAATAATTTTGTATTTTCTAGAGTGTTAAATAAATCGGAGTATGTAAAAGTTTCGATCTTACTCAATTGGTTCTTCTTTTACGAGCGTCGGATGTTCACTATACAGGAAAGACGATTTTAAATTACAATACTGTTCTCGTTCTTGCCTATAGAGCAGAAGATCGTGCAATGTGGAATCAAAGTATATACGCAATCCATCCGCAACTTCTCTGCACATGTTTATTTCGTTGACTGTTTTCTCTATTGTATTATTCGCTTTGTTCCTCTGAGGCTTTTCTGGAATGTTTGTCAGTTGTGTCGTTGTAAAGTGCTGTACCCACGATTCCAACATATTTACAACAGTAGGTTGTGCTGGTAGAACAGCTAACTGAAATATTAAAATATGATAATATTTGCGGAATTTCACGTATCGTTACAAAAATAGTTACCTTATTCTTATTAGTTATCAGATCATGATCCTGATCCAGTATTCTTCTTAACATGGTACCTATATCAAGATCAATTCCTGGTTTCACACTGGCCCCAGATTGGCTACCACCACCGCTATCTTCGTCGTCGCTTGTTTCTCCAACATAGTCGGAACTACTTTCTGTATCCTCTTCGGTAATCACTTCCTATAGTAGTTAAATATGTTTTACTTAATTTTCTACATTTTAACAGCCTATCGTGTATTACTATTAATTAATTAACCAACTTCTGTGTCATAATCTGCATGTTGTCCCGAACTACCGTCTTCCGATGATCCAGTTGTCGCAGATGTTGCTCGACTACCACCGCTCCTGGCTCTTCTTCGTGGTTCTGGATTTTCAGTTTCATTTAATCGATCGGACAACTTGTGACTTCTTTTCTTATGCTCTCGTCGATACAAATATGCTCCCCTATTCACATTAATACAATAAATAATAAGTATGACAGGAAGAAGGTTATATCGATTAGGGTATATTACGTACAATTGTAATTGTGCTTTCTGAGCTAAGTCTCGTTGTAATTGACGATTTTCTTCTGTATCTTTTAGTACGTATTCCTCTGTTACACAACGATCCCATGAGGAATTCCACCCCTTTTGTAAAAATATTTTAGATTATGCGATTTAATGATTTATAAATAAAATGATAATTATATGATATCTACCTGAAAATGTATTAAATATTCAACAGCTTTTCGTCCCCTTTGATCTTTATTAACTATTACATCAAGTACCTGCAGAGAAAACATAAATTAAAAAGGTACAAAGTACAACAAAATTGATTAAACGATGGATAAACATAAACAAGAGTATTTCATTTTGTTTTTAGAGCATACCTTCGAGTCATACAGTACTTTTGCTTTCGTAGGGTCAGGTTCATAACAAAGAACTTTTTCACCGTCACAAAATTTAAATTTTGGCCCACGAGTGGAAACCATTCCTTCTTATTAAACGTTAGAATCAGATATCGAACCAATTTCACAAATAACAGTATAGGACTGCAGATAATTAATTGGACTGATATGATAACCTAGTCCGTCAACACTCGAATCAACAAACATTGACGCTTACAGAGAAACATAGAACATTATTAATCCTCTCCTTCGTTCGAATTGTTAAACGATTTCGATTATTACGATGTGCCGCCAATAATGTATCGACACAAATTTAAGTCTCCCGGTATTACAATTTGCTTACAAAACTACATTGGTTAGTTTGTATACAACTAACCTAACTTGAGCTCAAATTCAAGTGCGGCGCAATATTTGAAAGATAAAGTAGAATTACCCAGTAAACACGCATGCTTGATTTTGGATGGGTCGCTGCGCGCGCCCTGGGCCGGAATTCTGCTGGCAGAATGACGGGCAGAATTCCGGTCGATCTGCCCGTTTTCAGGATTCGCGTTCTCATTTCTTGATAATACAAAGAACACGGGGTTGTTCAGTAATCAAGAACGCTAGATAAAAGATCAATCTAGGGCGCTATCTCTCTCAAAAGTTCTATTTTTTCGTTTACGAGGCGTAATTTGCATTTGCGAATGAGCGGCCGGAATTCTACCCGCGCGTTACGGGCTCGACGGCTGGGCCAGCTGGCAGACCTGGTTTACTGGGATACATTTCACATGGAAACTCGATGTGCGTACACATTTATATATACGAGATGTCCAAATTGTACATTTTATTTGGGTATTTTCAAATCGACAATGCAGTAGTCATTTTTATATTTTTACAAATGATCGAGGTTGGGAAACCATCAATTACAAAGCAGGTAATTCTGATTCATACCACAGACTAAATAATAATGATGCGGATTCTCTATACTCTATAGCGATCCTCTATACTTTGCTCTGTGTTTGCGTCCCTCCAGGCGGCGCTGCTTTCAATCAGCTCAACTAACTAACAAAAATGTTTACAAATATTTTTAATTCAATTTTGAACTTTCTCTTCACTTCATTAATGATTCTTAGTATCTTTTATATTACATTTATGCATGTATTTCACAAATTTAACTTCTGGCTAATTTGTTATAACTTATAATTAATTTGTGATGTTGTAACATAACATACTATTATTGCAATCTTATTTGATTTTTGAAACTGGCGCTATTTCCCTTAATACACCGGTCACTAGTTGGCGGCGCTAGTATTAAATTCTACGTTCAATTTGTGACAAAAAGCTAATATGCAGCTGGCTTATGGGAATACCGCATCCATAGTATATATATACATATCAGTGGTGGTTGTACGGATCTTATGTCTGTAAAGTTCAAGCAACAAGTTGCGAACATTTTCGCTAGAGAGAGCTGCGAATGATTAACAAGGAGTGGTAGGATCGAGCACTTCATACCTACCAGATTTCATAGATCCACTTGTAATAGCGTAGAGGTAACTGTTGCATATATAGTGTGGTTTGTTTCCAAATGAGTTCGGTGTTATTTTTCTTGTAATATATTTATGCGTTCTGTTTCGACGAAAGTAAGGCACTCGTTTTTATCGTTTCGAAGTGTTTCAAGGACGCGGGGATTCTTGTCAGTGTGCAAGGACCAGACAATACTTGGAAATAAAGGAGACCATAGATCAGTCTATCAGGAAAGGTAAATACATATTAATACATGTGTATATTCTACGTAAAAATAATATATAATAAGTACACCATAAACAAGACATAGAGAACCGACGATATGCGAACAGTAACGAACGAAGTAACAGTATTTCAATTATACATGAAGAATGCTAAATTACTTTTTCCCGCTACTCCGTGCTAACGTATAGAGACAACAGAAGCTACAGGTCATGAATGTACGAACTTTCGATGTTGTAATTCCTGAAAGTATTTAAGAAGAAATAAATTTGTTTTACGTAGCGTGCATACGTTATTTATATTTCCGTGTTGTAATGCGGCGTGATCGAATGTATACTTTACATCGGAAACATTTCGCGAAAACATATTTGGAAAGATTTACCCACGTAAATACATACTACGTTCTCTAGACCGGTTTTACATGTTCTGCTACACCGCCTTTTTTTCGTGTGTCATATTTTAAGCGGTTACAGTACTAGCCTTTGATTCTGGAGCGTTAGTATAGCGATAACGTGACACACAATCGAATTCACCGCCCACAACCATAAGTACGTGTACCCCAGCGATACACTCGTAAGTACACTCGGAATCATTACCCGTGCGTTGCTCTAGCTCGTAGAAACCTGTCATTCGTTATTTTCAGGCAAGATGACTTCATACCATAATATTAAGTAATTTCTACGGTATGCCATTCGGACTGACATCATTACGTTGAGTAATCCCGATCGAAAAACAAATCCGATCATCCTACAATCTTATCCGATGACGAGACACACCTGCTCGTACACGATCATTTCTATTCGACCCGTCATTTTTCTCGTCCTTTTCCTCGTTACAATAAATCGTGGTTTCCCATTCGCTTGCCGAAGGACGAATTAAACGATCGAATCATTTAATGGTAACCGAGTAGAAGTTCGACAATCGAGTCTATCGAACTCGATAATTTGAATGGCAATTAAAGGTCTCCTTGAAAATTTTACGACGCAGACTCATTCACGGGAAGACTTATTCAAACCAAAATTATTCGAGAACTGTACAAGATGATTCTGGGAACTGGAATAGGTTACTGCTTTTTATAAAGTAAAAATAGGAAAAAAATTATAGAGGAAAAAATCGTATGTCATAATACGTCCTAACTTTCTATGACCTTATTTTTTATGTGGATGCACCGATGCGCCCGCCAGGTGCAATTGCGCTTTGATCTTTAATCCAACCAAATTTTTTTTTTACACCAATCGATCCCTTTTATTATCCTACGTATAAAAGTACTAACCCAAGGTCATCGAAAGATCAATACTTTACGAGATATTTCACAATTTTCTGTCAGAAACGTACTTTACTACAAGAACAGAAATTTACTTATAATGACACAAAATTGTGAAATACCTCGTACAGTATTGACCTTTCGATGGCCATGGATCAGTACTTTTATACGTGGGATAATAAAAGGGATCGATTGGTTTAACAAAAAAATTGGGTTGCATTAAAGAGTAAAGTGCAATTGCATCTGGCGGGTGCATCGGCGCATTCACATAAAAATAAGGTCATAGGAAGTTAGGACGTCTTATGACACACGATTTTTTCCTCTATCATTTTTTTCTATTTTTACTTAAAAAAGAGCAGTACTTGTCGCAGTTCCCAAAGTCATCCTGTACAGTTCTCGAATAATTTCTGTTTGAATAAGTCTTCTCGTGAATGAGTCTGCATTTTAATTTTCATCTTTTGTACAATATTTTGAAATTTAATGTGATGCAACGATTAACCGAATTCTGGATACTACGAAGCGAAAGTCAATACATTCGCGATAGGTCATGCAACGGAAAAGAATAGCAAACGATCCGTGTCGTTAGAAAAGCGAAATGTTACTCTGTTTTGCGTGAAATGTTTTGTACAGTAGACTTTCCCCTATAGCGCGGTGAAAAAGGTCTTTAAAAAAGACTGTATATTTATGTATCTTTCGTGGTACACTTTCAAATGGTTCTTTATTTTAGTGTAGATTTACTGCCAGGTAAAATAAACATACATATACAGTCTGTTTAAACAATGTTTGGTACTGTACGGGGAAAAATGTCTCCTCTTTTTCCCGTGAAATACAACGAGTTTACATAACGTCTGCCAGGATTATCGAACGCGAAGAAACACAGCGCGACAGCTTTAGAGTGACCAGGCATGATGGACCAAGGATTTCCAGGGCAACACACTACGACAACGACAGTGACAACATCGGTCACCACTACGCAACCTACTATCAGATTTGACCCATCTTATATGAGAACATTGCCCGGCATGTTAAAGGTTGCACAAGTGGTGAGTTCGTTGCAATCGATATTATACCGTTTTATCACAATGGGCATCTCGTTACTAAATCGATGCGCGTGAATCGTTACCAAAACGAATGCCCGGTGTATAAAGGAGTTCGCGCATATACTATTCAGCCTTGCTCCTGTAAACTACAAAATATGAGGATAAAATGAACAGGGAGAAGCGCGTGTAAATTTTTCGTGTTTGCGTTATTGTTTTGCGAAATCAAGATGATCTTCGACTTTTTAAATGGAGTGCTGTACATTTTGTTTCTATCCAATTACCGTTTAGGGATACGCGAAAAAGTTTATGGTACCACTTTCTATTCTTTCATGTTTCTCCTCATAATTGCCGGTAATAAAATAATTATGCTGACTAGTGAATGCATACACCACCCCGTATATGGAGTTAGAGATATTAACGAGACCGGAGATTGATATTTGTTATCACTTAATTATCACGTATGATACACAGAACGTTCGGAGAGGAACAGAACACCGAATTAAATTTCGTTAGAAACTGTATCGAACTCGAGGGATAATTCAGATTGTTCGGGTTTCAAACAAATCGATTTATTTTTGCGGTGTCGTTCCACGCAATAAACATTTTTTTCTGGTCGATAGAAAAATCGGCAAAGTTGTTTAACTGTGAACATTGTAAAATTCCCATTAACATGAAGTTTTTTAATGAAAAAAATCGTCACATCGGTTGATAAATCGACCGTCTAAACCAAAATACCCGATTTAGAGGTTCTAATTAGATACGTACGAATGCATTTCTTTTTGTGATATTAACATATTCTTGTAGGTTTTGAATCTTCTAGGATTCATATGTATCACCGTATCGAACCAGAGTAATTCGAGCCGGGGAGGATGGTTTAATACGGTAGCCATGGGCGGCTTTTGGTTCACAGGAATACTGCTCGTATTTTATCTGTTCCATATCGTCGAAAAGTTCTCCAAAATTCCTTGGCTGAAGATTGTGAGTCGAAAAATTGTTTTTTTTGTACACATTACAATTTCGAAAAAAAAGAACGTTTGCACATTTGTACATGTTTTATATGCGAACGGAAATATTCATATTTTTGTTTTGCAGGAATTCATATTTTGTGGAATTTGGACAGCCTTTTACGTGCTCGCTGCATCCCTTGCAGCTGATTATGCTAGATTCGCAGAAGCTTTCGGCGCCGCAGCTGTGAGTATTAAAGAATCGTTAGGTGAATTTTAGATGAACCATTTCTGTGTATATAATTGAAACACCTTTTGTTTTTAGTTCTTTGGATTTTGCGCGATGGTGGCTTACGGTTACGACGCCTGGTTAAAGTTCCATGCAGCGAGAAGCGGTGCGTTAGCGCAGGGGCAGCACACCCCTAAGCAAACATCTACAGTAACGAGTCCTGCGTATTAAATTTCAATTCGAATGGGAAAAATATGGACCAGTCTCGAAACATATCGTTGCTTCTATGTGTAGGATATATCAGGATCAGGATAGATCCTCAGCATGTCTCTTGTGCGTTATAGGCTGTAACCTTCGAACGCTACACACACATTACAAAGAACAGGGCACAATGGATTTGTCAGTTTCATTGACTTCGTTCAATTTTATTAGGTTACATGATAGCGTACGTGCGCACATGTGATTGTACACGAGCACGATATTCGATAATCTTGTATCTTTGTACTATAAGGAGATGTTATCCTGATATTCTAGTATATATGCATGTTTTTTCTCATCTATAATCTATACACATGTTAATCGAGTCGTACGATAATTGTACATTGTTTCACCAGATTCGAGTGTCTGTTAATATTGAAATAATATTTTTGGACCGATAGTATATACATAGATATATATATATATATATATATACATATACATATATATTTATATACATGTGTAAGAAACGTATAAGGATATACGTATGTATATCGAATCAGTATTGTGTTCATGCTCGAAAACAGTAGGTTTGCAACATTTTTACTAATTTTTTTGTATTTAATTTTGTACGATCAACGGTTCGATCGCATCGTGTCCCATTAATAATCACAGTGGCAACTGGGCGGACAATTATCTCAATTTATTTATAGACTGTGCGTGTTTAGTCGGTCGAAAGAATAATCATGAAACATGCAGCGCGTGCAAAGCAAACTATAGTTTTCGGACGCGTTTTAAGTTATTCGAATTCTATCGTTGTTGCGTGTATTCGCGGTATATTGACAGCTAGGCGATAAGGATAGTTTGTTATAATTTATCGGTTACTATATTATGTAATGTACGTATTACTTATTATGTCTCGTTATTTTTATTCGACAAACTTCGTACAGGTACCTACGATCATATGTACACGATATAGAAATACATGCTAAATAATATAAATATGAATTTTGAACAATGCGAACATAACGACGATATCATCACAATAAAACTTATGATATTAAGTGGTGTTACCTTGATGTTCTCTACGGACGTCGTTGTTAAAGAAGATAATGTGGGGCTCGTAAGCTCTTTGTCTTTTAAAAAAAACACTTGTAATTTTCTCTTTAAATTATTATAATATTAATATATTTCAACATATGAAAAACGAAAATAACATTAAAATCTTTAGATCTTGGCAACAAAAGACCTCGAATATCTATACTATCGTTTTTATTTAACACGAAAGTATAAGTTAAGTGTTTTTACTAATTTTTATTACTAAAACGAGGTCTGCGCGTTTGTTTTTTACCCATATTCGAAAGATCTATGGTTTTACCATCGGGAAGCACTAGCTTGTTCTCTTGGTAGTCTACAAACCCGTTCTCATCTTCTTCGCGTTGCTCCTCGTCGCATCTGATCCCAGTTTCGTACGTGTACTCGCGACGAATACCGTCTGGATCGATGTATCCATATTTGCCTCTTGTAATGCAATCGACGCCGATCTGTTCCTCTTTATACGATCCATCATCGTTTTCGAAACCCCAGGTGATCGAGCCATCCGGGTTGTCATTGCGATAGCGCCTGATGATCTGTTGTGAAAGGACACGATTAGATTTTCTTGAAACGAACATGATCGATGCGATTCATTTAAATTGACCAGGCCACCGTCTGCCACATCTTCGCTGATTTACCGACGTTTCTATGTATATGGCTTGTCAAATTGACTCTCTCTCCCTCTACATTACGTAATTGTTACACGTGCCATGTTCCACTTTTAAGCAACTAACGATATACACAATATTAGTAATGACTTCCTGCCGTGGGACTGTGATATAATCTAATATTTGTAATTGGTTCTCAATTGCTGGCGTAGCGGTCGTTGCGTAGCACAGTTTTCACTTTATCCGATCGCTTTCGATAAAAGGGTCAATACCGTTCAGACGTTCCTCGTCTGAACAGTAATAAATAATTATTAGACTGCGGATCTTTATGCAAAATAAAAATTGTCTGCATCGATTGCAACAAATAGAGACTAAATTGAACGTTATTTCTTCCCTTCATTTCCTATCATTTTAATAGGAGAGATTAATAGAGGCAATTTTGTATTTCATCTACTCAATTTTACGACAAATGCATAAAGATCCGCAGTCTAATAATTATAAATAGAATAGACTTATAGGTAATTCTCATAGTTAACCGAATTGCCTTGCTGTAAACCTGGAACGGACGGAGATTGAAACGAACTAGATTGTGGATATTATAAAGTCACAGTAAGTAGATGAGATATTTAAGAGGATGGTTGTGTATCGTCATCTTATTGAAATTATCAACGAAAGAATAGCAATTTTGTTCGACTCGTGTTCAACTCACCTGCGCGACAGGTTTCTTTCCACGGCCGTCGTACACCTGAGAGGGTTTCACAGGTTTCGGAGGTGCCTTAACAGGTTGTCTGAAAGGTTCCTCTATGGGTTTCCTGGGTTTGTTGGGTTTTGGCGCGGGACGATATTGAACAGGCGGGGGTGGTTGCGTGGTTGGTGCCGGAGGTCCTCTGATAGATGGTACGGGTATTTGTTGCAGCGGACGATACTGTATTGGTAGTGGCTGTGGTGCCGGACCCAAGTTAGAACTTCTCGATATCGAGCCCACAGGTCCTAGATTCGGTATGGCACGCGGTAAATTCTCTTCGCTAGTCTCCTGGCTGTCCGATTGCTCCTCGCTCAGCTCGGCATCGTCGTCTTGTTCGTGATCTCGTGAAGGTTCGCGATTTCGCGTATCGTCTTCCGGTTCCTCGCTCACTGGCTTAACCACTGGTGACAGTGATGGCCCTGGTCCCGATAGACCGAGTCGCAGTATTTTCGGTGGTGTGACAAACCCTGGACCAGTTATCGGACCATCTTCGGAACCTTTGGGTCTGCTGCTTGCAACCACGAAGTCGATGAAATTTTAGGACGTTTCTCTTTTTTCGTTAACCCTTCGCACTCGGAACTATTTTAACATCGCAACTAAACATTTTTTCTGACCTAGAATAGTTCCATTCTATATGATTTCTTTTTCATTTCGTTACTTCTAATGTTTAGTAATTTATTCGATATAAAATAATTTAATAACGTAACAATTATTTTACGTTACCGATACAGCAATATTCAGCGGTGCCTCGGAGTCGCCGTTCAAGTGCTAAGGGTTAAAACTCCGAACAATCTGTACACGATAATTAAAGAATCGTAAACCGGTCGTGAACAGTACCTGAACGTAATCGTTGGTCGTCGTATCCGTTGATTGGCAAACGCAGCTTGCGTTGGCACCGCTGGTCTAGCGGATGGAAGTCTTTGAAACCGTGCCGATCTTAGCGGCAGGGGCAACCCTTTCGGCGCCAAACCACCGTCTACATCTGGATGGTATTGGGCCAATACAAAAGTAGTGAAGCTCACTAACAACTGCAATCAAACATGTTATTTTTCGATCAGCTTTGCCCTAACCCGAATCCCTTGGAAATAGAGATACTGTTGTTTCTATGCATCCGAAATTTCATAATTTCTATGCGAGCGTGCTTCTACGCAATTTTCACCCGTTGTTCCGCATCAGTTCCTTCTCTTTATCTCGCGTTCTGTTTAAATGTCAATTGTTCGGGGTGTTATGTGGCCGGCGAACCAATGGCGGCTACTCAGACGTTGCAAGACGTCGCGCGCCGTCTGTGTATCGGGATCGAATCACTTTCTCTTTTCTCCAGCATTCGACGAATTTTATGTGTGCACACGTAACGCGGGACGTGTCGGTGGAGAGTACGCTGTCCTAATTATGCGTGTACGTGCGCGCAGAAACGCGCGTAAACCAGAATCCCGAACCGGTAAAACGCTTTTAATATAGGAGACACCGATCTCGTTCGAGGAAAACCTGTTGCAACGATATCGAACGAAACCTATGCGCGAAATAGAATAAGAACAATCAGGCTTAGGACAGCGTTAAACTGTCTGTATTCATCCCTTTCGAGGGGGTACAATGTAAGTTTAAAATTATTGGCGAATTGAACAATTTTTTTCTTTAATTACTAATCATTAATCAGATTAAAAAGTCTCTGGAACATAAAAGATAAAAAGTTTTTGCGCGAATTTTATCAAGAATAAATACTTTTCAGTGCGACGCACGATCTTGCGTTGCATAAGAATATGAAATACCGGTCGTGTTGTTGCCATTAACGTAACAAGTTGTCGCACCGGAGTTCTAACGAATTATCCGAGGGAAATTGAAATGAATGGCGAGGCACGGTTTATCGACGCGTCGCGTCAGCGTCAGCAAACGCAACAGGGCGTGAAAAAGGGTGTTAGAAAGTTCGCGGTTTTCTGCGCCGTTCAGGAAAGATAAAGCCTCGAAGGACATTTAACTCGGAACGTGGAAAACTGGTCGAAAAATGTTGCTACGCAACCTAGGCTAATCTCGTTTCCTGGTTAAAAAATTTTTTTCTTCGGACCAGTGTCGTTTATACGGTTACTAGAGCGCAGTTACGCTCGAGTTAGTTTGCTCTTCTTCGGTCCTGCGAGAGTCAGAGTTTGCGAAACTGAATAGCACATGTCGTTTCGACGTTGAAATTTTTTCTTGAAGAATTTCATCTCGTGTTTCGTTATTGCCGTAAGATCCAGAGTTAATGTTACCATCCGACAGAAAGCGATGCAATCGGGATTATGTCTGAAACCGGAAGTGATCGGGTGTCATAAGAGGAGGGTGAATTACGAGGACTAGTTCAGGATTATTAACGCGGGTGTACCTGGAAATCATTAATTTAATTCTGTTCATTTTTTCTTAGTACCGAGTGAATTAATAGTACCGAGCGACGCGGTACGCCATTTTGACGTGACAAGGTTAGCCATGTTTACGGTATCAATTCCATACCGTTTCTAATTAAGTTCGTGTATTATTATGCTCTAATTATGCTGTAATTTTTGTAATTTTGTGCGTACAGGATCTCGAATCAAATAAAAATTTCAACATTTTTTATACTTTAAATAGTGGAGTGGTTAAAAATGGAATTTTAGGGGGTAGATGAAGTATCCTTGTAAATTCTTGCGTTTTGCTGAAGATTTGAAACAGCTTGTATCGTAGCAATCTCTAGTCGAGTCAAGCCGGTATCGGTGTTCGCTATATTCCTCTACAGTTCCTGCAGTCTGCAGGAATGCACCGGTCTCGTTGATGCGAGGGGGGAAAAAGAGAGACAGAAAGAGCGAGAGAAAGAGAGAGAGCGAGGAAGGGGGGTGGGGGGACGTTAGAGGGAGACGGAAAGGCAAAGAGAGACAGAGAAAAGGAGACAGGCAGCGACGGCGATCCGAGTGGACGTGGATTTGTTTCTTACGGGGCTTGCACTTCGTTCCGAGTCGAAGCACGCGTATATATGTATTTATAGGGAATGCGACGAAAAGTCTATTCGACTTTCTTGCGGAGCACTTTCACTCGGGGCTCGGCCTACTGTCCACGGCGGCTACTAATTTTCGTCCTTCGTGCCCGAGGATCGTTAAGAAACGCGTCCAAGATCTTGCTACAATTTCTCCCCACCATCCATGTTTCTTTCTCGTTCTCTTTTCACCGACCCCAGTCTGTTCATTCACTCCCCCTCTTCCTCCTCCTCCTCCCGCACTTTCACTTTCTTTCGCGGACGATTTTCATCTCTATTCAGGGCCAGCATCGCGATCACAGTCACGTCCCTGTAACGTGAGATTTTTGCGATATTCCCGGGCACGATACCCCGACGATCTTTTCGATCTTCCTTTTCGATCCTGGATACATTGTTTTGTTCTCGATGGAGATATTATCCGAGCCGTTCACAACTATACCTATTCTACTATTAATTTTTATACGAATAAACTTCATAATTGTATTCATACATTATTCTATCGTCGTCTATATCATAATAAATTCTAGTAGCAAACAGTCTTGAACAAAGCAATTTGTAGTACATTCACGAAATCCACTTTTAGCTACATTCGCACAACCCAATGTAACGTATGGTGTAACGAAAGAAAGTCGCGAAGACGAACGATTTTTCTTGATCGAGTGGTTCGAATAGTTTAACCGATTGCTTTGCAAGTAGAATGCGAGTGCACGCGTCAGCCAAGCTGCGCCGTTATGTTATTCTTGCGTTCAGCAAAATGTAATGCATAAAAAGATCTCGAACTTGATAAGGGAAGTATGTTGTCTGTCCATGGGTTTTACATAATCCGATTACAAAGTAACAGGTTCGGACAGAAAGTCCGCTGGCTGAACGTGTCCACGTCCACGCGGACATTGGAGAGGGCTGATCGAAAGGAATGTCAAGTATAATGGAAACTCTATATGTAAGTTGATACACATTTCACATATTGTATTCTAACAACTCGTCTGTCCGCTTCAGCTCTCACAGTGGATCATTTCTTAGCTGCGTCCTTCTACCTTCACACCCTACATATTTTTCAGGGGAAGCGCATTACATAATTTTACGGCTGTCGCGTCACGCGATAACGTTTATTCGCATTACACGTGTGTTGCATGTGAAATGTTTGATCTTGAATGGTTACATTAAAAAAACCTCCGCTGGAATCAACATGTTCTGTCAATGAATTACAAGCTTCTCCGATTGTATTTGGATGGAAATTGAATTTTTTGGTCACATTCACGTTCTTCATTTTTCTTCGTAGCTTCATTTCTCGGCTCAATAAAATGATTAAGGGAGGAATAGAATTTCTGTTTGGCTTCTGTCTCTCGAAAACAATTTTTCTTTTTTATAAAGATCCCCAGTCTATTTATTGATAAATTAGAGAATTACAATCGATCGATTACAAAATCGTTGACTACAAATAATAAGTGTTATTTAATCATCGTCATCTGAATTTACGAGTCGCAACGAAATCGCTAATATTAGCAAACTATTTGCAACAAATTTCTGTCACAGTCCAATATACGTGTGCATATACATACGTTTGCGAACTATTTAACAAAAACCGAAGTGAAACGGAAATCTATTCGCTCGTGCGTTACAAGCGCGCAGCACTATTTCAACTTTCTTTTACATTTTGCACACATTCGAGAGGAATATTAGTTTATATTTTGCGGTCGATGCTTCGAGATTTGTGGCAACGGAAACAGGCTGGAACGGAAGTCTGTGTGCTTAACGATGATTTTCGAATTTCCATAATTAGAACCTACTACATCTTTCATCACAGAACGTTGATCGTGCTCTTACCACCTCGTTCTCGTGGTTCAGTAATTTCATTACGGTCCATTGAGCACCGTACGGTTTGTTCACGCTTTTTGAAAGGTACCCCGCTTTGCAATCGATTTAATATCAGATATTTGCAGTTCGTTCCGGACCAAATTGTGGGAACGCGATAAAAAGATAAGTCAAACAAAATAAGAAACCTGAACGAAGAAGTTAAATCTTTTACTTTTGCGAGTTTTACAACGCCACTTGGATCACTCATTGTTAAGGTTAAGGAAATAGATGATAAACTTACAAGAACCAATTATGTTTTATGTTTACCCGAGAAAATCGTCCAATCGATCAAAGAAAATTTTCCTCGCTTTCAATTTTTATCGAGGCAACGAGTGAAAATGGAAATTCGCATAAACATCCCCCGTCTGCTTTCTTCTAATATTATAGTGGCTAAACTGCGGATTTTCATGCGAGAAACAGGAGCCATGTGAAAAATTGCTTCGAAAGTTTTAATACGTTGAAAATTATACATCGATGTGTATTTTCGAATCTAGCTACTCGATTTTGTTATAATCGCTCATAGTTACATCTTTGTAATAAAAGTATTAGAACCCGCATGTTGACGGGTCCCGTAAACCCGCTAGTGTTGAAATGTGACGCTATAAGTGAAACACAATTTGTTAATTTCAAGTGTAGAGGAAGCATGGGTGAGAATGGGATGTTTCTAGGATGTTTACTATAATTATTAAACTACCGATTTGATGCATTTAGAAGAATCAAAGAATACGTGTCGTATCTATAACTTTTCCCCGACTAAAATTCTTGAACGAAGAAATACATTTTTATTCAGCTTCTATTTCTCACAACTGACTCGGAAACTTGATTATTTTGCACGAAGATCAGCAGTATAATAATGACAAAATTTTGTATGTTGAAATAAGAGTTGAATTCGATAAGAAGGTTGCGAGGACGCGTGGGGGTGGAAACGGACCCGGTCACTGTGTATCGGGGCATCCATAAAAAAAACGCATGCCGTCCGAGGGTTCAAATAGGGGTTGACACGACGAAAAAATGTAAAAAATAGAATGAGAACACTTTTGGGTACTCACGATCACTGCGACGCGCATGGCCGTGTCCCGTGGTCCCGTGTTCGCAATGGTGGTCACGCTGGGTGTGGTGCCGGCGCGTTTATGCCTCACACTACCGTGAACGACTCCCCGTCTCCGTGTTCTTATACCTATATCCCCGTTTAAATTCCTATGGTACGAGCAACACGCAGGCCAACTTTCCATCGGCCAGCAGGAATTGTGCTCCGCGCGAATACGAGACCGCGAAACGTTTCGGCACGCCATGCGCTATCCGGTGTTCTCTAATTCCGTTGCTCGCCGTGTATTATCAATGCCCTGACACCCTGCGATCACCTTTCTTCCCTGATACGCCATTACCGATTAATTGCCCGCGAGAGCTGGCCTCTTCTTCTTTACGACATCTCTCGGCGGATATTCTTCTTCGACTGCGGATCTTGATGCAATTATGGCTTCTAAAAATTTTCCAAAAATGCCAGAGCATAAAAATCGACGGAATTTAGTAGGATTTTAATTTATTCCTGATCTGATTTTCTTACAATTCGTCCACGAAAATTGCAAATTGCATGAACATCCGCAGTCTTATTAAAAACATTCTTCCTATTATTCAATTTTTTCGTATTTCATAAATGACAAAAGATTCGAATACTGGAATGGAAATATTCTAGATCGGAAGAAATGTTAGGAGTTAAAATGGCTTCGAGTGCAAAGGGTTAAGTGTAAAATCGAAGCGAACGCTATTGTTAGCGCAAGAACTGTGGTGAATATTCTGGATTTTTTTCTTTTCCTCCGACACAATCTATTACGTGTCGTTAAAGGTAACAGAGAACGTTGTCAGACTTTTAAATCGTCAGTCCCAGTTCTGTTCGATCGCGTAAGTCCAACGGGACTAGTCTTAATTGTGCCCGTTGCACAGTAGTAGTCAGACTTGTAGTAGACGCAAGTAGTAAAAGTAGCCATCAATATCAGTTATCGAGAGTTACCTAAGTATTACATCTACCCCGATTTCCGCGATCGGCGAAGCAGTTCACATTTCCTCGACCGCTCGGAATTCTCCGAGAATTATTTTCGAATGCTCGAAGCATCGGATGGGGCTTCCGAACACACGCAAATTCAAATTATTCTTCCTCTGCAACTTTATTTTACCGGCGTCGAACCTCTGAAAGTGTACTTGAAAAAATTGAGTTGTAGGTTTACGATTGAAATCGCTATTAAAAGATCCTCGGCAATAGACTTTCAAAAATTAACATAAAGCAAAGCGTCAAAAAACGACTTACCGATTTATACCCATTGTTGCCTCCGCGCTGTTAGCAACTTTGTGAAATCAAATTTTTACAGATGCAAATCATATTCTTAATAATATTCTTAATATTGGTGGACCGCAATTTCGGAAAAGAAAGTCTGGATAGTCCTTTACGTTATACTCGTTGCGGTTGAAGAGCTGGGCGATGTTGCGCGCGTTTTCTTTCGCTAACGCCAAGAGAATGCTCATGGGTACTTATCGTTGCAGGGAGTTCTAAGGGGAGTCAGTGTTGGAGCCTCGAATCCAAGGTCAGTGTCAGGACTGAAGCTGTTTGCGCTAATCCTGATTGCGCAAAGTAGACGCACGATGTCTCGGATCATCCAACAACGTAATGCGATTTTTTAAAAGTATTTTTCGGCTTTTATGCGTTTAAGAGAAACACGAGTATAATGGACAAAGTAAAAATATTTCAGAACATTTATACGAATAGAAGAACTTTTATTTTCCATGAAGATACGCTGTCTAATCATAGCCATTAGTATATTCTATATTTTCCCTCGCTTTCTGCTTCTTACCTCGTCGTATTTGATTTTTCAAAAATATCAGACAAAAATTCGCATTCTACATTGTGGTTTCGACGCGTAACCAAATGCAAAAATCAGAAGACACATTAACATTTCTTATTCTCATTAATGAGCCCGATAACTTGAAAATAATACATCGACGTTCTTACGTTCGTTTAATTTATCTGCCATTTTTAATTGCACCAACTCCTGTTTATCGCAAATGCATAAAATCATCGTCCTAATTGGAGATGTTGTCGATAACGTAGAAAACGACGGCGAGACCTTTTCTTCGTCTCGCTGGATTCATTTTAATTTCGTCGTTTCTCGAACTGTCACCAAACTGAAATTTAAAAATATAATTCCCAATTAGTCCCGCTATCGATATCTATGATTCATTGGAGAAAAAACTATTTAATAGCTCGCGATGACGCGACGAGTGCTGCGGTCGGTTGAAAAGTATGCCGATGATCGACGCTCGTCCGTTCGATTTTCAGGCCGGACCTGATTTAAAATGTCGTTTTGACATAATCAAGCAACGCGGGCGCGTTGCAAAAATAACGACGTATAAAAAGACCGACGAACCAGTAAACTGTGCACGCACGCTAAATGCAAATGTTACCAGAACATTCTCCACCATCTGAAACCAGTTTTCTCTTCGCGTCTCCCTCGTACTTCGTAATACGAGGCGTATTTCGTGTTCATGCCTCTTTTCTTTGTAATGTTCAAGGTCGTCGGATATATTTACTTCCCTCCGCCTCCCCATCCCCCGATAGGGCGCACGCCGAAAACCGTAACATTCGCATTCCGTCGATCGAGCAACCTCGAAAATCGAATCTCCGTTCTTTCGTAATACTGTCCGTAACAATCAACAATACGAACAGTTCTCTTTCGTTTTTCGAAAAATGTACAACGATTTAACTCTGACCAGAATATCCTATATTTTCTAATTTTTAATCATCGAAGTGGTAGATTGTACCGTTGGTATTTTTAGTTTTCTAACTCTGTAAGAACTTGTCAAAGATTTAGTAAAGTCATAATCCGGATAAAAAAGTGTGCGATTCATGGACGGGAGGTGTAAGCGAAAAATAATCCGAGTCGGAAGGGAATGGACGAAATCGTAATTTCGTAGAGATTATCGAAACAGGACGACGCGTATCGATCGGTGCAAAAGCGATACGGCAAGATATCCGAAGCAGATATAATGGCGGAGGAGGATCGGTCGTGTTAGCGCCGATTTACCCCGGGTCCCAGGGAGTAGGAGGAATAGTCCTGGCCGGGTTTTGGCGAGGAATGCCGCGAGTTCGAACCCTTGGAGGTTGGATCAGGATCAGGTAAGTACGTTGGTCTGTAGGTCTGGACACAGGGACTCAGAAAAGAAACAGGTAGATAGGTAGTAGGTAGGTTGGTAGGTGGGTTGGTAGGTAGGTAGGTAGGTAGGTAGGTAGATGGTGCACCAGAGCAAGCGCTCTCGCGGGAGGCGAACAGTGGAGGCAAGTCGCGTCGAACCGGCAAGCCAGACGGATCATTTTGTGGAGGCTGAAACCCCCATGAAACCGGTTTCTTCCTTGCGTGCGCTTCTCTCTCTCTCTCTCTCTCTCTCTCTCTCTCTCTCTCTCTCTATCTCTCTCCTCTCCTCTTTTCTTGCCCGTTTTTTGTTTCTCCTGGGACGTAGAGGCCGTGTAACCATCGGCTGGTACTACCGCGATACACGGTTTATACGTGTGAACCCACACCGAGCCGAAATATACCGCATGCGCGAAGGACAAGCTTCGCGTTACCCGCAAACGTTCGCCGAAAAATTTATTATTCTCTATTTTGCGCAATCCACCGAGCACCCATTGTTTTAACTATCCTCGCGACCGAACCAGTCGATCGACGATCACGTTTCTGGACAGTTCTGGAGAACGATCTGGCCATCGGGGATGAAAGGAGCATTATGTACTGGGTGTTGCGGAATTATGGACCGCGAGCTAGGCGGCCAGTAAACGAATCGTTTAACACACGAACCACCGAGCCCCAAACGGGACTGGTGTATAGTCCTCTGCAACAATAACAGGATTGAATTTTCTTGAATAGAGAAGCACGCTAAACAATTTCTTAGGAAAATATTTCTGTAACTTCGCGAATTGTAAAAGAACAAATCTAAAATCGTGATACCATCTACCTTTAAGATTTTCTAGCTAATGTCCGTATCAAAGGGTACTTCATAAATTCTGTATTCGCGCTACGTTTACGCGCTGTTATAACGAAAAGTCTCATGTAGAACATAAGGAACATCCTACTTTTTGCGATTAATTGCCCGTGATTCCTGCAGCGAGGCACACAAATCCGGACAAACTGGATACGACTAGTAACCATAGATGGCAGTTCGATGGTTTAGAACAGTCTGGACGTTCATGGATCGCGAATGGTGTTCGCACGTTTCAAACTTTCGAGTACAGTAGCGTAGCCCTTCGTTCTTTGTAGCATCGGGACGTCGTCCGCCAGGGATTTCTTTTCAATTTTTCATCGTTACGCTTCCCTGTCCTGTCCTTGTCGTTTCTTGTCATCTTTCACAAACGC
Source organism: Lasioglossum figueresi (assembly GCA_028455805.1). Lineage (NCBI taxonomy): Eukaryota > Metazoa > Arthropoda > Insecta > Hymenoptera > Halictidae > Lasioglossum > Lasioglossum figueresi. Next base: position 17,067,130 of record CM052189.1, read on the forward strand.
TATAAATAATTCAGCTGCTACATGCGAACACCAGCGTCCCGGTGTTCTTCGAACCAGTAGCCATGAAATCGCGTCACGATTTCTGGCTGGATCGATCGAATCCCTGATAGATAAACCGTGGAAAAATTTCGATACGGAAAAAAACGTTTCTGGTTCTCTGATTCTTGCTGTCCAGCTACGAGCGACAAGAATCACTGGAGTAGTATGCGCGGACAAGATACAGACTGCAAGGTGCAGCTCGCGTAGAGACCGAAATAAAATACGATGCTTTATTTATTATCGATAATACTATATCGAATCCGGTTTATCGAGTCTATTGAGAAATATTTTAAAATAGTACTTTCATAGAAAAGTTTAATATTATCGAAAGAGATAGATAGATAGATAGACAGAGATAGACAGAGAGAGAGAGAGAGAGAGAGGGGAAGTAATATTAAACATTTCATTGAAATATTCTTAAATAATACAATTAAAATTTCAGATTAATCGATTTCAAGTAGACTCTAGCAGAATGTTTGTCCGGAAAGGAAATGGCGAAAAGGTGGGAATTATGTATTCTGGAAAGGAGGAGTTCCCGATCAGATTGTGGAAGGTGGTCGGTCGGATTGACTGGTGCTCTTGTTTCCGAGGACACCCTGTATTTTTTGAAATAAGTTGATCCACGCCGGGGAAAAGAAGCGTTGTCGGTTTTCGAGGTAGCCGGCTCGATAAAACGCGACGACGGCAGCGTCATCAAGCTCCTCGACGACCGGCCGATTGAACGCGGGCCGCGATCGTGCCGATTCTTCTGATTGGCCGAGAGACCCGGCGTTACTCACGGCGCAAGAAGACTCTTTGTCTGTTTTTCGTCCGGCCGAGCAGCCGGCAACCGGCCGAGCGCAAGTTATACGTGCAGTCGGAGGTCCTTCAGCCGTCGCGCCGGCTGCAATTATTACACGCTCGCTTTCGGATTGAATCTAGACCCGACCCGGTCTGGCCCGGCCCGGCCCGCAGTACCCGGTCGCGATTCCTCCACGACCCGCCTTGTCATTATCGTAAAACCCGCTGCGAGGGAGGACCCACGGAAACTGTGCTGGCGCAACCGACAGGTGGTGTGTTTTCCCGACAGTTTTCCAGCCCGAGGATACCCGAGAAACGTCGACGACCATCGATGGAAGGTAAGCTGCCCGGTTTTTTCCACTATCATCTAAACACTTTTTATCTCGCAAAACCCCCCTCGATAGATCGCGATCTAAAAGCAATATTTTTAAAAACGTTCACGGGAACTTCAATTTAAAACATCTCTCGAATATCCTTGCTCAGGATTTACTCGATCCAGAACCTTCGCTTTCCAGTTTTCAAAGTGAAATATTGCGAGGAAAAGCGACTCGCTTCTATTTCGACTAAACGCTGCGATAGAGTCGGCATTTTTTTCGCGAGTAGTATGACGCTTAACACGGTGTGCGACACTAGTTTCGCACTGGATTACCCGGTACGTAGGAGGTTGTATTCTCCCGCGGGTCCCGACTTCCTCCGACGACCTTCACCACGGTATTGTTAAATCGTCGAAGAGCATTGGCCGCGACTGCTTCGGTTCGAGCATGCCAACATATTTTAGAAGATGTATTTTATTAGATTCGTTTGTGAAAATGCGAGATCTCGGTGGGCGTTGCTGGTTTCTCTTTTTTTCTTCGCGACCGAGCTCCTGTGGGTTTTTAATGCGCGAACATTTTGTACGTAGGAGGAAATCATGCGAAAACCCGATGGAACGAAGTTCCTTGAGACGCTAGACGTACGTACGTATGTGCTTCAGGCGCGGACACTGCTTCGGTCAAGGTCGTAGTCTGCAAGTTAATGCTCTTTTTACGCGTTCTCGTTCCCCCGACTGTACACGGTGTCTCGAAAAAGAGGCATTGTTGTCTGGCTAGGAAAAGTAACTTCGACGACAGATGCCGGCAATATTTCATATTGTTAGCATCGAAATGTAATGTAACGGTGGTACAATGGGGAAATCGTCGTTGTTAGAAAATTTTAATCGAAAATAGCTTGAAGAAACCTTTGGATACCGATAGTAATTATTGACTATATTTATTATTTTAGTGCACGAGGTAATTCGATTAAATTTTCTTATTGGAGTCTGAATCTGCTTCGACAATTAAAGACAACAATTTTACATTGATTTTTTAATAATCGGTGTAATTATATAAACTGCAGAATCTTATGCAAGGTAGAATTTGTAAATCATGTTAATGGGTTTATTATTTTAATATTGAACTGCAAAGAATATTTATTTCATTGCGTCTGTGTTTTATTATATTTTTCGCATTGATATTTGATATTTAATAAAAACAAAATTGTGAATAATGAAGAGTTAGATAATGTTCGACAATTCAGTTCAAGTTGTCAATGTTCTGCGATATTTTGTTTAATACTGTACGTTGGATTTTGTATTCTGTGTCTTCCATTTTTCACCTGTCTACCAGCGGTGATTTTCCATTACTAAATCGGTGAATCGTCAAGAGTAAAATCAACGATACTGTGTCGAGGATTGGTAACTCCACCACCGTTGGCAAAATTTGATGGCCAATGGGGTACGAGTTTCCTTCCCTCGGCGCGAAATACACCATTAAGATTAATAACTTAACATTTCGTCGAAACCAGCGATAATACTCGAGGAAACCTGTTACCATCTCGTGAGTATAAGCGTAAGTATGTAAATTTGATAGTCTACTTAAATAACAAAAGGACAATAACTTCGGATGTAATCGATAAATTCAATTATTTATTACAGAAGAAAAATATCGACAAGTATGTTTCCTAATTTTAGCGACATTACCGACCGACAAGAGGCGCGTATATCGTGAGCGATTTAAATTGTGAATTTCCATTATCGATATTTAGTTATGATCTTCCATTTATCGTTGAATCAATGCTTTCAAAAACTTTTAGATCTCCGGATTCGACTTTTCGTCACGCGATCTGAAATACCGACATTGCTAAAAATTTAGTGGTTTTCTTGCGCCATCTATGTAACAAGCACAGTCAGCTAGCGCGATCTACATAAGACTGCAGCACGGGAAGTTAGTTTACGGGGGGACCCGATTTTATCACAGATAAGATATATGAGAATGAGAATAGACATTCTGTGGATAATGAGAGTTCATAAGATGTCTGTGGTACTGACCTGAAAATTTAAGGCTGTGTATAGCTATAAATTAGTATAGCGTCGTTTGCTCTCTCATCGACAACGATTAACTCAGAAAATTGAAGTAAATGAATGTGATTTCGGCCCCTGCTCGAGAATTGAGAATCACGAAACGAATGGTGCGCTAAAGGACGCTTCTGAAAATCTCGTTACAATATTATCTATTTCTTCTAATGCATACCAAAATTTCATTTTTTTTATCATCGAAAACATTTTGGATCACTTTTCATCAGGAAGCGGCGACTAATAGTTAATAAAAATGATTATTCAATTACGTTCTGGCCTTTGAATTCTACGATTACCACGAATAATGTGGAGAATTGTAAGTGAACTTGATTTTTTTACCAAACTGTCGCGTCTGTGGGACTTTGTTCTACAAGAACTTGAAAATGTCAAGTAAGGTTTAATAATATTAGTATTAGGTGTATCGTTGATTATGCACGAGAGTGCATAATCGCGATGAATGACGCGAAAGAATTCGAAAATGATTAATCTGCAGAGTTCGCAAAAATTTGCTGATAATAGCTGGTAGTTGTCCATTGGCGAATTCTTGGTAGGCGTCGCCACAGTCGCCATATTGAAAAACCATTTTGATTTGATACGAGCGCGTCTCAACTCGCAGCTCAGTAGCGATCAGTAGCGTCACAAGTTTGGGGTGGTGTTATTGGTGAATGATTTGGTCTGTTTATACATGTCAGACAGAATGTATAATGTTGTTCTGTCATTGTTATTGTTTGTAACGTCGATAAATTTCGGACATTGCACAGAAAGAACTGTAAGTGACATCACGTTTTAAATGACAACGTAACGATACTTCTATTATTCATATGTATTTGGATCAATGTCCTGTCGAATTAATAACAAAGGTCGTACATAAATGATTCATCGTCCGATTGTTTTATCTTATGCCCAGAGTCTGTTTAAATGTTATGGTAATATCGGGGATTATGGTCGTCGAATAACAATGCAATGGTAATTGGGAGCAATCCGTTGCTTAATAAGGAACACGAGATCCCATAACCCATTTAATAATTAACGTGAGAACTAATCGAACGATAATGTCAGAATGTACGAAAATTTCAAAACAAATTATATAGTGATCGATAACAATGAAACGATGTCGTCGATAAAATAAAGAAAGTAAAATAATTTGTATTTATATTTAACGCGAGAAATATAGGAATAATTGAAATTGCACGTATCGAATGAGAATAATATAAAAATTTAGCAGTTTTCATATAAATTAATCAACCCGTGTATTCTATAGCGACGACGCGCTACATACATATTCGGTTGTAAACTATATATTTACAATTTTTTTATATAAAAGAATTTGCCTGGCACTAGTTACGATCATGGGTGAATCCTGACTGTGGCGCATTATGTAAAGACACAAATTTGACAACAGTTTATCTAAGAGCCGACGGTCCGAACGACACGTTGCATTATTTATGGGATTTCGGAGGCAATCCATCTATATTATTAGCCCTCGCGTCGACTTCGACATTCCTTAATATAAATTGGGAAGACTACATCGCGAAGAAGAAGAATTCGGTAACGTTCACGGAAGAACCTGTTTACACGTTTGGTATAGTTATAAATAAGGTCGGTATACGAACAAAGATCATTCTTCGTTATACGTTACGTTTTGAAAATTGACAAAGTTATTTACACTTTCAGATTATAGAATTTAACGATATAAATGACACAGCAATTATAAACATCGCTAACGCTGTAAATACAAACATTCTGCACCCCATGTTCTTTCAATGGGATCGAAAGACTGTAATTTCGAACAACGAATTTGTTTCCCTGAACATGGAAGGCGTCAACTACAAGGATACTCATACAAATATTAGTAGACAAGGAACGGTGAAGCTCTCGGTAAAGTATTTCGATAAACGCCTCGACAAATATACCACGAACCTCGCTCACGGTTCCTATCACGAGTCTCGTTCAATATTATACGTCGAGGAGTTAAGTTTTCTATTTTATATTTGCATTATAAATTAATATACGTATTACGTTTATTTTACAGTTAAGAGGATTCTGTTCTCTCGACCATTCCGAGATGATACCGCATATGTTGCACACAGAGAATTCCACTCAGGTGGACATTATACTCGACCATATGCAAGTCAACAAAACATTTGCCAATAGCAGATTTGCCATCGAGTTACTAGTGGTGGGGGAAGGAAACCCAGACATACCTTTGTTTATAGATCCTAAGAAAAGTTTGGACGATGAACACACTCCAGGTGTATTTGAGGTAATATTCAGTTGCTAATATTTCTTGAGTCGCTTTTTTTATTAACGTTAATTTTATTATTGTTACAGGTTGTTGAAGTTCGAACTCCACCTTACCGACATATGAATGACTATCAAACCCAAGGCGCTTACTTGCAATGGAGACCAGTCTCCTATACAAGCGTAGTTCGCGAATCAACAAATTCCACGGAAACGGTGCAATACCCACCGATAAAAGTTTTAGATCACACAAGTGCAATTGAGAACTCTATGTTGTATTGTTATTATGGAGACAAAGTAAACGATCTGCTCACTCAAAGGATAATAGTATCACTGGGAACGAAAGGGGACGGCTTTTACAGAAGAACGTCTTATTCCACATGGTATGTTTCAATTTCGTTTCAATCAAGTTGTATTACACATTCGAACGAATCTGATCCGTCTTTTTTTCAGGACGTTTTTAATTGGTTACGGTACACCACCGAACGAAAAGTTCTCCTACCTGGTGATTATGGTTATCTCCATTGGCCTCGGCCTTCCGCTCGTCATTCTAATAGCAACCGGTATATACTTGTGCGTGCGCAAGTTACACAAGCGAAGTAGCGAGTCGTACATAAGTCAATGATAGAATCTCTAGATCGTACAAAAATTTTTACGTCGTGTTCGACAGGCGTATTGAGCACGTTTAGTTGCATCTGCGATACCACCGTTAAACAAAGAGATTTTCTTATATTTATATATATGTATATTATAGCACATATATTTTTTACACGAATTTCCAAATTGGTTCAACTAACCAATTTGATAAATACATATATTAATGTAATGCAAACGAACTATTCTGTACAAATTTATACACGTTTCATTAATAAATTAGAACTACATACGCATACGAAAAAAAACGAACGAACGAACGAGAGAGAGCGAGAGAGAGAGAGAGAGAGAGAGAGTGAGGCATGCAGGGAGAGGAGAGGGGGGGGGGGCACCGTTTCTGTGAATTTGTATTTTCCAACGATTAAAAACGATTAAAAAGACAATAAGCAGAAAGTTCGTCGATATAATCCTCATTGAATGAGACACAATTGTGCTCCGTTACAATGGCGACGGTATCGGAATGACGGGCAAGATCGCAGCACAATCGCTCGCCAGTTCCAAGAAGAAAGCTCTACGGTACCGGGCTTGCAGAAGTGGTCGTTTGTTCCGAAAAGGTGGACGAATGTTTTCAGGTAAAGTTAGTATGGGTGACGCGGTGTGGTACCGCGTTTCTCACTATCTCGGGGGTGGCGGGTGAGGTGCTGTCGGCGGAGGAGTACATTTCATTGATCCATTCGTGGTACGGAAGTCCGGGGCGTGCGAATTTACGAATCCTAACCGCGATATCGATCTCGGCACTATTTATAATTGAACGGGGTATTACCAAAAGGAAAACGGACGTCTCGCGCGTTCCACGTTGATCCTGCTGTTGCGTGGATCTTGGATCCGGACGATCGTCCGAAAGAATCCCGTGCACACAAAAGGTTTCCGTTGGGGTCGGGAAGGGGATGGGGGTGGGGATTCTTCGGTGGATCCGATGTTAGCGCTGGAGAGAGGATCCATATACCGCAATCGTGATTGGTCGGGTACGGATTTGTAGTTGCGACAGTCTCTCGCGCAGGGTAGTCGAGTCCGGTGGGTGGTTGGACAGGGGGTGACTCGCGTAGAGCGGGTTGCGAATGGTGCGGGTAGAGCGGGGTGCCTCGAAACTAGTTCGAGTTGAGTCCGCTGCGCGAGGTTGGCGCGTGGCGGTGCAATAACGTCCGCGTCGGGGTTGTCTAATCGCGACAGTCCGCGAGAGAAGCTTTTTCTGGCAGGAAAACGGCGCGCCAGACGAACAGGGTGGTTAAAAGACTTGTCGAGTGGGATTCGAACTGGTGTACGAGGTGAAGTTTCGCGGACCGGTCTCGTCGGATTACGGAGAGGCAAACGGAGCAGGACGTAGCCGCGCGGACGTAGGAAAACGTCGAGGGAAACCGAGAGAAAGATAGTGTGCTAGTGGCGATCAAGTGTGAGAAGGGTTGAAAACCGGGGGGGGGGGGGGGGGGCGAAAGAGAGTGAGAAAGTGTGGCTTGATAGGTGGGAGGCAGTGAGAGAAACACGGAGAAACGTAGAAAGAGGAGAACGGCGGGGTAGTTGGGTTGAAGACGGTGGAAAGAGAGATAGAGAGACCGCGGAATCTAGAGGAGGAGGGACGGAGAGAGAGAAAGGGCGCGCGCGCGCGCGCGTCTATGTGCCAGGAGGAACCAACAGAGAAAGGAAGTGGAGAGGATCCAGTTGGTCAGGGTAGTTACGGGTACGAAGAACGGTAGGAAGGCAGGAAAGACGGGAAGGAATCGTGTTGGTAGCCAGAGAAATCAGCAATACGGGGGTGACAGCGGTGACCGAGGTAGAACGCGTCGGGTCTGTCTCCCAGAAAGGGACCGTCGCGCGCAACGCGATCAATTTTCGTTGCGACGCGGGCGGCGAGACTCGAGGAAACGAAGAAATGACGACTGCAGCGAGATACCGATAACCGGCCAGATAATGTTGTCGCAGAGCAAATTTTACGCTCTCTTTATCCACTACACGTTTGTGTAGCGCGACACGGGGCGGGTCCTTGCCGCTGCGGTGAAGAACAGAGACCTAGGAAGTGTGAGAGAGAGGGAGAAAGAGAGAAAGAAAGAAAGAAAAAGAGAGAAAGAGGCAGTGGAAGAAGGTGTGCGAGCAGAACAAACGAACAAGAACAAGAAGACGGATACACGAGCAAAACCAAAAAGATTCTCGGACTAATATCTCGAAGATACCCGAACTCTCGTTATCTGCATCGCCGGAGGAACAAGGGTAGACCACCAACCACGGGAGCTAGACAGAATCAACGAGCGAGAAAGATAGAAAGAGAGAGAGAGAGAGAGAGAGAGAGAGAGAGAGAGAGAGAGAGAGGGAGAGAGAAAGAGAGAGAAAGAGAGAGGAATAGATAGACAGATACAGAGACAGAGAGACAAGAAATAAAAAGTTTGTCGTGGTACGGTGTTAAGTTTACAGTGTACGTTGCTTGGTAGTGTGCTACCCTTGCCGAGGCTGAACAAGCAAGGCCCGCGGAGGTATCTCAGAACCCGCCCCTCCTCGACGTCGCAGTGCCTCTTCTCCATATCGCTACGTCGTGTTTCTTTTTTCGTTCAAGCCGCGACTATCTACTGCTGCCGGAGAAACTCCTCGACCGTAAGTGTTGCACCCCCATATACATACGTACATGTCTCTCGGTTCGGGTATATCGGGGCAAACATTGACCAAAGGATCGATCCTCCCCCCGGTGCTCATAAGTAAACCGCGGTCTGGCCGCCAGTGGAAACGTTCCCCGACACACAGCACGTATAAACACACGGGGGTGCGTGTGGTGCACGGGCCCTCCTCCCCCTCGTCCCGATTCGACCCCCCGCCTGTCGCAGTCGTTTCGCGATTCTAGCGCACACACACACACACACACACACAGAGAGATACACACATAGTTTATAGAGATCGAAAGACCGCGTGTGTTCTCCGCTTGCTGGGTACGCTATAATGGCGCTCTTCTCGCGCGGATCCTTCTCTCTATAGACTCTGCGTTTCATAATCATTCTCTTTTATCGTCGTCGTCGTGGTCATCGTCGTGATCGTCGCAATGGAGACGCTGGGATTTCGAGCGCACACGGGCGGACACACGTTTGTCCTCGACGATGACGTAAAACGTTTCCCTCCGCTAATCAATTATCGTGCGACCACCTATGCCTATTTCGATTAGCTCGGAAAGGATAGCACACGAATCGAATCTGTAAGGTGACACACACACGCGCGTACTTACGCATACACTGACACACACGCGCGCGCGCGCGCGCGCGGATGACATATATCTACTTATAGCGTGACGCGCGACTGCTGTTCCATTCCCGATATATCGATCGATACCTCCTCGGTCAGGGATCAGTCAGGGGTTCACTAGCGATAACCGCTTCGGCTCTTCCTTTTGTTCCTCAAACCCTTCCTCTCTTCTTCTTCTCTTTCTTCTGCCTTCTCTGCTTCTTCTACTGCTTGTTGTTCGGGGTGTACGGTCTCGCGGACTCATCTCGCGAGATCGGTTCGCACGTGAAATAGCTTTCGGCTAAGAGAGACAGAAAGAGAGAGAGAGAGAGAGAGAGAGAGAGAGAGAGA